>VXCM01000776.1:254185-327473 GCA_014773175.1 Lucifuga dentata
TTTTTTTTTTTTTTTTTATCAAACGGAGCAATGTTGTGACTGTGTACTTTGATTAAACTGATGCATACCAGTGCAGTGTCCTGTTTTCATTCAGATACCAGATTTATTGTGATTATTTACAGGCTGCATTAACATCAGTTTCCTTGTACAAACATAGCAGTCATAGAAAGGCAGACAAAGAGCTGCATTGTTCTGCTGTTTCTTCTGCTCACATGCAGCTTTCCCACTTCACTTCATGGCTGGAGGCAAGTTCATGTTCAAACAAAGAAGCCAAAAAAAAAAAAAAAAAANAAAAAAAAAAACATTATTCCTCATCCACCAGCTCAGCAAATATCACAGTACAAACGTGCATTTCCAAGGAAGAGATGCAAAACTGACTGCAGGTGTAAATGTGAATGTCTCTGTCCTCTGAGACACAGGCATTCTGTGTCTGACATGTTGCCCTACCATTCATCTAATGCATGCTGGGAAGTACAGAAGTACATGTTCTGCACACAGGACATGTTGGCTAGTTTTGGCAAAATAAATAAATAAATAAATAAAATTTAAAGAATTAAAAAAATCTTTAATTTAACTTTAAAGTTAATTCTTAATTAAACCATTTTATTTGTGAATAATTTGGCACAATAATAGAATTTCAGATTGGACAGATGCTGGTGACAGTATTGTGAAAGAGTCCATTTGCATACTCTGTATAAAACAAAGGAAGAAAAAAGGTTAAATTTTAATCATGCACTAAACAAAATGAAAAGCTAATGATGTCTGCAGTGAAACTGTTTGAGCTTACATTATATAATCAGACAGAAATTCTGAATCCCTGCAGATCTGAAATATAAACACATTCCATGATGAGTTGTAGAGTGATAGTATGTTGTAAATTCCTGTGAATAATATATCATAACCACTTGCCCAAGGATTTAACCATGTATCCATGTAGTGCTGCTATTTTTGCATGTTGCTGCCATGCTAACCGTTTAGTTTCCTTCAGCTGCATGTGGTGTGGATAGACCTATTTCCAAAACACATACCATTATACACTGGTGAGAGCTTTTCTTCTAAGAGCTCCTCTCTGCAACTATAAATAACTCTCATGCACACTTGGAGGAAGTTTGGAAGTGAAATGGGGGTAGGGGACAAAAATGACCATATCCTGCATCAGCAGCAATAAGGAGATCTTCCAAAATAACCAAAGGCAGAGAGGCATCCGATAGATCTTCTACCCACATAAGCATCAAGAAGCAGCAGAATATTCAGAAAATGAGACCTGTCTCAAAATAGTCAACAACAAACATGTCAAGGATAACGTGTGTAGTCTGTTAACAGCTGCAAAGTCTGTAAATACTTGTTAACTGTAGTAACCAAGTGGTTTAAGTCACATGCATCTTTCTGTAAGAATATATCCTAATAAATTTTAGAATCACTGCTTCACTGTCTGAAAAAAAAAAAGAAAAAAGAAAAAAAGAAACAGGAGCAAAACGGGCCAAAGTGCAATTGAAAGCATTTACCAACATGGCTATGATAAAGTGGATAAAAAATGTTTCTATGATTACTTATTTTTTAGATGGTAAACAAATGCTAAAGATAATGACTAGCAGACAAACATCTCTTAATAAATATTTAAATTTAAGGCCTTACTTTTTTTTTTTTTTTTTTNTTTTTTTTTTTTTTTTTGACTGAAAAATTAGATTGCAGACATAAGCAGAGGAAATGAGTGTTTGGACATCAGAAGGAAGCAAGGAGAAAAATCATTGCTCCTTTGCTTGAAAGGAGCCAGCTGAGGTTGTTTGGACATCTAATCAGGATTCCTCTTGCATGCTTCCCTGAAGAGGTATTCCAGCCACGACCAACTGGGAGGAGACCACGGGGCAGACCCAGAATACACAAAGTATGTATCCCTTCTGGCTTGAGTGTGGCTTGGGGTCCTACAGGAAGAGCTTGGAGGATATGGCTCAGGTGAGGGATATCTGGGCTGCTTTGTTTAGCCTGCTGCCTTCACAACCTGGACTCAGATAGTGCTGGAAAATGGATGGATGTTGTTCTCCACTGACTTCCACTGATGCCAAAATAAGCCTCTCAGATCCCCAAAGCAGCTAGGCTAAAACTACACTGTGAGACAGGTGACAGGGGTCAAGGTTATGAACTCAGGGTTATGCAACCAAATCTCTGAGCCAGAGTAGAGTGAGTGAGAATGGAGTCCCAAAATCCCACTGCACACAAGAGTCAGACAGACAGTGGGGTATTTTCACAAGAGTGAACATTTCACTGTTAAAGATGATTTAGATGCTGATATTGTTCACTTGGATTTCTGAAGATGAAAAAGTTTCTTTAAAAAGAGTCGAGACTGTTTCACTCATTTTTTCAACATGCCCTAAACATCATTTTCATGTGGATCAAATTTCTGGTTCTCAAAAAATAGATTTCTAACGCTAATTTGAGCTTTTAATTTGCATTATTCCCAGGAACGTGTATTCTGGCAAGCCAGAAAATAAGCAAATAAAGTCACAATGTCACATAAAGTGTTTGCATGCCTAAACACTGTGAAAGTCAAAACCATATTACTCATAGAATCATCAGTCTTTATTGTAATACAACTGTATGGCAAATAAAAAATAACATCATCGAGCAGGTAAACAAATATTTATGCCTCACTAGCAGAACAATCAAAAGCCACAATGACTACATGAGCACATATAAAGGACTTGATGAACCACACACAATACTATGCAGCAGCTGGAACATTATCCATGCCAATTCACTTTCATGCTCAATGGCAAAGCTGACAGCATGCCGAGGATGAAGATTTCTAATCATCTACCTCTGGTTTTCCTGCCTCTGTTACAATGTTATCTCCTTTCTTTTATTTCCCGATGAGGAGGAAACTATATGTATCTCTGAACTGCCATTTTCCAAAACCTGTTCCTGAAAAAAAATGCAGTTAGAGAATACTAAGCATCACAAGATTTGTAATTTCTTAACAATTACTCTGTATTTTTCCTTCCCAAAAAAAAAAAAAAAAAAANAAAAAAAAAAAAAAAAAAACAATTTTCAAAAGCAGCGTTATCTTACATGTTCCTTAATCTTTTAAAAATACTATCGATCAGAAATATCTAAAGCTTGCAATAAATTGACAAGAAAAATTCTCACTATTAACCCTTTTGCTAAGAAGTTGTGCATTGCTTTACACTGCAATTTCTTAAAGTTTTGGGATGGTACAAGTTCAGAGGAACAATCTTATTGAAATAGACCATGGTCAGAAATTACTAATAATGCAATAAGTTGCAATTTTGTTGCTTGTGATATGATCAGCTACTCACTGCTGTTTGATTATTGCTTCTCTGTCACTCTCACCTGTCAATGAGTGACATTATATGAGCGATACATTTGGTTTACACAAGTTTTGATATTGTAAACGCTGGCATTAATGTATAATGCCATATGTAATAATGTTGTTTTTTTTTTAATTAGATTAGAATAGTAAACAGGTCATTTAACATATTTGTATTTCAATTTCTAATCAGTGATGGAAGTTTGCAAAAGACTTTTTTTCAATATGTGGCAACAATTCATTTCAACTGAATATACCAATTTCAGTCAGATTTCAGACTGGAGTCAAAAAATAACCAATTCAAATAAAAACAAAAACAAAAAAAGAGTTCCAAACAAAAATGGCATCTTATAAGACTATAGAAAATACAGGAACAATTGCACTTGCTCTTAAAACGTTTCTTAAACTTTTTTTTCCCCGCCTCACACACAACTGTTCAAGGTTTCTGAATGTATAAATTTGGCCCCTGGAAGCTGCAATTGAGACGTTCAGGGCTGTTGGGAATCCCACGCCTCACATCTGCA
Source organism: Lucifuga dentata (assembly GCA_014773175.1). Taxonomy (NCBI): domain Eukaryota; kingdom Metazoa; phylum Chordata; class Actinopteri; order Ophidiiformes; family Bythitidae; genus Lucifuga; species Lucifuga dentata. The sequence goes on from VXCM01000776.1 coordinate 258,035, forward strand.
TTGGATGGTAGCTCACCTACAAGCAAATCTACAGCTTGTGAATTTCAAACACTATGCAACATCTGTGCAACAACATAGAAAACGCAGAAGAAGAAAATGCAAAGAAATACAGCAGAAATGCACCGATTAAAAAAAAGAGGAACTGAAATACTGCGACATACCTTGCTTTTCGTAGAGAGCAGTTAAAGTTGTATGCTTTTCATTAAAAGCTAGCAAAATGTGGCAAATCCTATAACTCTTTACACATGCTCCATATTTTAATGTTACAGACAAAATGTAGGCTACTATGTTAAACTCTGACATATACTGTAGACTGTATGTCCTGGTTCAAAAAATATCCCTTTTCTCATTTTTCTTTATTTTACACAAATTACACCCTGAGATTTGATAAAACAAAATGTCCTTCTAGAAGTTTATCCACAACAGTCCACTAGCTCATATCTATCATCCTAAACTTTCAATGTACCTCCCAATACAAGGCTAACCAAAGTTTAGGTACACTATGCGCTTCTACAAAATAGCTTTCAGCAAACAGCACATCAACCAATTACACAGCGAAGAGCACACAGCACTCTTTCTGGAATATCTGAGCCATGTGAGAGCTGCTGGATGAGGACACGGGCCATTTCTCCAACTGTCCCTACTGCAGCTTTATGGAATTTTAGAACGATTTTACATTAAAAAATCACGTTTCTGCCATAACATCATGCTGTAACAATATTATTTGGTGTGCTGCTGGATGAGGAAAGAGAAGGTGAGCATGCTGCCCTCATATGTGCTATTGCAAAAGTATAACAGCCTAATATGATTTTTGATGCTCTCATTAATCATTGACAGTGTGGAGCTCTCAATATGTTCATGATCCTGGTGCTGCTGTTTGCTCTGTGCTTTAAAAAAGCTGGTATTTCTGAAAGGAAGTCGGGGCTTACAGGAGAACAGTCATTTATCCTAAAACAGCATTCCCAGAATTCACAGGGTAAATTAGCAATTACAGAATCTTTCACTTTACAGTAGTGACAACCAATATAAAATCTTTTCCGCTTCTAAGTCATTTCATAAGTCATTTCTTTTTTCTGAGTGATTCTTTACAGAGTTGTATCCCAGTGTGATCGCTGACAGAATGAAGGTCAGACTCTTGGGTTGTGTTTCTGTCTACACAGGAAAGTACTGAATGTTCCCAATATAATACTATAAGACCTCCAGGAAAGGAAACTGTTTAAAACTCAAAACGGAACAGAAAACCTGGAGATTTATAGGTTATGGGAAAGAAATACATCACGTGATTTGGCTGTGGCTCTGTCGCTGTCAATAGTTTTTCTGTCTCTTTCATGCTGTTTAAGTGCATAATCTGATTTGTTGGTGTAAAAATAACACAACTAAGATGAGGAACAACAGCTTACAGTACATCTACAACGAGGCTTAACAAGAAAAACCGCTGAAGGAAATGATCAGTGGATAGGTACAACAGTGTTTACAGTGTCTTAAAGATGATGTGCCTCATTTGTTTCATTATACTGTGTCAGAAGCTGAGTCTCACTTCACCGTCTGGCTGGACAACCAAGCCACACACGTACAAGTTTTTAAACCAGATTCTGAAAGAGCTACAGTACAAAAAAAACAATATTCTCTTAATACCCTGCTTTCAATTTATGGCAGCATTTCAATTCACTTCATGTATCCCTTCATTTATTTGCCTTTAGCTTCAGTTGGGCAGCCTTAGCTTGGCCCAGTTTGGTCTGAAGGTCAACTGGCCTTTCAAAGAAGCTAACGATGGCGGGCTCGTTGAGGAGTGAAGCCAGGACCTGCTCAAAAGAAAAGGACCACTGCATCTCTGAGAGGTCGGACCCTGCATCCTGAGTGCTGTGGGTGCTGGAGGTGTCAGAGCTCTCCGTGGCGGCTGAAGCTTCTTCGGCTGAGGACGCCTCAGGAGAGACGTCCGCAGGCTTTGCAGATTCTTGCGGACTGCTTGGCTCCTGCAGCCTCCGCCCTACCTCCTCCATCCTCAGAAGGAGGCTGGTCACATGTGCCACAGCGCGATACAGAGACTCCTCCTCTGGGTCCCCATGAAAAATGTTGTACAAGGTTTTGGAGAACTGGATGAACTGAGTCTAAGAGGGAAAAAAACGTAGTTTTTTTTATTATATTCTGATCACTTAATGGGGTATTTAATCATTATGTTAATCAATAATGGAGACTAGAAGTCAGATTCACTGGTGGAAATATCCATTAAACACAACACGGGCAAAATTACCTGGTTAATTCTGGGTAGGTCCTTAATAGTTTCCTCTTTCTTAAGGATTTCATCCTGCCATTGTTTCAGGTAGGCCTGCAGGTCTACTTTTCCTTTACCTGTCAGTTTCATGGACAAATTACAACATAAAATTTCAGACACTCACTCAATTTTTTTACAACCAATGGCCAGTAGCTACAATTAGTATTTGATAAATGTTAGTGAAGTACTACCTCTTTCAGGACTTTTCTTGATCACACCATCTTCTGGAAGATCAAATGCTGAAATTCATAAACAGTATGTGAGCAAACTATATAAAAAAAACTCCTCAAGAACAATTAATGCATTCAAGGATTCAGGCAAACAGTATCATGACAGAAATTAGGAAAAAAGCGAAAAGTGAAAAGGGAGTTTTAAAGGGCAAAAGAAAAAAAAAATCACTAAAGTAAAGAGTAAAGAGGCTAACCAGTCAGTCTACTGAAGTGAGAAGAGTCTTCAGTCACTGGGTTAAAGAGCTGGATTCTTTGTTCTTTTACGTGCAAAGGGCTACCTGTGAAAGCTGGAAGAGACTGATTGTGAGAGTTCTGAAAGGAAAGGTGGAAGAAAGAATCTGATGCAGCAGAGTCCACATGTACAACATATACGATTAGAATAAATTAGATCAAATCAAACTATCTGCCTGTACAGGAAACATACACATTCATATAGCAAACTAGACCCAAAGAATTGAGTGTTTTCCCATTTTTGTTTTAAAATACTTTCTTTCATATCATTTTAATAATTTCTCACACCACTATGAGTTGACATGCACCATCATCCTCTACTCTGACAATGATCTGTGTGTGTTTGCATGTGTGGGTGTGTTTGTGTGTATGCATGTCAGTTTGCATGCTTGGTGTAACTCTTAGCGTAGCAAAACAGCATCATCACACATTTTTTATTTATATAAACACACAAGCAATTTTTCTCCTGGACTAGCAGTAGGGCCTAATGGCCACATTGGTTTCATCCACAATGAAATATCTCAACAGCTACTGACCAGACTGCCATGTATATTCATGGTCACCAGATGACAACAACTTAATGAACACATTCATGCTCCCTTGAAGATACCTTCCTATTTTAGTCATTATAGGACTATTCCTCTAATGATAGCAATATACGGTATTATCTAATGTAATAATATCACCTTTTATCCACTGATCAGTTTGCTGTAAACTATGATGGAAAATTCCTATTGAATTTGGCGATCTCTTGGCTTTTCAACTTGTGCACAATTCTCGAAGTGCCAGCTTTTCACTGACTGATGATAGCTTGATCTTGTGAAAATGATTCTAACCTATAAAAATGCTGAGGAACACAATCAGTTTTAAAAGAAGCAGACCAATTTTTTTTGTTTTTTTTGTTTTTTGAGATTATTTAATTCTGCCTGGTTTAAGCTGTATGCTGGCTAAAAGGGAAAAGGCAAGTTGTACACCTCTCTTCATAAAACTGAATCTTTTCCAGTGAGCAAAAGAGAATTTGAAGCAGCAGCTGAAGCTAAGTATGTGTTGAGTAAACTATTTATGAAAGCGGGTCAGCCGTTTATGGAAAACCTATGTGCTGCAGGATGCCAACATTCAGTCTGACTGTGAATACAATGGCAGAGGGCATCAGCGCTCATTTACGTCCAGACGCTTATTCATCTGCACTGATGCAGATTTAAATGAGAATGCTCGGCTTGCTACAGTATGAGCATCAGGAGCGTGATGTGAGGAACTGAAACGTTATGTGCCACGCACTGGAAAGCAATGGCTAAGGATATGTTTCAGCAGCTGTGTGATGCAATATGCTAGTTGGAAAAAAACACACTGATGGCGCTACATCAATGGTGGGTAGAAAGAATAGTTGTGTTGGTGCTGATTCAGAGAAACCTGGAGGAAGAAAATATAAATACTGCTATTGCTTTGCACTGCAGTATTCACTATCAGGTTCTCTGCAGGAAATGTTTCAAATGTTTTAGAAGGAGCATCCTTCCTGTATGTCCTCTTTGTTTCTATTTGGGAACAACACTTATGTGAACTTCACCAAATCAAAGCATCACTCCAGACTGACCAGTTCATTCTGAAGCTGTGTATTGCCAACTCCCTTACAGCAAATACAGTAAAAAGAGAGAGCTATATTTGCCTGCAAGAAGGTGACCTGGCCAGTGGCCCCAAAGTAATTTAAGACCCCTGGTTTATCAGCTTGTTTTGACTGCAGCTCCTAGATGGGAGCTGCGGTGCTGAAGCAACGTGCAATCTCCATCGACACAAAACACACAAATAAAGCTTGCTGTTCAGTTATCTGGCATATCACAAACTATGACTGCTTCAGATCTCTTTCGTTAAGCCGTTATTGGTGTTTGAATAAACCCCCCTCTCCCGACTTCCTCTTTGTGGGGAAGCTAGCCCAATGCAAAATGCCCTCACAGCCCCTTACTCGTCGTTACCATGGCAAAGTTCTTTCACTGCCTATTCTTGTCTCTGCCTTCAAGCAGAGAGCATCGCAGCATGCAGACAACAGCCACATGTTCAAGGACAGTTTCTTTCCCCCGGCAGTCTCCTCACTCAACTGATACTGGGCTATTGAAATGACAACTCATGCACTGTCATCAAGCCCTGTAGACCACAGACTGATGTCTTTCTGTGTGACCTTGTATCTTACTTAAGGCTATTATGTCTCTTGCTGGTGTATTATTGCTGTCACATGATGATGAAAATGTTGGTTGTGAGGAAGAATTTTGAGACTGGTGTAGAATCCTGTTTGAAAACATAAACTTTAAGTTATATCAAACATGCTGTAAGAGACATGGGCACAAGAGGCTGAAGCTGAAGATAAAAACGGTAAAACCTCTAAAAAAAAAAAAAAGCCAATGACACAAGTTAATGTCTTGCATTAGGTACCATGGCATTTGTTTTTGTTTTTTTTGTTTTTTTTTTTTGTCAACACGAGATTTTCATCACTCACCTGGTGGCAGATGCAGCTTGAAGAGGAATTTTAGCTTGTGTGTGAAAGATCCATTGTAGAAAGTGTCTGTGGGAGAAACAACACGCAGTCATTGCATTGGGGATAGCGAGGTTGACAGCTGCATTACTCGTGCACAGAAAATGAGCGAACTTACCAAGGGCACAGCTGAACTCTTTAAAGTTGACAAGGCCATCCTGGTTTTCATCTATCAGGCGGAAGACCCAGAGGGACAGGGTGCTCTTGTGGGTGCAGAAGGCCCAGGGATCCAGCAGGGAGAAGAGCATGCTGAACTGCTGGAAACCCAACTGGTACTGCTCCAAATAGGCTAAGCTGGGGTCGTGATGAAGCAGAACAGGACTCTTCATTGTCCAGTAGCAGCTGAGGAAATGCTGCCTCTGAAAAACAAAGCAAGGAAAATTTGTTTTGTGATATTTCCTTTTTTATTATTATTATTATAACTGTTGTTTATTTAGGATTGTACTGAAGACATTTACTCACTTTGAACAAATTGTAAAGCTCATCAAGATGTGAGGCACTGAATTTGACTTCTTGGGAGACCACCCGAACCTAAAATCAGATCTCAAATGAATTCTTAATATCACAGAAATTATGCATTTACACTAATTATATCATACCCAATGTCCACTTACAACATTTTGCTTGGTTGTATCCTCCAGTGTCTGGATGACATACAGTTTGTTTCTTTTCCTCATGCTCTCGACTTCCTCTGAACGCATATTTCCATATTTCTGAAAAGAAAAACAATTAATTAAATCAAGACAAGCAACACTGAATGAAACAGACACAAGTCCCACTAAGGAATCTTAAAGTACCTCATAGGCCTCTCGGATCAGTCCGCTGATATCCACATTCAAATGGGATGCTTTAACATTATTGCCCATTGAAGCTTGCTGCACTGTTGGAGGCAATGGGCTGTCTTTGTTTGTCACACTATCGAAAAATCTGCCCAAGAAATAACAAAATCACAAAAAAAAACAGACATTAATGTGCAGTGCAATGATCTTTTGCTGAAAATATGGAAATTTTGTTCAGTTTGTATTCATAACCTATAAACAGGTCAGTTGGTCTTTTATTCTAGCTGACACTGACTTGCTGAGGGTGGTGACGGCCTCTGCGTCGTCATGGCAGCTGAGCAGAGCCTCCATGTTGTAGTCGAGCACAGCCAGGCCGAGCTGCAAAATGGCTTTTATGCCGTCGTAGAAAAAGCAGTCCACCACGTTCACAGCACTCTCTATGGGCAGGACGCTGATGAAGAGTGTGAGAAACCAGGACAAGGACACAGAAGAGAAGAAACTCAGGTCTGTTGTGTGCTCCACCAGCTGGGGGAGGTTTTCTCGAATCAGCTCCTCAAACACAGCTTGGTCTACCAAAGCACCTGGAGAGACACCGGCAAGATTTCAAAACGCTTCCTAAAAATTGCTTTGTTCCAGTTTTAATCTTACGCAACAGCCATCATCCACAACAAAACCATGAATAAGGAAGGAAATAATGATTTCACACCCTCTCACCAATAATTCGGCGGTTAAAGTAATCTGGCAACATCCTCTCGCAGACGGCCACTAGCAGCCAGAACGCTTCCTCTTCTTTAGCGTAGAGCAGGAGGACTGAGGTGAGAATGTTCATGGCCTAAACAAGAGAAAGGGACAGACTTTAAAAAAGTAGACTACTTAAATTGTAACTGTGGGAATAACTGAAGAGGCAGGGATATCATAACAGTGCGTGTCCATCAGACATCTTTTGGAAGTACCAGTGCATTTTAAAAATTATTTTCAGTGGTTTTAGAGTGTATAGTATTAGCAGTAGGACAGCCAACACATTAACTTGTGAGTAATGCACAGACGTTTCCAGCGGACGCCCTTCAGTGTGCAAACTGACAACTGTTGCAACTAAACACAGGAAGATTATTCTGTCTTGATTTTGTTTTTTCATCATATTATTGTTGAATGAAATATGGTACCTCCTGTTAGTTTTGCTCTTTTGGAAGCAGAGACAGAATGAAACATCTATACATTTATAATTAGCCCCCTGATTATTATTATCTAACGTACATAAGTACAGTATGTTGATTTACATGTTTATCATTTAGAGTGTTTGTGGCCGTTTATGTGATTGAGTTTCTTTTTAGCACAGCAGTCAGCTGTTTTTACAGCTACTTCCAAGAGCTTCAAATTAAAGTAACCTCAAATTTTCATGTGTCGCAAACTGACCAATCACAGAGGAGGATGCTGTTAAAAGTTCTTGCTGTAGTTTAAACCATAGTTACAATGGCAAAAGGTTAAAAAAAGAAAAAAACAACTACCGTATATACTCGTGTATAAGCCGACCTCCTGATTTTGACCTGCAAATTTAGATTTTTAAAGAAACCCGTATATAAGCTGANTAAGCCGACCTCCTGATTTTGACCTGCAAATTTAGATTTTTAAAGAAACCCGTATATAAGCTGACCTCCTCATGTTGTTCCATCAATTTATTTGTTTAGTAAATTACCTTTTGTTCTAGGTATTGTCATAGTACTCCTGTGATTTTCTGAAAATAATCCACGTACCGGTACCGGTAAACATGATATTTATTTCAGCAGCTGNCCTGTGATTTTCTGAAAATAATCCACGTACCGGTACCGGTAAACATGATATTTATTTCAGCAGCTGTTTACTGTAACTGACCAATCACAACAGAGCTGACTGGCAGCCACAAAATGTGCTGGATAAGATGTTTAGTCAGGAAATATCTCATTCTAAGGTATGATTTAAACTATTTTCCATGGGTAGTGGTAATGGGTAGTATTTCTGCCCCTCGAAATTTCGTTCTCTGGGATAAAATTTGAATTTCTCGTGTATAAGCCGACCCCCCCGATTTGCTTTGTGAAATTTGGTAATAAAAACTCGGCTTTATACTTGAGTATATACAGTATACTAGTATATATGGTAGCTAGCTAGAGTACCACGTTATACAGAGCTTCTAAGTGCTGAGGGTTTTCTGGTAAAAAAAAAAAAAATGAAACACAAGCAATAAGACGTTAAAATACCTGGCAGTATCCAATTTTGGGGTTTCTATAGGCGTAGGCAGTAAGAACTCTACGTAGAGCAGAGATTCCTGTGTCGCTCTGAAAGGCAGGGTGCTCTGGCAGAGAGCGGTGTAAGTCTCTCTCAATCTCATCTGTAGCCAGAGTGCTTGTGCCCAGGGACTGCTCAACTAGCTCAGGGTAATATCCAGGGTGAGTGGCCATGTCGTTTACAGCTCCTGCAGAGGCAAACACACACACGTACACACACACACACACACACACACACACACACAGACACAGTTAGGCCAAAAACAGATGCTCTGCTGAGCCAAGGTTGGCCATGTTTGAGTTAATAATTCATGCTAAGTGAGTACCTGAGTACGTAACACTTTCAGTTCTAAAGGCTTCATTAACAAATCCCTGAAAGCTGCATCTCACTGACACTGAATTACACAGCAACAAGAGCAAAGTCACGTTTAGTGAATGAACACCTGAAAAAAGCATCCACAGCTCTCCTCTCAAGGCCTCAGGAACACCGCGAACTATCAGGTCTCGTGTCTTCTTGGTGAAGAACATACTTGTGCCTCGTCCGTACTCTGAGAAATGGATATTCCAAGACTGCTCCTTCATCTTCTCTTTAAGCTGACAAACACACACACACACACACAGTGTTAGTACTCCATACCACTATTAATCCTAGTCGTAAGTACATTCATGCAAACCCATGACACATGGTGATACCTTGGCCATCTGCACCATAGCTCATCTTTTAAAAATTAAGTGTATTTATATGCAGAGTATAAGATTCTGATGCATTACAACAAATCAAAGGATTTTGTAATTTTTCTGAAAAAAAACAAAAAAAAAAACAAGTTATTAGTAAGTTTGTCTTTTAGTAGAAAATAACTCTGACATATACCATTTTGGGGTCGAGGTTTTCAACGTCCTGGGGGTGGAAAACTGTCATGAGAGCCTCTGTGCTCACAGCCTTGCTGGTGTCTCTCTGCCCCACCATCAGAGTCACGTCCTCTGGGTTGTCCTCAAAGTGGTTGATGAGTGACTGACATTCACCCCGTATGGCCTTAAGAGTAACGACATTAATTAGTAATAAACCACTACAAAATATAAGAGGCACAAATAAACAACAGTTAAAACATTTCACCTCTGTTGAGGCAGAGTGCTGAGGACTGGCACTGATCCCACACCGGCTCCGGATTGTGTTGGCAAGCCGCTGGTAGTCCCGAACCTCAGAGAAACGCAGCGCCCTCTTGCCACGCACACACACTGTTAAAGCCCTGCTGCTGGCATCTGGCTTCTCAACATTAATAACCTGGAATAATGCAAAGATGCCATTTTTAAAACAAAAATTATAAAGATTTCATTTTTATTTTAGACACTGTATATCTGCTTGAAACTAGTCATTCTTCATTGAAAACTGTTTGGCAGAGTTATTTTCATTCCCTTCATGCTCCACTTTACCTCTCGCATTGGAATGATGACATGGCACTGGCTTCCGTCCTGACTGGCGAAACACAGGTNTACCTCTCGCATTGGAATGATGACATGGCACTGGCTTCCGTCCTGACTGGCGAAACACAGGTAGTTTTCCGAAACACAGATCTTTCCAAGTGTGTTAAAATGGCTGAAGGGCACCCACAAGAAACTTTCATGCACCTCTAACAGGTTTTCCTCTTTGGGAAGTCTGAAAAACACCCTGAACTGCTGGCTCCTTGCATGAGCTTCGAGACCTCTGTGGTCAGAGACAAATCGGAGAATAGATAACAGTTAAATGCACACAATTCTCAGATTTTTTTGTTCTGTAATGCAACTAAGATAAAAATGCAAGTAAAACATACAGTATACAAGGAGATTTCATAGGATTCTGTCACTTGGCAAATATAGTATACGCATCACTTAATCAGAATATGAGAGAGAATGCAAGCAGAGTGAGCTTACATCAATTTATGCCAATTTCAATCTTATTGTGGTGTTTACATGATGTTGGAGGAAAAAAATCCATCTATTGCCTTAATCGGAATATAATCAAAGTTTTAACATGCATGTAAACGTACTAACTGATGAGGTCATTTTGTTGCAGACTCAACACACTCAAACACACTATGTCATATTAATCTATCCTGTGCTATTGTTATTGGTTGTCAACACATCTTCTAAATTACATTTTAATATTATGTGACGCTGGCCAACAACTAGATATTTTTTCTTTATTTAAGTAGGGAATTGTAGAAGTTACTTTGTTACGTTAACATGAAATCAAAAGCTGGAATAAACTATTATAATGTCAAACTGAGTAATCACATCGATTTATCAAATACTTTCCTATCGGTCTACTTGTATTGTTGTGTATGACAAATTGAGTACTCGAGGCAGGATTACAAAAGTTATTTGACCCAGATGTTGACTTTATGTTCACTCTATTTCTCAGAGTGAACGTAAAGTTGGCTGATCGCAGCAATAAGTTGATGTAAAGGTTGTGAGTGCAGCAGGCAGAGAGACAGACAGTACCTCTTGGTAATTTGCAGCGGGTCAGAGAGGGCTGGCTCCCTCTGGAAGGACTCTTTATCAAATAGGCGCTTAATGGAGTAGTCAGCCAGCTCTTCCATTATAAGGAAGGTTTCGTTAAGGTGCAGCAGCATAGAGAAATAGTGATCCTCCCCGTGAGCCATCACATGGATGCTCTCAGTCAGAATAACGTTGGAGGTTTTCTCCAGTCTCCAGATCTCATCCCAGGAGATGATGAGTTTCACTGCAGGGACATCACAATGAACTGAATATAAATGGCTCATTATGGTGCACAAGCTTTAAAGACACTTATCGAGACAACGAATGGGTAAATTTTTTTTGTTTGTTTTTTTAATTATTAAATGGGACATATTATGTTTTTGTGTTGTTTTCTCTTATTTTTACAGTTTAATATAGAAGTAAATGTGTGCTGAAGATTCTTAAAGCTGCAAATCTTGAGGCTGAGAGCAAAAGAAATACATCCAGTGAGAAAATCCCATCAATCCAGAAATTCCCTTAAAACTTTATGCAACAGATTTGGTTAGAAACACCACAAATATAAGGCTGCTGATGGAGCAGCCGCCATGTTGCTGCTGTCCAATCAGAACAAAGTAGATTTTATCGAGGGCGAGACCATAAAGAGAGTGTGTAAAACGTATGCACTGTGGTATTGAAGCAAAGGAGAGTAGTGTATTTTGCACATTAAAGCAATGCAAAGCTTTCAAAATAGACGTCAACCTTAACGAATATAGGAATCTGTAAATCTGTATAATAGGTTCCCTTTACAGCTGATTTTAAGCTTCCATATAATAATACAGCACAATATATGCATTTTCATATGTGAGGATACAATCTGAACTATGATCAAATCTCTAGGAACAAAGAATCTAAAAATAAAAATGTATGTAAGGTATTGTCTTTTTTGTCTTATCAACATAGGTGCAAATTAATTATAACATTTAAAAAAAAAAGTTCAGTGTCATGACTGTGCCACTAACAGAATGGCTAGTCCTCCCAGAAGCATTGTGAAAAATCTACAATGTTTTGTTTCACATGGTGTCAGATTACACTCCGTGTTTTCCATTATCTCCTGCGCTTTTTAAGTATGACTCATGAATATGACGTCGATTATAATGGCTTTTCCACAAAAATGAAAGCCGTCATTACCTGAGGGCTTTTTTTTTTTTTTTTTTTTNTTTTTTTTTTTTTTTTTTTAATAAGTGTTCTACGAATTTTACTTGCAGACCAACAAAGCCCACAATGGTGGGTGCTTGGAGCCTCTGTATACTTTTTTCCCAACAACCTAATCAAGAGAAATACCAGCTTATGTCGGTAAAAGGCAGAGAGACGGCTTACCCTCAGATCCCAGCAAGTATGAATAGAAGCAGAGGAAGTTTGTGCTGAGGTAGAGCCAGCCCTGGCAGGGAACTTTGCCTTTCCAGTAGCTGCATGAGTAATATGTGACCAGCTTTTCCTCCAGTGGGAGCTCAAACCACTTCTCAAACCTCAAAAGTGCTTCCCTGAACTTCTCAGGATCATCCTCTAGTACCAGGGAAGCCTTTCCTTCCTCAGCAATAAGACCCTACACACAGACAACATAAAAAAAGGTGAACAACAGTCAAATAAGTAATTCTCCATAAGAATTTATAAGACATTATCATCAAATTCTGAATAAAAGAATCACTATTAAAGCAGGTGGATCAACCCCACTGAGCGATTAAGCTGATGAGTTCACATCTCAATTTATTTTCTGAAGTTCTTACTCTAATCTTCCCCTGTACAAAGCTGGTGATGTCCTCGCTGGAGTCGAAAACAGAGAGTGTCCTCATGATGTTCTGCTGCAGCCAATCCCAGTGCTGAACGATCTCGTCTTTGGTGACACCTGATCCGACAGCGAGAGTGAAAAATGATAAAACCTCTACTTGAGGCAGAATGAGAAAAGTAAAAATAATCTGGAGCAACAGTAGCAACCAAAAGCAGGGCTGTCAAAGAGAAAACATTAACACAAAAGGATCATTTGTTTTTCCCTTTTAATTGCACTTTGCTAAGGCTTCATATCTCCCATAGAGAAAAAGGAGTTTTTGCACCCTGAAAAAATTCAAAACAGATATATACAGTACCAAAGGATCAAAAAGCTACAACATATTGCAGTTTTTATCTGCACATATTGTTTATACCCATATTATTATTTGTTTTCTGACACCGTGCACCAAGAGAAACTCCTTGTGCACTTGTACTTGGTGAACAAAAGAATTCTGATTCTGATTCAGTGAGTTCTGAACCCTGATCAGATAGGAATTCATGTTTAGTTTCAAAGTCTAAACTGTGCATCTCAAAGTAACCATTTTGTAACATATTTGTACTGTTTTGGACAAAGAAATATAAAAATACTGCTTACAGCACCTTTTTAGAATTGCTCACATTTGATTAGATAAAATGGAAAGATATAAAAACAAAGATAATGAAGATATACCGCATGCTATTGACCAATAGACTTGCGAGTCTGGAGTGTGATGTAAAATACGGAAAGGAGCAACTTTGGATGTGGAGTCCAGCACGGTATCCAGAGTTCCCACAAGGAGGCCTGCAACATATAAAACGCCACTAAATAGCTGAGCAAGCAATGTTACACATGAAATTTAGTCATGTGAAACTTTAAAGATCAGAAAGACAAACATCAGCTTTTATATGTGACATTCGAGAAACTAAGATGAAAAACAACACCGTNGATCAGAAAGACAAACATCAGCTTTTATATGTGACATTCGAGAAACTAAGATGAAAAACAACACCGGTCACTAATGACATGGTGGAAAAACTGGAAATGATATGATCCCTCATGTCGGAGCCTTCCTACTAAAATTAGCAGAATCTTTTACCTTTCCAAATGAGGTCTGACATCCATGAATAATTAACAAGGTCGCAGCTATGCCACACTTGTGCACTGCATCAGTACTGTACTGGCCTGGCTGGCTGAAGTCAGCACACATCCCCACATGGTTGCCTATTCCTCTGCCAAGTATTAAAGGATTCAGGAGATCAAACACAGGCTACATAACTCCTTAAGTTCTAATCAGAGGAGAATATCACTCATCACATCACAGAGGAAAGACCTAAACACATCAAAGACATTTCAGACATAGACTCGTGTGCAGAGAGCTTCATGCAGCCTGCAAGATAACGTCAGGCAGCGTTTAACCTCCACTATCATTAGACCAGGAAGACAAGACCTCCAGCCCTTTTATCTACAAACCCACTCACTATCATTAATTATCTAGTTATTACCTTAAGGCTGACACACTATAGCTGTGCTTAACACAGACAGATTCAATTATTGGTGATAAAAGCACCACAACTAGTTTCACCTGCCAGGCGACAATAGCTGATGCAGGTTATTGTAAAGATTTCCATGCTACTACATTTAAACACGTGACTTGTGGTTTCAATCAGAAACTCACTAGGGGTTAAATTAGAATTGAGGACCCAAGGGAGCACTTCGTGTTGAGAAATAGAAGAGAACGTCCTCTTTCTATAAAGACAAATCACATATTTTTCTTGTGCAGGAGAATTCAGGTAGAAACTATGAAAATGCAACACTTATTCCTGTAGTTCGAAACTACAAAACTAACAAACTAAACAATTTCAGTTCAGTTTTTCTCATTTGGTTTAGATCCTCAAATTCAGCTGCACAACAATATATTAGCTGCTGATTATATCTAGTTTGCAAGAAATGACAGAAAATAAAGAGTATTAGAGCAAAGAAGTGCACAGTACGTATGTATGTATGTATGTATGTATGTATGNGAAAATAAAGAGTATTAGAGCAAAGAAGTGCACAGTACGTATGTATGTATGTATGTATGTATGTATGCATGCATGTGCAGTATGTGAGATAGAGGAGAATTTCAATTTCATGTACTTCAGCCACAGCATCCAGTATGTCTGACTAAAGGAGACAAGGTCAAATTTCTGTAAGAGGACGCTCAGTATTTTCCAACAAGGAATGTATGTTTCACAAAAATATACACCTGGACTCTTTTACTGACCATTACCAACACAACATTTTTGTTATATATGTTCAAATTCTCGTAACAAGAAGGCAAGGAAGAAGGTTAAGACTGAAGCTTTGTTGAATTAAATCTTATTTTTTAGCAAAGCTAGAACATAAACTAAATTATTATATAATGCCTTCACAGATTTACTGACTCATATTGTTGCCTTAAGTGTCCTCTGGCATAAAAACAAAAAAGTGATTTCTTATAAAAGGTGGAATGTATTGTCTAGGGAACAACCTGATATAGAGACTAGTGCTGAAACAATTAAATAATTCATGGATTACTTGATTTTAATAATAATCTATTAGTCATTTTTATAATGTATCAAGTTAAAAAAAAAAGTCAAATATTTTCTGGTTTTACCTTCTCTGAAGTCAGGATTTCCTGCTTTTATTTCTTGAACATAACTGTGGTATTAATCCCAATGTGCTTTTTAATTGTTAAGATGCAATAAGAAATTTTAAAAAAAACTTCCCTTTACCTGTGACAGGAATTTGTCAACATAGTTGTACATTTTATGATAAATTGATCAATCAAAAATAAATAAATAACTGATCAACATATGACAATGAAAATAATTCTTATTTGATGGTAATCTCGCTGCTTCTAGTTCTCAGGAAAAGTGTTGCATGTTCATGAAGTTGACTAAACTGTTCCAGGGACAAAAAGTGAATTATTAAAAAGGCTGGCACTGCCCTTTAAGATGACTGGTAACATCTGTAACTTACAGACAGACCTGCAGACCACAAATAAATGATACAAAAGTAAGCTAGAATACAACAATGGCCCAGAGTTTTCAGCTCATATTAGGCCTGTGTAATCTAAAATCTGATGGGAATGCAATAAATGATGTGAAGGGCACAGCTACTGTAATGTACTTTTTCCACGTAGCACCTTACAAAACTAACCAAATAAATCAATATATTGACAGCCAAACTGCTGTGTCGACATAAACCAGCTCAGCAGTATTGTAATTTCACTAATCTTCTTTTATCTAACGTAAACCTGTTGCCATAAGGACATTTTGTTTAGATAAGCAGTGCAGCACCCGCCCTGTACATGGCAGACAGCAGCTTAGAGAGCCAAATATATGATCATGAAGCCAATACATTAATAACTGTTTGGTTTTAGCAGTATTTGTTGATGTGGTAAAATCTGTGGTAAACATGTGAGGTGGACAAAACATCAGGTTACCTGTCAAACCGCCTCCACCTTCACCATAGCCTCGTCTCCTTTGCAGCACGAAATACTCATTGCCCCTCTCGGTGACCCACAATTTAAAGGCGTTTTTCAGCAGGATTTCTTCAGGTTTGAGCCACATCTTTCTAATATGATGGAGTTTATATTTAATTCACCTGGTTAACCGTAGCACAACATTTCACACCGCCGCTGACGTTTGTTTGTACCCCAGTCAGTTCTTCTCTTCCCACGTCGACAAGAAATGCTGCCAACGCTGCAAGGCATGCTGGGATTGTAGTTTTTGATGTGAAGGCGGCCCGTGAAGCCCTCGTCAGAAGTACTTCCTATCATATTTTTAGTTTCAGTTATAGTTTTCTTGTCATAAAATTGACTGAAATTGTAAAGTTTAAAGTGTGAGTTTGAAAAGTGACTGGCACCCACATATAATGGAAGTAAATACAATTTAACATGGGATAATTGGGCTATTTTCAAGAAAACATTAACTACTAGGGAATAATACATTTAAAAACTGACATTCATTTTAGAATAATTTCTCAAAATAATTTACATAGTTTTTACTTTTTTGATTCCATGTATCAAAGTGCAGTGTCGTCTTGGGACACTTCTAGTACCCTCAGAGGTACACATACCACAGTTTGACAAACATTGACTTAGAGAAATTGCCTGTAGAGATAGTTCAGGGACTAAAGACGGACATATCTCAGACAATGATTTTGCTGGTTTTTTTAGACGCAACTTTGAGAATTAGAATGATAAAAATGAAAATATAACTCCACCTTTGGGAGAATGCTTGTGCTTAGGCTTTTATTTCATTGTTTACTATCAATGTCAGAAGCAAAAACTATCACTTGGGCCTGCATTAAAAAACAGTTTCATCCAGGTCATAAACAGTGGGGTAAATTCAGACACTGAGACACTTTTTGGTTTACTTATATTAGTGCTGTTTCTACAAATGGTTTGTAAGCTTCATTATTTTTTTATTCAGAGAAATTATTAACTATTCACAAACTCTTCTACACTTTACATATTCACAACATGTCACACGACAGGGTAAACAAAATAAAATAATAAAGCCGTCTTTTCCAAGATAGGGATAACTGAATCAAATCAATGATACGCTTCCACAAGCTCGGTTTATTTACAGTATTTCTTTATTTTGCATACGACTACAAAGCACAAAGACTACAAACGCACCTGTCGCGTTGATGACGTAGGACAGTCCGACAACCATCTTTAGCGGGAAATTTAAAAAATAGATATTATCCTTGTTTATTAGACAGTTACTTTTGTGTCAGACTTAATCATTTATTATGGTAGAAACATTCATGAGTTCACTTAGAGCGTATTTTTTAGTTTTGCACGTTATTTGTGTTGTCAAGGCTACGTGACGTAATCAAACAGCACCCGCGCTGTTTTGTTGTTGCTTCTTGGTATTGCGCTAAACACGCAGTAACTTTTGAGGTTTTTATTGTAAACTTATAAGGAAAGCATAGTCATGTCTTTAATAACGATTTCTCTATGTAGGTTAGCAGATAACTAAACAAGCGTTGTAACAACTGGAACTTAGTTAGCCAACAAGCTAACATGAGATAACTAAGTGACAGCAGTAACAACACAGGCTAACAGTCCTAACCGCTAACTTAACTTCCTGTAATGGAGAACACACCGTCTAGTTCTTCGAAAGTACCAGGTATTTCTCAGCCGTCTTTCCTGCAGAGGACGCTGGAGCACATATTCTCGACACCGTCTCTCAAACTGAGCACGAAGGAAGCGGCTCCTGTCGCAATCGTTGCCCTCCAGAGGTACTTAGCGGAGGAAAGCGACCCTCAGCTCGACAGCTACAGCTACGACGTGACGATCACCGACGGAGTGTGGAGAGCCAAGTGCTTTCTAGACTGTGGTTTAAATAATCTTGTACATAAAAACCTTTTGAGGACAGGGACTGACATCAGCATCACACAGTGCTCGTTTGTTTACAACGAGAAGAGACTTAGCCATGGGTATATTTGTATTGAAAAGCTGAGATGTGGTGCTCATAGGTCTGTCCTGTCCCATGTGAAGGATGTCAGTGTTCTGCCCTTCCTGGTCAAACACGGCATGGAGAGGAGCTTAGTTCTGCAAAGTGATGTCCCTCTTCAGGTGAACCGAAAACATTATCTGCCTCTGTGGAACAACGACGATCCTGAGGGAGACATCTGGATCTCAGAATGTACATCATCTGACACGGTTCTGGACGGTGAGACACCACACTAATATTCTCTGTAGCACTCTGATCTATAGATCTGCAGGCTTGTCAGGTCACCGGCGTGGGCTTTAGTTTCTTATGAAGCCCTATGAAAGACAGTGGGAATTTATTTCATGAATTACTTTAGTGTTCTCCCACAATCCTTTTTAAATCTATTTTGATTTATGTTTCTACGGTATTCCCTTGAAATATCCGGCAATGTTATAATATGGATGATCCACTCCTTGAATTTTCCTTTGCCTTTGGCCTAAGGTATATTTCTTAGAAAGCATCGTTCCTCAAATGAATTCCAAATTAAGACGACTTCCTTAAAAGCAGTATAAATGTAAATCTTATAATCTGCAGGGTAAAGTTGATGTCATTGCTGACCAGTCTTTCTCTGCTGGACATTTTCATGGACAGATGAATTCAAAATGTAGAGAACATGGCCTATAAGTGAGATGAGCTTTATCAAAAAGCTGGACATCTTCAGAGGCAGAATTATTCCTCAAGAGGACCAAACATTTTTACAATCAGTTATTAATAACATGAATTTGTAATTAAGTTTTCGAACAAAGGTACAGTGTCTGTACAGCCCACAACGGATACATATGCATCGTAATCTTGATTTCACCTGCTCCAGCTTTAGAAGCAGTGCCAAGTGTTGCAAAAGAAAATGTAAATGTATTTCATTTCAAGCTATGGAATCTCAAAAGAATTCCCCACTGCGACCTTTACCGTGATCTTCTCCTAGTGACCCTGATATCAGCGAAGTGCCAATTTGAAGAGAAAAACCTGATGGCGCCTTGCATGCTACATCATCTTTTTATTTATTTATTTTTTTACAGTGTCCAAAATTACTCTTCTGTGTGATCTCGAGTCATCGCTGGGAAACATACGGAAACCTTTCCCTCTACTTGTTAGGATAATACACAAATCCAGGTTACGCTATTATGGAAAGTTGGGGCTCAAGATTGATTTTCCCTACCAGGTGAGTTTTACTTTATGATGAGTTATTGATCTGGAATCTCTGAGCTTCAGTACCAGGATGTAAAACAGAATCTGCCCAGGTCAATCATTTGAAATTAATTTATCTCGGTCGCCGCTGCTTCACTGTTATGATGTTACACCTCCTGTTCTTCCATATTACAGGCGTATTTTGAAGTCGCTGACCAGAGCGGCATAATGTCCCTCGTGCTTTGGAATGAACTTTGTCCAGAGTTTTACCAGAGGCTGCATGTAGGCACAGTGTTGTACCTCCAAAGCTACACCCTAAAACAGAGTTACTCAAACAGGTCACGACCCCAAATGGACCATCACAGAATGAAGAACTTTAACTCTGTGGGTATGTACATTTTCAGGTTTGGGATCGTTGTATAGCTATTAAATTATGCAGCAAGCCACCCAGCAAGAATTTGTCTGAATATATAAAGTATCTAAATCTTATTTATTCATCCTTTACATATCCAGATAATAAACCAAACAGTTGTACTAAGATAACTATGCTTCATTAACAGAATGTATTTTTCCCAGATAAGTTTGGGATTCTGTAATTTGTAAATGCACTTAAAGGACCATACCACCCATTTTGCATGTTTGAGCCTAATATATTCAATTTTCATACACTGACAATCTTTTCCCAAAGGATAAAACCGTATTGCAGCTTTCCTGATATTTTGCAAAATTTCTTAATCTTTCAAAGTCAAATATTCAAGCAATACACCCACCTTAAAAATTGATGTTTCACATGCTAATAACGAAGCCTTGGGAAGTCACGGCCATTAAAATTTTTTGATAAACTTTTTTTTTTTCTTCATTTGGGATGATATTCCCTGGTGGACATACATTCACTCCACAACTTCCAAAAAACCTGAATACACGTCTTGTTTGTGATGATGGATTACCTATCCCAAGAACGTTTCAAGTATCAACAAGTTGATTTTAATAGCAGAATAGAATGAACTGAAACCAATGAGTCTGGAAGGTAGGAAAAACATTTTTAACTCACCATTCCAGTAGTATGCTTTGGGAAATGATTGTCAGTAACATTACATGTATGAAAATTGAATATATTAGACTCAAACGTGCAAAATGGGTGGTATGGTCCTTTAAAATCTATTTCCACCTTGACAGGTTGTACACAAATTATTTAAACACGTCACCTGTGATATATATATAATTGTCATTCATTCTCCAAAGTTCACATGGAAAGTGTTTCAGTGCACATGAAGTTTGGAACGTATTGAAAATCGAAATGAAAAGTTCCATGTTTGAAAAGTATTAAGTTATGAAAGGCTTATGCTGCCCTCTCCTGATCTATTCTTGGAGTATCAAAGAGCTGGTGAAATCTTCTCTGCTCACACTCTGCGAGATGTAGTTATGGTGTGTGTGTTTTTCCCAGAAATCTGCTTGAACCCTCGTAACCCAGCTTCAGTCATCACCGTGGTCTCACCAAAGCATGTCCTGCCTCAGTGGGGATTACCTGATGTCGCCTACCATTTCACCACCAGGTAATGAGGCACGTACTGTGTTGGTTTATGCAAATATGAAGAAAGTGCACTTCATATTATTTGGTTAGTGTTTGCTTGCTGGTCCAAAGGTTACTATAATTTCAATTTTGTTAAATTGAACAAAAATGAAAAGTGATTGCTGCATATAATGTGTATTTCTTGCAGATCAGAGTTGGAAAATTTAGCCAACAATTCGGCATGTGATATCATTGGTTTGGTGACATTCGTAGGCCGTGTTGAAAGAGTCAAGAGTAAAGGCAAGATGGGTAAGAAATGCTGTGTTCATTTAATCTACAGATTAAAGCTGCATATTTTTTAATTTGTTATTTCTGATTTGCGCTCAACATGTTTGTCTTTGTTTTAGGTCCAGAAAAGTACTGGACGTATCGTTGGGTCCATGCAATAGATGGAACATCTGACCACCCTTTTATACTTGAGGTGTTTTCCTCTTCTCAGCCGGAAATATTCAATCATATAAGCCCAAGTAAGTCCAGTCGTTTACGCGGCATCTGCTCATGTCTGAAAGCTCTGCTGCCACACTTCCTGTAAGATTTAAAATTTTATGGGAATCTTACTGGTTTATCATCATCTCTTCCTCAGTGACGTACCTGGTTTGCACTCAGATGAGGGTTTGTTGGGTTGATGGCTCGTTGCCCTACCTCACAAGCAGCTGTGAAACCGAGGTGTTCATCACAGGTCAGCAGAGCTGGAGCGACACTCCACTATACACATTGGTTGCTGTGTAAATGTATTAATTATCAGTGCAGTTGGAAATGTATAGTTTTATGTTTCTCCACAGGTTACCACAAAGGTCAGCCATATGTTTGTGAGCCCAAAGTGAAGGACTTCATTCAGTGGACCAAAACTCTGAAGGACAACATTGTCCTCCAGAAGACAGCTGTGGGTGGTCATTATTGGTACCCACAGGCCCCACAGATACTTACACAGTCAATGGTTGATACATCAGGTGAGGGAAAAACAGAGAGAATAGCTCCCTATCAAAGATCCCACAGTTCCTTTTCACTGATTTTTACTGAGTTGGTTTTGTTTGGTTTTATTTGGTTGACTGTCGTTGTCTTTAATTTCACTTAGTCACATTTAATGTAGCTCTAAAACTCTACTTAACGAAGTTTTCCACCATGTGTTTGATTAAATACACTCCGTGGTTTGTCTTTCAGGACAAGTTCCTCTGGTTGCTGCAGCTGAGTTGAAAAGGGAGTTAGAAACTTTGCAGTACAGGGAACATAAAAGACTCGCAGTTCAAGGACAGATCGTGGCAGCGCGATACCTGAAATGCCCAAAGACCTCAGAGTCACAGGGAACAGAAAAGCAACAGGTCAGAGACATGATTTTGCAACAGCTTTTCAGTCATGCTGATGTGTAAATTCTAAAAGCAAACTTGTCGCTACAGGAGCAACATGTTTCTCCTGTCGCACGTGAACGAGCTGTCAGTGATGCAATGACAGAGAGTGAAACATCTTCATCTGGCATGAAAATCTCACCCAGCAAAAGGAAAAGAAGAAAGGAAATGAGGTAAATTGTGACTTCTGAACAACAAAAGCATGAACTGAGTGTTGAAATGATAATTATACCGTTGTGGACAGCAGTAGCACACTGTTATTCTGTTTTTGTCAAGCAAATGCTTTCACAGATGCCCAGCAGTCCAATCATCTTACAGCACAAACAAATAGTTTATCAATAAACCACTTCAGCCACTCTGAGCTCATTCACCTTCTCTCGTTTAGAAAGTCTGGACCTGATAATACAGAGGAGAACCTGAGTGAGTCTGGATCAGAGGAAACTCACGATGAACAATATGACTTACATCAGCAAAATCTCAACCAAGGTAAGGTAATTTGTTTCTCAGGCGTATTATGGTGCAATTTATGAGAAAGGATTTATTGGCAGGCTGTGATGATAATATTATTTTGTTTTGAAGTCCAGGAGGCACTGATTTGTCTCTCCTCCAGATTCTGACAGATTATCGTGGGAAAGCAGCGGTTGGCTGAAACAGCAACAAGACGTGTCTGAACATTTGTGTCAAGGCGGTTTGCATGAAGACAGCATTTCTCAGAGGTTCACATTTGATGAAAAGGACGTTCTGCTGCAGTGGAGTAACCTTCATCCCTCCCACTGGACACCAGAGCAAAACACAGACACCGTCCCACCTGTGGTTTTCCCAGGATACTTCCAAATAACAATACTAGGTAAACAGTGTTTTGGTATATTCCATTTTTGGCAAAACAAAATAGGGATGACAGTTGTAAAATTCATTTTTGTCAAGATTCCAATTCCAATATTCCATATTTTTGTGTTTATGACAGGCATAAACAAGCAGATAGCTTTTGAAGCTGCATTCCTTCCTGTCGTACGCTGTGGGGACCCCAGGGCCGTAGGTCTTCGTCAGGATCACCATGGCAACACAATGCTGTCCTGCCTTTCTGCAGGGTTCCTCTGTCCCCTCAGTGAGTCTGTGAGCCAGACTGAGGAAGTGTTTCCTAGTCCAGGTACACTAACACACCTTCAGGCACTGCACAGGCTTTCACACACACTTTTCCAGTTGACTGGTAATGTCTGTGATTACCAACTCTTAGAATCATGGCGGAGGCTTTATTGTGTGAATTTTTTGTCTTGCAGAGGAAATGTTAGCGGCTGCAGAGGAGCTGGAAGACACGCATGTCGTGTGTGTCCTGGACATCTGTCATCTGGGTGGAGACAAGGTGGAGGTCCTGATCAAAAAGGTCTACAGAGTAACAGAGGTTTCTCTGGTCTGACTGTGCACGTGTTTGGTCTGAAAATATATGTAATCAGTATCAATATACATTTTAATCATGTACATAAGATATTGTTATTTTGGGTAACATTGATTAATTACGACTTGTAAAAATACATTTTACAATGTACAATAAAAGTCAATAAATGCTTTAACACTTGCAGAATGAATCATTTTCACTTTTAGTGTTTGTATGTTTGCACGTAAATGAGACATAAAGGACCATACCAGTGAGTTTGCATGTTTAAGCCCAGTTAGTATACTCACATTAAGTTACTGACTTATGTTTTATGTTTTTCCAAAACATAAAACCATATTTTAAGTTTCCTGTTATTTTGCCAAATCAGTTTAAGTTTCCTGTTATTTTGCCAAATCATCTGATCTTTCAAAATCAAATATTCAGGTGGCACGCCCACCTTACAAATTCAGTGTTTAGTTTAACAGTTGTTAGTAATGTAACATGTACGTGAGTTGTATTTACTGGGCTCAAACATGCAAAATCACCGGTATGCTCCTTTACACGCCAGAGGAACAAAGCTATCCCACTAAATGGTTTAGAAAGCAACGGTCCAGCTGACTTCAACAGCCACAACTTATTTGCATCCATCTTCTACAGCAAAAAATAAGACTTTACACACAAAAGTCTAAATACTTTGCATATCTAAATATATAATAAAGAAATATTATTTTTTAAATATTTCACAATATTCAGGTTGACTTATAAATAATTCAACTTATTAATATGAAAGTATTTCAGAATGTAAACTTAATTTATTAAATTCTTTTAAAACAATATTTACAGTATTCTTAAAGCTTATTTTGATGGTAAATACAGAAGAAAAAAACAAGCCATACAAGTATGTGCAACAACTTTTAACGCAAAACGCCTCACCTCCTCTAGTAAGACACTTCATTATCTGTTACAAAATTACTTTAATTTTTAAATCATGTAACATAGTATGTGATCTATTACACATATAAAACAATTATATTGTTTAACTTTTTTTTTTTTTTTTTTTNTTTTTTTTTTTTTTTTTTAACATTATACAATATATTCAATGTTTCTGCATTGGAAGTGCAGAAATGGCTGTACCAGGTTTGTAGCCTGGAAAGTGTTACACAGAAAGCGTCGATTTGACTGAAACCTCTCATACTCAGAAGTGCCAGTCATTATTTTACAAATCACAAAATGTGATTAAAAAATCACAAACCCTCCAAAAAAAAAAACAAAACAAAAAAAAACAAAAAAACATTGACACTTAATGGAAAACTCCATGGAGACAAAAAGCATTGTGAAATTTGTGGTAACATTGTTTTGGAGAACATTTTAACAACTACACAAAATAAAAACACTACTGTGTGATAGAATGTAGAATTTACAATAAACACAGCAGTGTCACAACACACACCCTAAACGCTTGCAAAATCATTTGAAACCTGTAGAAAAATGGTGGAGGATGGGTGATTTGTATAAAACACATTAATTCAGGCCTTAAATCACAACCAGAGTGCAGTGTATCAACTATTACAAACACGCTTCACTAATTTACCTCAAACACCACCACAAGGCAAATAACATGAGAAAATCTGTATAATCTGCTTAGATACCTCAAAATTCCATCATCACTGACTGAAAGACTAATGTTCTGTAAAATTAACAAGTGACTGAAGATTTTTGCAGGAGCTGAAGAACATTGAGTATTGAAGGAAAAAAGGAAAATCAATATGGCACCTTTTAATTACTGGCGGAAATGAATTTTTATAGATTCACCTTCATGTTGCTATAAAAATACAAAATTATGGAAAATTCATACAGGAAGATAACTAAAGTGTTCTTGTAATCAACTAAAAAGTCATTTTGAGGATGATACAGAGTTGGTAGCTGAAGAATGAAGAAAGTTTTTTTTTTTTTTTTTTTTTTTTTTTTTTGGCTGAATTACCTTTAAAAAATCCATCTAACTGCCAAAACTGAAGGAAACAATAGCATCTTCACAGCCGTGCACACCCACACGGTTTTCAGCTATTCTTACTGGAGACTGGTGACATCACCAAAATCCATCTACTTAGAAGAATCATGGCAGTTTACGTTGTCCCACCCTAAAAGGTGAAACAGACTTATCAGGAGAGTCAGGAACATGTCAATCAATTTTGGTTTGTACACGTCCACACAGTCCTAAGAAGAGATCCAATCAGCCAAAATCTGTGTGCGCATACAATGTGGCTACACCCTGATGTGAAGTCAAATTCTACTGGAAGGATACAGCAACATTAAAAGACATTTAATGGCTTTTATTCCACGATTGTGGTGATCATATCAGCCAATTACGGGAGAGTTTTATCTTCTGATTTCTCTGTGTTGTCCCGTCATCTTATTGGTGGAAAAGCAGCCATTAGCACAGTGTGCCTATTCAGAGCGTGCTACCTCAAAATGACTTTTTAAGCATTCATATCTTTTCCTTCACAAAGACACATTCGACTTACACGACAGAAAAAAAAGCATCACTACCTGTTTTCACTGTATTCTGTATCCCTCATTTACTCATTAGTATAATTTTCACAACCACGTATCTGCTTTTTTTTTCCCAGCATAAAGTATCAAAAAATAAACCTGAATTGGAAACAAAGGAAAAGTCACAGAACACACTGCCATCAGAAATGACCGAATATGTATTCTTTATAACAATATCCACTGAGAAATAACTGAAAAGGCTGGTCTGGAGGCTAAAAATCTCTGTTTGATATACCATGGCCACGTTTTTACCACATTACACTCCAGGCAGAGTGAGATGTGTCAGAGTATAAATTCTAACGGAGTCTTCAGCGGACACGAGCTGTACCTTAGAAAAGATACTGCCGATATTAACAGTTGAAGGAATGTTATTTTCATGATACTCTCATATAAAAATATTGTAATATAATTTACAAGGTACAATGGCTTATTATACACCTCTATATACATAGCACATCTGCTGTGAAACATTTAAAACAGTATAAATTAACATTCTTCCTTTTCAAATTGACATTGCACATAGTAAAGTGTAAAACGGCACTGAACACACGCACGCTGACTCTAGAATTTAAAGTCTTACAAATATGAGCAGCACCAGTGTGTAAAATGGGCTGTGACCGAGCTAACAGATGACACAGGAGAACAAACTGTCATATTAACCATTAAAGACTGCTGTTTTTTTTTTTTATAAAGTGAAGCATAATTATACGTTCCACAGTGAAACACTGGGTCATGAGAACGCTTTTTCCAGCTGAGCTGATTGGAAATAAACTACGTAACCAAAGGAATAAATGTGTGGGTGTAAGTGTAATTAAAAAGTGACATTTTATGATTGTGACACAGGCAGGTAGTGTGCATCATGCATACTGACTGTCAATAGGAGGAGAGAAATTACTGTTTCCGGTCTACAGCATACAGCTGCTAATTCAGTTGTACCAACACACTCCAAATCTCAGTTACCTGTCAGCTTCTGTGTTAGCTTTGTGACAGAGATGTCAATGTCAGATTATCACCCTGCAGTCCTCTGAGATTGATTGATGTCTGAAGAAAGCCAGGTTAAATCAGGAGCACTTTCTGAAGACAGCAGCGCAACCAATCTTTGGGAAATACTTAAAGATGGGTAACAAATGAAAGGAAAATCCAACATGAATTGTCTGAGTGAGGTGTTAGGCCACCACAAGTCGTCAGAACAGCTTCAGTGGTCCTTGGCATAAATTGTACGAGCTCACATGGAGAGGAGAGTCACCACAAATCATTCTGATGATCGCCTTTATCCCATGATGAAACGTTTCTATCGTGATTGGAGGAGTCTCTTCCAGGATGACAATAATCCCCATCCAGAGGGAACACTGAATGGATTGATGAGTAAGAACATGATGTAAATCCTATGCTGTGGCCTTCATATTCACCAGATCTCAACCCAACTGAGCACTTATGGGAGATTTTGGACCACAGCACTCTGCACTATCATCATCATCAAAACACCAAATGAGGGATTGTATCTTAGAAGAATGCTGTTTCATCCCTTCAGTAGAGTTCTGGAAACTTGTATAATCTATGCCAAGGCTAAATAAAAATGTTCTGTAGGCTAATCCAAAACCTCACTATGACCTTTATGTTGGTTTTTCCTTTCATTTGTCACTCATCTGTATAATTATACATATGTCTGCTTATCTTTATATTTGACTTGGGGATGACTGAGAAAGGAGTGGAGTTATTAGAGCTGATAAACAGTTTGCATGTCACAGTCAGATTCCCTTCACTAAACCAACACATGTGAAATTGATGTGAAATTAGATTTTTAACGTTCATTTTTTGAGCATGTTGTGAACCTCAGAGGAAACACACAATTGTGACCCAAGTGTTCATGCTGCACAGGGGTCCGCATTTAGTTTGCTTGCTTTGAAGTTTTAATGGGAAAAGGGAAATAAGCAGATTGTAATCTGCATGATAGCTTCTTGCTTGGTGTATTTTAATGTCAAAGAAGCAAAATGAAGGGCTGACGTAATGAAAACTGACATATCACTAAAATAAACTGAGCAACACTGTTGAGAAAAAATCTAGCAGGTAGTCGAGTCATCCCAAACTACTTTTCAGCATTTCTAAAATATTCAAATAAGCGATCTTACATGTTCACTGTGGTATGAAAAATGCACCAAGCCTCATTCAGTAAAGAGATGGCCAACAGTTAACGCCCTGTCCTTTCATTCAACTATGAAAATGGATTAGGAGGATTAAGACATCAAGACCAGAATTGACCTTTCAATGTCTAAATGAACACATAAAACCAATGCTACTTTTATATATAAAACTACTCTCTCAATTCTCATACATAGTTTAAAATATATGGGCAATAAATAGACAATTTATAAAGGTTTCAGCAAATACATAAATGAACCTTATTAAATATCATTACAGAAAATTTTCGATTTTAAATGACTTACTGATTGGGAAATGGAAAAGTTGGAAAAAGCCAATAGTGGGAAATACATCCAATACAAATCTAGATGTCTTTTATTCAAGTCTGAGGTGGAAAATAATAAATTATGACCTATGAAAATATAAATTTGTATTTAAAGTGGACCTGAGCTGGATTTTTAAAGCCATAATCAGACAAAACCATCAGACCGCATCATGGAAGGACCATGGTTAAAGGCACATTTTAAGTCCTCTGCTAACAGAGCTCTGCAAAAAGCACTTAAAATTATAACTTCGTCGTCATTCTGAATGAGTGGTGGGATCGTCGTGGCCATTCTTCTTCAGTCCCAGATTGAGGCTTTAAAAATCGAGATAGACGTTTCTAACAGTGTAGTACATTCCATCTAACTTGCAAATATCCAAACAGATATTAGATATGACAGTCATCTCACTACTAACATTAAAGCCCATCACCAGTGACCTCACCCACAAAGTGACATCTGTAAAACTCTGCAAGGAAATACTGATTTCAGGGCAGAAACAGGAGTTATCCACATCTGGCCAACAGAGACACACATGGATGTAGAGTCCCTGTTTACTCTTTATGAGATGAACCTTTTCAGTGGAGCCAAAAACCTGGACAGGGTGAGGGTTAGGGTTATGTTATGTTATGTTATGTCATGTCATGAGGGGGTGCTGAGCTAATGGCTTGAAAAGAACCTCACCAGTAAGCCCTGATTTTAATTTATGGATAAAAATAGATATTTTCTATATATATATATATTATGGGTAGGGGATATTACCAAAGTGCAAACGGTCACTTTAAAGAAAAATGTCCACATGTAAACATGTGAATCGACTGTCTGTGATCATCCGCTCGTTCCAGCAGTGTCACTGATTGACAGCTTAGTGTGATGTGGGCCGGTGATGAAGGCCCCCCACTTCAGACTCTGACTGGCCGCTCTCCTCTGATCCTCGGATGTGACATCCAATCAGCGCAGCCTCTGCTGATGTTTCCCTCCACTGGTTTACAAACCAGCCTTTGTCTGAATGGCCGACTTCTTACCAAAGTAAAGTCGCTACGAGCAATCTTCCACTTTCAAGCATATCTGCTGTCATGTACACTCCTTGTCCCTTAAACAGCGACATCTCAGATGGATATCTCAGCGCTCTATCAACATCACACCGCTACCGAGTCAGCATATTTCGAAAGTCTGAAACACTGCCAGTCTGGTTTTGGGAATGTTGATACTGTCTTTGTTGCTGTTGCGGCTGTTGCTGTTGTGCTTGTGGCAGTTGCTGTGTCTGTGGCTGCTGCTGGATGTATCCCACAGTGCTTTGCTGTGGGACATTAGTGGTGTGTAAGAACGCAGGAGTAGATCCGCTATGCACAAGTCCTTGCGCCTGCATCTGTGGACACAAAAAAGTGAATATGAGCTGCAGAGAATTCCAAGTTCCAAATCTTTCCTTCTCAGCATCTTCACCCTTGACAGAGACACATAATATATTTGCATACTGAGAGGATTGCAAACAGGTTTTACAGACAAACCATGTTCCGGATGCTGCAGACATCTTGACAGGATTGTCAGAGCGGTGAGGTGGAATTTCCTCTGACAAAAACTGACCTTACATCTGTTCTGATAGAACTTTTAAAGAAGTGAGTGGAGCCAGTTGGTCTGAATTAAAATCAGTATAACCCACCTTTTATTTATTGACAGATGCTTACCTCTCCCTAAAGGCTCATTATTTTCAGATTGTAAAGAAATAAGGGGGTATTTCCACTATGCCTCTATGACTTAATCACTATTCATGTGAGAGACCAAAGCCTCAATGATCTCTAATCTTTTCTTATGTGTTAGCTGGTTCAACAAAAACATTCTTTTCTTCTTGAACTGATGCTATCTATGGTAAGCTTTTTTTTTTTTTGAAGTGACCTCTTTTGTTGCTAAAGAGCATAAACGTCTGGAGAGAATACATTACACAATTAGATGCTGGAGTTGTGTTTTTGGTTTTTAATATGTTTGAGAATAACAACCACCTCTGCTATGTGCTTAGCAGTCTGTGGTTGCTGTGGGAACAAAGAAGTCAGATGCAGCGTTATGCTTAAAAAAAAATCCCCACAAATCGCTGTTTAAAGCCTTTGGCAACAACACTGTTTGAAGTGCACCATGCAACACTGCTGTTGTTGAAAATGAGGATGAAAATCTGCTTTTAAACACAGTTACAGGCAGTGACTTGTTGCATCATTACACTGCAGATAGGTATTGTACCTGAAAGAACTGCTGTGGCTGCTGTAGCTGCAGGGAGTGCTGGGAAGCTTGAGGCTGAGGGTGGTACGCCGAGTGGGACTGGTGTGTGATGAAACTGTTATGTGGGATCATGATGGGGGATGTGAAGACCGGAGAGGGAACAAGGACGGCATTGCAGTTGACCTGTTGCATGGAGAATGAAGGGGCGATAATCGGATTCTCCAAAGTGTATCTGTATGGGTGGTGCAGAAAAACAAAAACAAAAACAAAAAAACAAGGATTAGAATCAGTCAGGAAAGCAAACTTTGATTTGGATTTGGTGTAGAAATAAGATGAGATAACTGATCGCTCAGTCACAATCGTGTCACAACATGAGATTAGGCCGTACAAAAAGACTTGTGTGTCTTGTTCTCACATGGTTTGGGAAATGCCTGAGTTGCACTGAGAAGGCTGGGAGGTCACACTACTAGTGGGAACCAGTGTCTGCACTGGCTGGTTCAGGAGCATTCTGCACAAAAAAANAAAAAAAAAAAAAAAAAAAAAAAAAAAAGTGTTACTGGAAGAGCCACAACTCAAACTGCATAACAAAAGAGAAACTCAAGCTATAACGACAAATGACATGATTGATAATACAACACTTTAAACCTCTAGTTTAATCTCTGCCTAATCTTTCAAGAAACAACTTTGTTCTCTTGGGAATCTCCTGATCCTCCCTCACACTCCATGTGGATTAAAGACATTTTATTCTTTCTTCATCTTGAGAAAATTAAGTTTACCTGTAGAGGATCTATGGATCTGTTCTATGAGAGGTGGCAGGCCTTTTGGACATATATCCAGAACTTTTCTGTGCTGCCTCCAGACTAACTGACAATGGTTTGCAACTTTTTAAATGTATCTAGTTGGATACCCAGGGCTTGCTTTTTTTAACTTATTTACTTACTTACTTTACTAACTGACTGACTTATTTATTATTATTATCATTATTATTATTATTATTATTATTATTTTATTTATGTATTTTTTCTCTCCAGATCAGACGGATGGTTTTGGGAGGGTGGGAGGTCTATATATATATATATATATATATATATAAATTGGTGAACTATCTGTTACAGTTTATATGATTTGTATATCCTCATTTCTGTTTCACCAAATAAAGCGTTGTTGAAAAGAAACAACTTTGCCTCACCGTAGCTGTCCGTCTTGGCTAAAGTCGTTGTCTGTGTGTCTTTGGTTTGCATCCTGCAGAGGCCTGGTGTTGGTCTGAGAGAACATCATGGGGTTGCTGTAGAAGGGCATGGTCAGACTGGTGTGGGTCTGCACAGGCAGACTCACTGACTGTACCTGTCCACTCCGAGCCAGCCTCTGCTGGACCTACAATGAAAACAACAGCGTACACCCCAGGGTGGTCAGAGATGTCCCAGTTAACAGCGCTGGCAAGAAGAAAATCCACCCGCCAATGCAAATCAAACATTATTTTCTCAGTTTTTTATGCATATAGATGCAGAATCCATGATGCAATGTGCCATAATCCTTCATATACAAAAACACACAAGACAGACATAACAGGATAAACTTTAGCTGTATTTTAATATACGCAGTTCCTTACTGTTCTAACATTTTGCTGTATTTCAGAAAAGACCGTAATTGCTGTGTTATTTTTTTGGCTATTTCATCACTTTTATCAAATACATGCTTAAATTAGAAAATACTGTTTGCCCCCTTAGCCTGTGTCAAAGGTGCAATTATGCAATTATACCCCCTTTTTTTTAAATTTTTTTGTAAACTTGTGGGCCTGTGTACCTGTGCAGATGGTGAGCTGTGCTCTCTCAGGAGTGAGTGGGGAGATGAACTGTGGGCCCCACAGACAGGAGGTTTTGGCTGGCCTGGGATCTGCCTGATCACGCCGGACTGGCTCTGCTGGGCCGGCCTGCCTGGGCCCTGCTGCTGGGACGGGCCAAAGTCACTGTGGATAGGCTGCTGTAATAACATCTACCACACACACACACACACACANCAATTATGCAATTATACCCCCTTTTTTTTTAATTTTTTTGTAAACTTGTGGGCCTGTGTACCTGTGCAGATGGTGAGCTGTGCTCTCTCAGGAGTGAGTGGGGAGATGAACTGTGGGCCCCACAGACAGGAGGTTTTGGCTGGCCTGGGATCTGCCTGATCACGCCGGACTGGCTCTGCTGGGCCGGCCTGCCTGGGCCCTGCTGCTGGGACGGGCCAAAGTCACTGTGGATAGGCTGCTGTAATAACATCTACCACACACACACACACACACACACACACACACACATACCTTCATGTAAAGTCCTATTCACCTTAAATGGATTAATATGTAAGACTGATTCTGGTGAACAAAGAGTGCAGCGAGTTCACAGGGTTTAGGTCATATCTCTACTTGTGTGATTGTGGCCCTTAGCATGTTCACTATGAGCTAATCTGTGGCATGATAACTGTGTGAGTGTTTGTGTGTTAAATCACAGTTCATTTCATGTCACCGCCGTGCCCCAAAGCCAAAGATTGCAGAGAGAAAACTCATCTTTGGCACAGAATCAGGTTATGTGGATCATATTTAACCCAGTTTTAACTATAAGAATGATCATTATTTAACAGAATTCTTTAGTTAATTCTCAGTGTACTTTCACACACTCTCTGATATGTGCTGTCACATGAGATCACATATTTAATACTGTATAATAATGTGTCTGAATAAAAATATGTAATAATCAATAATAACATTTTCCAGAGAGTGGTGGGACTTGAATACAATACATATTATAATTGTATAGCCATCAATTTTCACAAACTAGTTTGTTACACTTGTTAACTGCATTTTAACTTGTGAAATTTTAATTAAATTATGTGTTACAACCCTATGGTCTAGGGGAAAGGGAAGCAACATAAAAGCCGATGGAAATGGCAAAGAATTGGAAGAGCGGCCCAGCACAGTTTGTTTTGCATATACAACAAGCAAGGAGCGGTTATATGGGAGAAGGAGCGGAACAGCGAAAGAGAGTGAAAGAGCTAAGAATAAAGAAAACGCGTCAACGGACCTCTTACACAGTGAGGGACGTAACATATGTTTTGATCATGTTTGATCAGTGCTCTGATAAATTACCCATGACAGGATTATCATGTATTATCATACAAAATCTTAATCAACCTGACATGCAAAGTAGCATTTAATACTATAATGACCTCTAATAAAATCGATGGTTAAAGGACCATACTGGTGAGTTTGCATATTTAAGCCTAATAAATATTACCCACATACACTTTAGGTTACTGACAACCAATTTCCAAAACATAAAACTGTATTTTGCCAAATACTCTACTCTTTCAAAATCAAATGTTCAGGTAATACATCCAGCTTAAAATTCAATGTTTCGCCTGCTAACACATATGTCCAAATGTAGAAGGGATGGTCATTTTTTAAATTTTTCAGTAAAAGCCGTCTGTTCCTGGGACTATATTCCCTGATGGAGATGTACATTGTCTTCTATGCAGCTCTCTGTTGGATCGGTTAAATAAAGTTACTTAGACAAAAAACTTAATAGATGCTGTTCGCTGTGATGGATTACTTATCTTAAGCATGTTTCAAGTCTCTAAAGCTGATTTTTTTTATAGTGTACTGGAAACAACTGAAGCCAATGACAGTCTGGATGGTAGGCAAAAAAATTCTAAACTTTACTGCTCAAGTCATGTATTTTGAGGAATGGTTGTCAGTGACTTAAAGTGTATGCAGGTTGTAGATATTAGGCTCAAAGATGCAAAATTACTGGTAAAGTCCTTTAAATGTAGTTAGCTGAAGTGCCCAGTTGGCCTCTTGGTGGGGCCATTTCGCTATTACTGTAAGGCTTCCATGCTG
Organism: Lucifuga dentata; assembly: GCA_014773175.1. Classification (NCBI taxonomy): domain Eukaryota; kingdom Metazoa; phylum Chordata; class Actinopteri; order Ophidiiformes; family Bythitidae; genus Lucifuga; species Lucifuga dentata. The sequence continues at coordinate 292,619 of VXCM01000776.1, forward strand.
TTTCCCCAAGTCTAGCTGTAGTCTCTTGTTTCTATTTTTAATGAGAATTCAATGTTTCCCCAATGCAAAAATAACAGTAATGAGCTTTTATCGTTTTCCACATGAAAAGATCAAATTATGATGGAAATTACTCTTAAGTTTCAACACGGGGATCCTTTTTAAGTGTTACCTGGAGGTTAGCGAGGTGAAGCTTCTCCTTGATGTCGTGAAGCTCCTGCTGCTGCGTCTTGATGTCAGCTTGCAGGATCCGCGTCCGTTCCTCTAGCTGCTCCTTCAGCTGGTTCATGACACCGAGCTGTGGCTGCTGCAGTTGATACATGGACGACTGCTGCTGCTGCTGCAGCAAACACACCAAAACACATGATCCACAGTCATTTAAGAAGCCTGACAGTGTTCTTATGTATATGAGTCATGTTTTTTTTACTGAATGTATTTAGAGAAATAGAGAGAGATATGCATAAAATACGTAAGAATGAAGCAGATACCCATATATTAATATAACAAGTCAATGTGGAACCAATAACTGATTTCCTCACGAAATATGAGCAATACATTGTAAATGACGACAAATATTTCCCTTTTCCCCACTGTCTCTTTAATAAATTTGTTTGTTCAGTTTTTACAATCTTATAGCTGGGCCCGAAGCCATTGTACACAAGCAATGGAGGAAGTAAACACATAAAACAAGCAAAGCATAACAAGATATGATAGAAATCCAGAAGAGAGGAAGCCAATATGCTGGAAAGGAAGTCTAAACACCAACCATTACGGAGTGCTTGCTGCAGGTAGGAGAAAGGGGGAGGCTCATTTGGGGAATGAGGTCAAAAGAGTCTTGTCTTTGTACCAAATTCTAGAGGAAATGACAAAGTTGAACCATTTAGCACAATCCAAGCTATGATATTTGTATACCTTGTGCAATATTTTATCCCAAAAGGGTGCCAAACATACATAAATGTTGGATAAACTGACCTTTGAACTACTAGGCTGCAGTCTGGTAGCAGTCTTCTCTGTCCCAATGGAAGCAGACTGCCATGATGGGGTACAAGCCTCTGTGTAGGAGTTAGCTGCTGCAGGAAAGACACATTGCATTTAGAAATACATTTCGATCGCTGACCCACAATGAGGATATGCTCACTGAGATTAAACTGGTTTTCATAGTTAACTAATATCTGTCAATAATTGCAGTAAGAATATGGATTTTTTCCAAATTCATCATAACTTCTTTACCAAGATTTTAAATCTGTAAAATGTGTCTGGCAGATACTGGCTGAACATCCAGTTTCATCTGAGTATGAGTCATAATGCAAAGGATTTTTTTCTTTTAACAAAATTTTGCTATCGCCACTTAAATTTCCGTAATTTTAACGCATAAGGTATAGTTTCTTCTATTGAAAATAATACCCATGCATTTCTTCCTCAACAGAAGCAAAGCAACATTGGGGTTTTTGAGATGAAGGCAGAAAAAGCAATAAAAAGCATTCTCTTCTGGTTGTATAACAACACGCTGAGTCACTAGCCCTCATTTGCCACGTCATTCTAACTCTGACCCACAAACCGAGATGCAGTGAATGCTTTCCATCACTACTGACACAAAAGAAAGCACCAACAAAAAAAAAAAAAAAAAAAANAAAAAAAAAAAAAAAAAAATCACTCTATTTTGATGGAATGGACATTTACTGTAGTAACAACTAGATGGCTACTTTATGTAAGTACTGTTTGAATTTTATAAAATAAATAATGAAGTATGTGTGGGTTAGCTTACACCAGCAAGATATATTTTGGTTGTTTGTCCTTGTAGGAAAGAGTACAGCCACGTTTTCAGCTCCCTGTTTTATGAACAATAGCTTTCAATGAATTTGCACACAGTCAATGAAAAGTATTCAATGCGACTTTGCTGCATGAATAAATGCCACTGAATGTAGTGCTGCACTGAGTTGGAGGACCAGCTAAATCAAAGAGCCTGGAGCTTCCAAAAGAGTCTGAAATAAACAGGCTCCAGCAAACCTCAGAAACATTTCAGCATAGATGTATCATCTAACACATAAATGAAGGCGCAGTAGATGTTGCACAGATGTATGTTAAGTCGATCAGTGAGCTGCAGCTCTGCTTGCTCGCAAAAAGACTTACCGTATATACTCGAGTATAAGCCGATCTCGTGTATAAACCGACCCCCTGATTTTGACCTGCAAATTTAGATTTTTAAAGAAACCCACCTGTATATAAGCTGACCCCTGATGTTGTTCCATCAATTTATTTGTTTAGCAAATTACCTGTTTTTCTGGNAAGCTGACCCCTGATGTTGTTCCATCAATTTATTTGTTTAGCAAATTACCTGTTTTTCTGGGTATTGTTCATAGTATTCCTATAATTTTCTGAAAATAATCCACATACTGGTAAGCATGATGATAAGCAGCTGATTACCGTAACTGACGGAGGCTTACTGGCTGCCGCAAAATGTGCTGGATAAGATGTTTAGTCAGGAAATATCTCATTCTAAGGTATGATTTAAACAATTTTCCATGGGTAGTGGTAATGGGTAGTATTTCCATCCCTGGAAATTTTGTTCTGTGGGATCAAATTTGAATTTCTCATGTATAAGCTGACCCCCAGTTTGCTTTGTGAAATTTGGTAATAAAAACTCGGCTTATACTCGAGTATATACGGAAGTCTCTTCACAATAATAGAACAAACACATTACAGGACAATAAATCAACTGTAGGATTTTCTTCAAATATTTAACTGCTAAATGAAGAAGCCTCTTCATTTTTCGATGTGCAATTCTCAAGTGAGCTAGTGAGATTTTCTGTGAAAGTTGAGGATTGCCAAGTTAAACCCAATGAAAGCCTGAGACACATCACTGCAGCTGCTGCGAGTAACAGCTGCAATCACACGTTTAGCTGTCTTAGAATGTGTCGCTCTTCCTACAACAACATCAACAATACAAAAACAATATTTTTGCCTGCAAAATGTACATGAATCAACAGTTCCTAAAACCATGCAGGAGCAGGATCTCTGCGCATATTGACCTTCTGGTGATGAATGAGCTCTTTAGCGAGCAGAGGGTGACTCACATGCAGAGTCTGACATGGCTGTGTGGGAGGACTTCCGGGAGCTGTGGGAGGATACAGAATGCGCACCGCTGTTTCTGTCCCTCGGAGGGTCCAGGGTAGAGCAGATGTCCAGGTACAGCTCCTGAGCCTGATGCAGAGAGGACAGTTCAGTACAGAGAACCAAGGAAATGGTACCAGATAGTATCAGACACAAACACTGCCTTGTATACTCCATATCTGTACTAGTTGACTCTCACTTTTACAGAGGAAGGCGCTATCTCAGGTGGCGACAACTCTTCAAGGCCAAACGCTCTCCTCCTCTCAGCTCGCACCTCAGCATAACTGAACAGCAGAAGCAAAGAGTAAACGTGACAACTGCAGATGTAACTTTAGACTTTAGAGTTGCCCGAGTACAAAAGCAAGAATATAACATGCTTACCTGACAACAGTGTGAGTGCACACAATGAACTCAGGTTTGGAGTTCCACTGGTGGTAAGTGATGTAGTAGTGAGTCTGCAGCCAAATCCACTGCTGACCTTTGGTGAGAAAGCGATAGTAGCAGGATTTCCCCTTTCCAAACTGCATTACTACGGAGAAAACAAAAGAAACGTTCACTATGTTCAGTTGTTTAGATACATAGTTCGATTCAAAACTGTAAAACAGTTTCTAAACTCAACATCTGGCAAGTTCAGACATTTTCCGCATGCTGCTGAACTGGAAAAAAGAAGGCATGTTAATTATAAACCTATTTTGGGAGATGGGTGCCTGGATCTGCTGGTAGCGAGACCAGGGTCAGGAGGAAAGAAATGGCAGAGGTGCTTACATTGCTTGTGACACTGAGCTATGAGCTCCAGGTCGTCCACGTGGTAGTAATCATAGCCAGAAGTTCCTAGAACCTCAAAGGGCAAGTAGCCGATGATTGGCGAAGCTCTGCACAAAGAAATAAGGCAATAGACATGTAAGAAATATAACATAAGCCCAGCACAAAATGTATAACCTAATGAGATGACAGGATAGCATCCTGAATGTTCTTTACCTGTGATCTAAAAACAGGAACTTCCATTCAAGGCTGTGTCTGGATGTGAATTCATCACAAGGATCTTCCACGTTACACAAATCCTGATCAAAACCAAAGTCACAATTTTAGGTTTCCACAGCAAAGCAAGACCCATAGCAGGGTTATAATTCAAAGCAAATGGCACTGATTGTAGTACTGATTTTCTGTTGTGTAGAGTTGTATGTTTTAACATGCTATATTTTATATCATTTTTGTTTGAAAATTTGAAGCCGATCTACCAGTTCAACTGCTCTAACATGAAATATTTAGAAGCTGTGTCTTCCTTTCTGTTTCCTACCAGAGATATCAATTTTTTTTTTTTAACACATCTTGGCAAATCTGATTCAGTTATTAAAAATTTCTGGCACAGGCAGAATGCAGACAGTGTTAAGTAGGTTGTGTTTAATGGCAATTGAGGGTGGTTCCTGCTGCAAGGTTGAGCATATTTGGCTGCTCTCGTATCAAGAATTTGGTGACAGACATGACATCCTGTTGCTTACTTTCTGCAGGATTCAAAAAATTGCTGAGAACTAAACAGGTTTGTTTCTTGAGCCAAGAATCTGAGGGACAAAATGATTCTACTTCATATGGTCCAGACCTTTTTGGCTGACATGAGAAACCAATCAGTGAATTTTTTTTATACATTAAGTAGGAATGGAGAATTGAATGCTGTCCACAAAATCTATTTCCACTGGGATTTTTTGCAATTTCATGGCAGAAAAAGAAGAGATGATGAAAAATCCTCAGAAACACCTGCAGGGCTGTTGTGCCTCTGGAAAATCCCTAATAAATACTTCATTTGTTGGACTTCCCTTTGCTTATTTAGAGGAAAAAGGTCACAAACTTAATATTGGAGATTTATATCATGGTTCTGTTGTATGATTACCACCAACCCAAGAAAACTTGTGATGTTTGTGAAGGGTAAAGGTTAAAGAAAAATGCAACTGTGACCAAACTAAAAAGTGACAATTTCCTACTGCTTACAGTTGCTCTTACACTTATGAGCATTAAAGCAAGGACTACTGACTTTACACATCAAGTTCAATTTATTGGTCTTGGAGAGCACTTTTTAATGTAAAAACAAGACTTTTACTTATACAGGGAGGTGTGCAAAGTCACCACAACGGTTACCATCTTTAATGCTAAAGCCTACAAGTTTGAAAACTAAAGCCACTCCTATAAGACAGCTGCATTAATAAAAAGAACAGACTTCAGTTTTCAGACTTGTAGTAAAGTATAAACATCTGTTGTCCCAAGAATAAACTGAATCTGATGTGTAAAATTGGTGGAATCCCCCTTCAATAAGTGTCTAAATGCTCTTTAGTAGCATACAGTCAGTGAAGACTTTCATAGATATCTCCAATAGACTTAAGATTATTTCAGCATTTTAAAATCTGAGGAAAATGAATCTTAGTGAACTGATTTTAGTTTACTTGAGTAACATGCGAACATGTACAGTGTCCAGATTTCCACCCAGCACAGCATGATGGAGCGTAATTGTAAGGATGGATGGATATAAGCATATTGGGACACCAGCAGAATCAGTGTGCCAAATTTCAAGAAGCCGCCTGCCTCTGGAGTCAACATGGAACAGAATGTGTGATGTTTCCATGTTTCAAGAAGAGGAAAAGTACCATCCAACTCTTCCGAGGCGCACCTAAAGGGTGTGTCGTGTCATGCTATTAATCCTGGCTTACTGCTGCCAGGTAGTTTTTCTGCTATAACTGGCTTTATTGCATTTGTTTCTAAACGAAGAAACAATAGCACAATTTTCAAGAAAAAGGAAGGAAATTAACAATTCAACCAGCAGCCTGAACAGTAAATGGGATCTTACCTTCAGAAACTGTGGAGTGACTAATCGTACAGTCGCAATGAGGCAGACTTGCTCTTCCAACGATGTCTGCAGGGTTCTTGGTAATGTCAATTCAAGCCCGTTACAGGAGGATGTAGGCACTGTGTGACAGAAAGCACTTCAAGCGATTTGGAATAGAGATACATATATGCTATATATATATATGTATATATATGCTATATATATATACATACATATATATACATATTTGTTCAAAATACTTACACGTCTAGTTATAGAGACACTGAAAGATATCGCTTCTTTAAAATCAGATCTAGCTGACATGTCTTAGTTTTATCCCTTTTTATCATACCTTATGTTGCATTTCATCACACTGTATTTTATGTCTTCTTTGCTCCTATCACTGACAAATAAATATTAGCCTTCTTAAACAGTAGATTTAGTTGATAAAAATTACTATTATCTTGAAAATCCAGATATAGATCACACATCATCACCATAAAATTTTTGATAGGGTTCTTGAAACTTATAAAGGTTTCTTGAAACTGAACTACACAGTTAAAGCTCAAGCAATGCTAACAAGCTTTACCAAATCTGAAGTAGAAAAGGAGAAAAGAATAAAATACTTACCGTTGTTATGGAACTTGAAATCACCAACAAACTTGACGTACTCATATACAGGCGGCTCCTTTGGGTCAATGTTGCCTCTGGCTAGATGACAGCAGAATTCAATATGTGTATTACCTGAAAAACAGCAAATATTCCTTTTAAGGTCAATAATCAATTCATTATACAAAACACATAGTTGACAAATTTTCTTTAACATGTTTGTAGAACACAAACTGCGCAACACCGAGCGTAGTGACTTCAGATGTGCAGTGTGTAAATGAAACAACACTTGGCGGGAAAATGGCCAAGCGGCAGAAAAGGTCAAACACTTTTGTAATTGCACAAACTGAATCTAAATATTGATTTTTTGCAATACGATTCTCAGTTTTACTGAGACTGACAATCTACATATCTTTTCTCATTCAGGTGCACAATTTCCCACTATAGTTGTACGGGAAATTAACTGTATGTACGTACAGTTAATAATACAAAACAGGATCAAAGCAACAAGATAAAGGATTTTCCAGGATTCTATTTCATATATCATAGTTTTAATCTAACTTGTAACATGCAAATTTGATGCAAAAGAAAACAGTGTCATTCATAAGTATAATGGAATGTACTTTTCATTATACTTCAGTGTATCTCTGGCTGTTTGCTATTAAGTGCTGAAACTGCACAAAAAAGGATGACAGGGATTATTCAAACAGAAGTGGGTCATATCAAATTAATAGCAAAGGTCTTATGAATTTTGTTTATCTATTTAGGTTAGTCAAAGCAACAGACTTTTTGTGCAGTCTGCTGGTGGAACAGATAAGCTTAAAGCTTTTATCGTCTCTGAGATGAACTCTCTGATGAAACTTGCTTGTGAAACACTGATTTGGTTTTACAGATGTTTTACGGAGAGGTCCTGGCCTTTCTGTGTGGAGTGTGCATGTTCTCCCCATGTCTGCGTGGATTTCCTCAGGGTGCTCTGGTTTTCTCCCACATTCCAAAGACATGCAGATTATTTGAACTGGAAATGCTAAATTGCCCACTGAACAAATTTGTCTGTTTGAGTGTACCCTGTGGTCAACTGCTGTCCAAGATGAACCGTGCCTCTCGCCCAATCAACACTGGCACGGACTCCAGCCTCTGGCGTCCCTGCACTGGATAAGTGGGTATAGAGAGAATGGATGGACGGACGGAGCTGGTCTACAAGACTAGCCCAATATAGCTGTCACATTTACGAGATTAACTCTTCCACAGAAAAAATGAAAGCAAGTGGAATTGACACACCAAATGTATTTTGCACCCCACCTGATGCCTTTGATGTAGTGAAACCGGTGAATTTGAAAAGCCGCGTGTCTTATTTTGCACAGAAATCCAGGTGGTATTTTTGACACAGAATGACACATTCCTGTTTAATCCAAGAAAAAGGGAAAAATGGATGCAGGGACTCTCCTTTGAAATGCACTCAGCTGTTCCAGCCTATAAGAGATGATGATTACTCCAGACATGCTCTGTGACACTTTGGTATTTAGAGTTCTAAGCATAGACAGAGACTTGAGCTACTCGCCACCTCTCTTTCTCAGAAAAGCCCAATAGTAGCAGGATCGAGGTCAGTGTCTTGCGTCCCAGATACTACACTGTGTGCTAACATAACAGTGATTTAAAGTCTTAACTGTGATACTAGGCTAGCTCCTATTATTAGCTAACAGGTTAATTATAGATACACACTAATCAGCAATCCAATAAATGACAGACCATAATTCAGCACCCTGTTCTAAATATATACTGTTTGGAGCCAACTGATGCATCAGCTGAAAACTTGCAGAGCAAAGATGTTGGCAAGATTCACACCAAGAATCGTGTTTTGTTTCTGCATTACACACAAAGCATAAGAAAAATGACTGCACTGCAATTTATCTGTACTTTTCCACACATACTGAACTTTGACCTCATGGTATGGGAGATAATGTACAGGCTGTTAATAGTTTATATGTTGGTGACTGCTGCAGATATAAAGTAGAACGCGGTGGTGGGAGATGCCCTGGAGGTGTTCAGAGAGTGCGCAGATGCATGATGGGAGTGCGGGTGGTTATAACAACTCGGTAATGAAAAAGATACTCACCTTCAAGAAAATCAGCAGCAATGGCGTCAGTCATCAGCATGTGGGATGAGAGCAACTTGTATACCTCCCCATGTTCACGCTCCGGAAGGAAATTCAAGATATTTTGGTCCACCATATCTGACTGGTGCAAAAGGATAGATGTATGATGGTCAGTGTTTTGAAGTATCATGCAGGTAGTGCAGTATGCAGTGTACAAGCACAAGGAAAGCTTATGTGATCTACAAAAGCTTTTCCCCAAGATATTCAACTTTACTCTTCAGTTCTTTATCCCTGTTCTACTATGTCAAAACACTTGTGGATGTCATGCTTCCTGTATTTTTATTAATTTCTGGAGGTTCTTTAGCAGCTACAAACCAGAATAAAATGATTTGATTAATTTTCATAAATTATCAAGAATGACATAATGCTAAGCAGGGCGAATTGGAAATTGGAGGCATACATATAGTACATCCGTATGCTTCCACTTGACTAATTAAATGTGTTTATAGTGGAGGTTATCAGAAGGTCAACTGGTGATACTGCTTGACCAATATAGCACCATTTACACTTTGCATTTAAATTTGTATTAAAGTGTTATCCAATCCAGATATATTATCCAGCTAAGGAAAAACACAGTAATGCAAGGTTCAAATACATAATCAATACAATCCAAACTGCCAGAACACATATAGATGTGGTTTCGCATTGTGATTGGGTCTCAGTTACCACTAGCCAGGTGTAAATGCAATCTGTACAGCTGGGGCCCATTTGTGAAATAAAATCCATCCTCAAATGGAAACGTCATCCTGCCTCATCTTGCCATCTTTGCTGGCTCTCATAATAAAGTTATTTTGAATTGGGAGTTGCTATAAAAGGATACCTGCACCTGGAATGCAGACGTTCCAGCTGCAGGTATCCTGTGCAGACACTCCAGATCCGCTCAAAAAAAGTATGCTTTAGTAAAAATGTATGAAGCTCGTCCACAGAGCAAGAAGGAAGTGTAAGTTTTAATAGTGTATCAACCTGCCTACTGAGATCCAATCATGATGCAGGACAATCCAGATAACAAGAATGCATGTTAAAGAGCAACTTAACCCTCCTGATTTAGTTTGACCACACCTCCTCTTTCACATAAAAAAAGAAAAGATAATTGGTCTCCTTCCAGTCATTTGCTTTTTTACACTCTGCTGACAACATATTACATATGAATATGTTTGACTCAACGTGGCTGATATCATGACAAGCCAAAGAATGAAATCTCAAATCATGTTTCTTGGCTTGTCATGAAATTAGCCACATTGAGTCAAACACATTCACATGTGATATGTCTTATCTTATCTTTATCAACTTAACAGAAACCTAGCAAAAAATAAGCACAAAGAACCATAAATTAGTGGAAAGTGTTACGCGGACTATAAAATTAACATTTTTTGGCAGCTGTATTGTCACTCTCTCACTTACCGGTAAATGGCCAATGAGTGAAGACACACTGTCAGACACATATATGATGTTTCCATCTGTAGTTAGTGCAACCAGAAAACCATCTAGTGCCTGACAGAAGAAGAAAATGTGTGCTACCATTAATCACCTGCAGTGACAGAACTGGAATATGCAATAGTGAAACATTTCACTCTCAGACACTCTCAGCATATATCATCATTGGTGAAGTTCAATGCATTCCTGGAGTGATTCTGTGATGAAGTGCTGTAATTTACTTTTCTAGCACGCCCACTTTGCATCAAACCTTCAACTTCTACTTATGTAATAATTACATGCATGTACATTTCTGAAAATGCATAAAGAAAAGTAAACCTATAGATTTAATGTACAGGTGAACACTGATAAGACAGCAAGATTTTTTCCATGTTAGAAAAAGCAAGTCACACTCTCACTCTGGATGCATTGTTGTCAAGTGTTGATATAGAAATTGATATGCTGCTTTATCTATGACTGATTTCTCCTTGTATGATTGTTGAAGATTGGTGATTGGTGTAAAAAGGCAGCTGGAAATATTTTAAATATGCCGATATGAAGTTATGTCAACTATTTTTGCGCAGTTCTCCATGGAAAAAACAAAAAAGACAGATTCAAACCATGAAGTGAAAGATAAAGTGGAATATTCCTTTAAAACCTTAAGTTATCTAAAGTTAGAGACTGTCACAATTAATTTGGGCTGTTCTACAGATGCGGAAATGTCATCCCAACCTTTACCTCCAGCATTAGCTGAGTGAACTCTTCATTACTGAGGAATGAAGGCTTCCAGTCCTGCCTTACATCACAGGTTTCATTCTGTGCAGTGATGTCTAAAAGAGACGACAGGAACAAACAGAGGCAATAAGTCTGCAAATGATTTACACTACAAATGCTGCTGACAAATTAGCTGGTGGAGAAGTGTCAAACTGGAGTTCTAATGCAACCCATCATAAATATCAGAAATAATTCTGGAAGAATGCAGAATATGAAGACTGCAGTATATCTTCCTACCTTTCTGTTTCTGCAAGAAGTCAATGGTTCTCTGCAGTATGGTGGACTTGTCCATCTTGCGTGGATGGCCCTGACCCTGCAGCATGGTGCATAGTTCCTTGATGAGCACATTGAACTGGTCTCTTCTTTTCTTTTCCGATTTGTTTCGTGATGCCCTTAAGTATTCAACAGGAGAACACAATAATAAATCAGTGGAATTACAGGTACCAGCTTAACCAACGAGCAGCTGTAGTTAAAATGTGTATTTATCCTTTTCAAATTGAGGATCTCTTTTCCACACAAAGCTGGCCAAAATGAAAGATCCACAGTGAGTTGCAGAAACATTGCGGATGAGAATGGTTCGGGAATAAAAATGAGAGGTGAGTAATACTAGATAGATATATAATAAAATGAAGTTGTTCTTTTTGTAGCTAAGTTCTCTTGCTCTTAATTAGCTAAACACATCTATTAGCAGATGACAGCAACAATAAGAAACAGAGTTTTCATAAATACAACCATTATTTTAAAGCCTAAAGCAGAGCCAGCATATGTGATTACTTGCCCAAACTACCGTAATATGACAAATTTCACATGTAACATTTACACCATACAGTCTGCATGTTCATTTTTTACCTTATTTCCTTCTATTTATAACATTTCATAGCAGTAGATTAAGACTGCTCTTTCAATACTGATTAAACTGACAATATAGTAAGCTAAAATGTGTTTGAACCCTGCAGACCACCATATTAATATAACTGAAATTTGTGTGTTGAAATATTTGAGATATATAAATTAGTATACGTCTCACAAAAGCACATATTTTGTAGAAATTATAAAAGTTTCTGTCATTCCCAACAGTAAAGTCAGCAGTGGACATAATCTCAGTGTAAAAGCCTTGCCTTCAAAAAAAAAAAAAAAANAAAAAAAAAAAAAAACAACATTGATTTTAGCAATTCTTCCCTCAAATTTTATGTGACAAATATGAAAATAATCAACTCGAAAAATCTCAGAGTCACACATCAGATAACAGATGTTTAAGCTTTAATGTTCTGAAGTATTAAGTCAAAATCTCTTATTCGTGGCTTAAAGTTAAAGAAATGCTAAACATTACCCAGAATCAAGAGAAGGAATAAGAGGCTACAAAATATACATCAAGTGTTAATGCATTTTGAACTGCCGTATGTCGATTTGTTAGCTAAAGGTGTGTTTAGATGAGATGACCTTTAGTTTTCTATGTTTTACTAACAATAAAGTGACACTGGAGCTCTGTGCTCCTTTTAGAATGACGGCATACGCTGAAAATAGTGTAAGCAACTCTTCATTCAAGTCAATATGTAATTCTACCACCTCCAACTAAAATTCTCCATTTTGTTTCTCAAAAGTACACTGCATGACTAAGCGTTGGAAAATGAATGGATGTATAAGTTGCATTTATTTATACAAATACTGACTCACATGATGCAAAGTGGAGTACCTTTTTGCCCTGTCTTTCTCGTCTTCTTCCAATAAATCATCCATGCAGCTGCTGGTGCTGCAGACAGAGTTAAAGTTAAAGGGAAGTTTCATGAAAAATCTGCCAATGTCTTTAACAGAAAAGGATTTTCCTGCCTGGCTTGCACAGCTAACAACACACACTGGCAAGAAATAGCTACCATTTACAATGAGCATTAACGTGCATCTTTAGCTTCGGGACTATACAAAGAATTCAGCAGTTAGCATCCAGTGAGTCAGACACTGTGGTCATACTCAGTATGTTTACCCGTGCTGATAAATTCATTCTTAACATATTTATTCACATGTAAACACTACATCTGTTAGAATGACTAGTAACCCAGTTAAAGCGCCTGGCTGTCGTCCATATCAAACAGGTTATGTGGCATGTAAACATCGTACCACTTTTTAATGTGGGTTACACACTGTCTGTGAAAACACCACGCACACATGGTCCGGTGGCATCAAATAAAACTGTGGCAAGTTCATCATGGATAACTAAAGCAATGATTTCACCTGTATCAGAAATAACCCTGTGCCCAGTCAGATGGGGAGGGGGGGAGGGGGGTATCTGGCAGCCTTTATCTTTCCCAGATATTATTACTGGTGGACTTTTCTCTCTGGGACCAGAACACCACAGGTGGATGGTAATATACTATGAACTGCTTTATAAATAGCAACAGAGATATACTGTATATTCATAAGGCATTGAGATTCCCCCAAATAAGACATTAACCTGAGTAAAGCCAGGAGCCAAGTTACTCTGTGCGTGATAAAAATAGAAAAGCAGCTGCATTTCTGCTCTGCATAACTGTACGACAACAACGTGAACAGAATAAACCTCACACAGCGCAGTGAAGGGATGGAGGCGTTTGGTCAAAACGCAAGATGAATTCTACAAAACCGGACTCATAAATCCCACAAAGATTTGAGATAGTACAACATGTCTTCTCAGATGTGTTTTCATGTATATTGATATGTAGTGTTCACGTGAATTTATTGTAGAGTAGTATTTTATTTATCGCCAAGGAGAAATTTCAATGTTGCAGCAGCAATTATAAAAAACACACACAATGAGGTAGGTAAAAGACAGAACACTGACACTACACTAAATAAAGTAGAATTAAAAAAAAAAGAAAAAGCATAAAGGCAAGATATTGCTATTAATGTGCAAATTAAATGTAAAATGTGCATTGCCATCAGAGGTAGGTGAAAGACAGAAGACCGATACTATACTTAATAAAATAGAATTAAAAAAAAGAGCAAGAACTTAAAGGCAAGATATTGTTATTAATGTTTCAAAGTTCCAAATAGTTTTTGTAAGCAAATATAATCTTGCATGTATAAAATATTTTTATACAGTGAAATCCTCTCAATCTTCGTGGCTTTTATCAACATATACACCCAAAATAATGAGACACAATTTGAAAGACACGACTTTGAAGCCCAACATTCTCCCAGCATTCAATTGCCACATGACGCTTTACTTTTTCTAGAACAAAGCAACCAGCCACCAGTTCTCTACCCATGACGGAAACATAACAGCCAGCCAAGCCATCGGTTCTGTTCAGAATGATGGACATCCAATGTGTAAATAATGAGACAGAAAGGTGTTAAATAATTAAATGCACTTATCCTATTTCCTTCAAGGTAACAGTAAGTACAATTCAGAAACGGGGTAATAATAACACTATGGCAGCACACTGATATTTTAGGAGACAACCTCACACAACAAAAGTAAATCACTGCATCCCTATGTACTGTATACTACAATCTACTATTCTGCAGAGATAAAACACATCTGGACACATTGGTGGGTGAAATGCCTGTTAAAGCACAGCAAAGGAGCCTTCAATGCAAAACATTTCCCAGAGGATTTCATTAAGAACAATCTAGTGATACACACTATTACAACATCTTTAATACAGTACATCATTTAAAATATAGAGAATATAGAGAATAAAAGCCAAAGTAGACGAAAAAGTGAAGAATTTGGTACTCACTCCCATTCCCTGTGGGTGGATGGACAGGGGCCGCTGAAGTCAGAAAGGTTGTCCATACTCACTCCCTTTCCCAACCAGGCCCTATCTGAAGTCTTATAAATCCCATCCGCACCGACAGCAGCCGAGCCTTCTTTAGGAAAAACCTACTGCTGACCAGCTCTCCACCTCCTCTCAGAGTCCTCCAAAGAAACACCAGATCCTGTGAAGAAACATAAAACTGATTACAGCAACTGAAAATGAGCAGTGTGTATTTCTGAAAAAATAATAAGGAATACGCAGCTATTTTTTTGAGGATGAAAGCGGGGATTTTTTCTGGTGTCAGAATTAAGGAAAAACACACATAATGGTGCTATCATCTATGAAGATATTATTACCTTGAGACATGTTGCTCTAAGATTTAAGAACGCATTCACCCTGATAACCATTTAAACAGTGAAAAGGAAAGTGCGTTACCCATCTTCAGTTTTTATCTGCAATCAGAAATCAGCACTTAAAATGTGTTTTTGCATAAAAGGAGCACCCTGACCTAAAAAATACCTAAAGCAGATGCCTTCTTTGATAAACCAGTATAAAATAAGTTTAAAACAGCCATGACCTTCACATCCGCCGAATAAAGGCAGCTTAACAACACAGGACACTGATTTATAAAACCAGTCTACATGAGGCCTGCTCCTAATTTTTATATGCTTAAATGAACGTCTATTATTATATTAGCCCACTTTTAGCCAATTTCCACTGTCTGAACATTCACAACAACAACTTCAATGTCTTTTTTAACTGCAGTGTTTCCAGTAGTGCGAAATCACTACATCATCTCGTTCATTTTCACCTTGACTGAAACAAGGTTTGGTATTCTGGAAATAATTTACATTATGTAACATTTATGTTTAAGTTATTATTTCAGTTTCAGCATCATATTTTACATTGCTCTCCCAATTTGAAGAGGAAGAGTGGAAAATAAAAGTAGGGGCGAGTTGGATGGAGTACAAACTTGCATAATTAACTCGTCAGAAGATTATATATCTAACAGCTCTAACCTTTAAAGTCTAAAGTCTGTCATTTGCACTTGCCTTTAGCTTGAACTGATATCGATATCATCATGTTACTATAACAAAGCAGAGCCACTAATTTGGTGGAAGAAACGGCCGATAAAGCTGCAGCAGTGCGTGCTCTTTGGTGTCCTCCTGATGTGGGTGTGATGTGTGAAGAATATCACAGCGTGCAATTTTGAGAAGTTACCCTCTCTGGCAGCAAACTGACAAACAAATCCCTGTTTGGAGAATGTCTGAGCTGTCAGAATAAACCACAATAAATAAAGGAGGAAACAGTGCAAATAAAACAGTCAGTATAATATTACATTGATACCATAAGAGAAAAATACCATAAAGCCATTGAATAGTATTTCCATATAGTGAAAACAATAGGACACTGGATAAAATCACTACTGAGTGACAGAGCATCATGAATGCTAATGTTTTGGAATCTTTTTCGTATAGTCTTCATAAATATATAAGTTAATAGAATTTAAACCCATCCTTACAGTAGAGAGCTGCGTGACCTAAAGCATTCTGCGCTCTTTACAGCCTGCATTCTCTCTGAGTATTGAGGTTAAACCACACCTTGCAAGGTTAACCACTAGAAAACACCAGTGTCTGGTTACACATGTGCCTCACAGGGTTAAAGCCTTAACCTGAACTCATGACAGGAACCAATACACTCGAGTTCAAGTTCAGGAGCAAAGCCTGCATGTAAACAGGCTGTAAAAGGAATGGAGGCCATTGCTCTGACAATAAATGACTTTATCATGGCACAGAAGTGTTTTCATGAATGAGTGTAGGTTTAATTGGTAAGAACAATTTAGAAAACAATGATGAGTTTTAGTTATGGGCATGAACCCAGAAAAAAGCCATTTGTCAGTTTATTGCTGCAGTACTATTAAAACGGTTGCAATACATCGTTCATTGTTTATATATGAGCTTCAGTGACACACTTATTTATCTGATTGTGTAAATAAAATGTGAGTAAAATGAAATAATTCAACTTCAACGTCACAAAATTATATGACAGATGGTCCTTTCTCACGACTGACAATGCGACTTGTCATAGCAGGAAAAACACACTAATAATGTCAATTATGCCATCATAACATCAGGTGTGCAAGTACACCAACACGCATGATACCAGAGCTCTAGCACTGGCATTCCTACATGTAATGTAGCCACGATTACTGTCATTACCTGCACCTGTTTGACAAGTCAAAATGTCTGCTGTGAGAGCATTCTCTTCCTCCTTCATTCTCTTCCTTGTCAGCAGCTGCATGTGACCTTTTGGTAATGACGGTAATGGTGGAATACACCACTCAGGCAAGCAAGTTGTTTTTGACATTATTAACAAATTTATGCTTTAAAAAAAAAAAAAAAAAAAAAAGGCTTCTGGGAGGCAAACACTCAGATGGGAGGCGTAATCAACAGATGTTTCCCTTCAGCTGTCAAAGACAAAATACCTGTTTCAACATCACCGATTAGGTTGTGGCCTGAAGTAAACTGAATTTTAACCGTTATGAATCAGGACCAACACAATTTTCTGTTCTGATTGACTTTCCCATATTCATATAGTTGTGCACATGCCTTCAAATGACATGAGTATATTATCATAGAGTAACCATCATGTTAAAAACTTAGTCATCTTAAACCACAGTCCACCTTATTGTCTATCTTATTATCTCTTACAACAGGAATTGTTTAGTTATAGATGGTATTTAAAGGGTATTTAATTTAAAGCTGCAGTTTTTTATTTTTTTATTTTTTTTCTCCTAGTTCCAAAGCTTTCTCCTAGCAATAGAAAATTAAAAAAAAAAAAAAAAAAAAAAGACCTGTTATTTTATCTGTATCATACTGGACAAGAATAATGACTCCAAAAATGAACTACTGGATTATATTGTAGCATTAAGATGACACAGGGTTTTAATCAACTAAAATATGGATGATGCCAAATAGCTAGACTCAGTTTTCTCATCAGATACACCTATTACACTCTGTGTCCATGGTACATGTCTGAAGAAAACTGTCAACTCTGCAATGCCCCAAAGCTAAGTCTGCAGCACATTCTGTCTGGCTCCAAAATCGTGCTGAAACAAGGTCGCTACAGATGGTGACACAATAAAGTGCTGCATAAGTTGGCATGGTCCTGGAGTCCACCCTCCACCTCAGCAACAGCTGAGCAAACTGTCAGACACAGTGGGGCAGAACAAAACCACATTCAGAGAGAGGAAATAATCCTGGCACCTTGAAGTAACCGGAACTTGAGAGTGAATTTTGATAGGCAGCTTCAGTTTCCAAATGAAATCACTACAACTTCTCTTTAGCCTGACATTGTGAGGGGGTTTGCAGGACTCAAAGTAGCCGTGGGGCAAAGCTCAAAATCTCAGCGGAAGAAGAGTGGAGGCCCACAAGAGGAAGAAGTACTCAGAGTTAACAGCTGATTGCAAAGAAGCAGGGTGGAGCATGGCCACCTAATGTGGAAGTAAGTTGCCAAGGCTTTGTGGTAACATCAGAAAGAACATCCACTCAGCACTCATTCTGAAGAGCATCGGACTAAAGCTAACAAAACTGGCCTAAGAGGCAGAAAATGGGAGCCTCTAGCTTTGGAAGAAGAAAGAGCAAGATGGGAAAAGCTTAGATCCTAGAGCCAACTGCAGTGGCAGGGAGACAATCCTTGATACTTCAATACAGTAATCACAAATGATCACAAAAAAGCATAGGCTCCGTCTGACTGACCACATTATAAAAAATACATAAAACTGCCTGAGAAGACAATCAGTTTCTTTGGATGCCACAATCAAAGCACAACTGATTGATGTTATTAGGAGGGTTTTATCATGTTTTTTTTTTCATCATGTTTTCTTAATGTTTCAGATCTCAAACATACAGACTGTTTTATTGTGAGGAAGACCAATCTGTCTGGAAGCCAAGCCTACAGGGCTCCACCAGAGAGCTTACATCTTTCTTGATACTCTTTTTCTCCTTGCCTTTATGCTGATATGTTGCTAATATAAGTCTATAGTCAGGCGTAGTGACTTCTGTTTGTTTTTCCACCAGGGATCTTGCTTGAACACCTCCAACTGCAGCCAGTTTTGCGCCGACAGTCTGAGCCGTCAGGTAAAGAATGACTGGGCCCAAGAAAGATCAGTTTCAGCCAATTTGAAAAGCTCTTCAGTATGTAAATATTCATCCAGATTTGCTTGCTTTAGTTTGGATTTCAATCGCTGAACTCATATTTGAAATAAAAAATACTGGGAAAAAGAAAAATGTTTTAAACTACAGCATTCAAGCAAATGAATCCTTGACTGTTTGAGTTCCCATTATTATTTCATGGTGGTTATTTTAAGGGGGAAAAATATCACCAATGTACTTGGTGTAACATATTTATCTGGGTCCTTTGGTCATATCACATTTTAGTCCATAACTGAATTAATTATGAATTCTTTTAGATGAAAAAAAAAATACTTTTAAACCTATCGATATCTACTCTGAGCACAGTCTGGCTATAATGCACTGTACAAGACCTATTCTTTTGTCTTTAGAAAACAAGCCGCTCACACCTTTCAGATCACACCATTACTCAAAGCATGCTCTACATGCACCTATTCAACATATTAACATAACATTGAAAATTCTCCAAGAATATCTCCAAGATATTCTCTTTCAAGAACACCTATCACTCTATAAATTAAAGTGATAGTGATAGTGATAAATTAAAGTGGTGATTTACACAGGTAGGAAAAAAGGAAACATTTGTAATGGTTACACACCCACAGTGGGAAGGCCAAGGAAAGCACTCAGTGACCCTTCAACTTGAACACATGCACACAGTAAATAAGTAATGCTGGCATACTTCCTTCTTGGCTCCAGTGAAACATTATTATTATACTTTTTTTATAAACAGACAAATAATAAGCCAGAAATTCTTGGATAGAGATGTGGGCTGAAGTAGACTTAAAGCTGCCAGGTTGAGCAACATCACCCTGACCTTAAGCCTTCAGAGAAATTAAAGATTTCTTTTCATGTGACATTTAACATTTTGATATCTGGCTTTCTGGGGGGAACCAATGACGAAAAACCCTTCAGTGTTTTACCGTGAATGTCACCACGAAAGGGGGAAAAAATAGGTTATTTCAACCTTGTAACCAGGGCACTTGCTGACTGTGAGCGGAAAACATGTAAGCAGCATTCAAGAGCGCAAATGTAACGTTGTCTAACAGTGACTACTACACGCAACACAAACCTACTGCCTGCTAGAAAATTGTTAACCAGCTCTTGAAATGAAGCGTATTTTGGAAACGATCATCAACTTTGACGTTACAGCAGCAATATGACAACATTTTACCCTCGCCTGCCACACTGACGCCAAACTGGAAAGCTTAAATTAAATCTTACCTACCTTGAAAACCGCTCTCCGGCAGAAAGAAATATCCAATCTTAACTTTAGCCCATGTAGTCATTTTTAAAACTACACCATAGCAGATGAAAGCAAGTAACGGCAAGCACGGAACGCGTGGAATTGCGTAAAAACGTAAGTTAATGCGAGCGGTTATTAATCGCCGCTGCGCACTCGGACGCTTTGACAGTTCTATTAATCAACAAAACACAAATAAATTGCTTCCCATCCGTGGCTTCTAGTTGCGGGCTGTGTCGGTGTGTTTTCCAGGCGCTCCGCTCCACATCCTCCGCTGCTGTGGCTTGTAAACAGCAGAGACTCTGAGAGCGCAGAAAGTAGGTCAGCTGGTAGCTCAATACTCAGCTAACGAAAGCAGCATACGCAGACTGTGCAACATAAGGCAAAGAAACCTGGACTACACTGTAATCTCTCACACGTGTTTAATGCTTCATAAGTGTCATTAGGAGCACTAAAGGGGGTCTTCCTTGTGTTATTGTTTTGTGAAGGGTCATGACTTTAGAAAAGTCAGTATGGGAAATTGTGGATGGTACAGTCTGAATTGCAGCCTAATACCCATTTGGCCATGGAAGCTTGCCAAGCAGCTCTTAATCTATAAGGCTGGTGCATTTACCTAGCTCCACCCTGCATCAAAGTCACCCAGGCAGGGATCAACAGGCTAGGGGAATGTAAAGACCAGGTATATAAGAGCAGAGGAGGGTAAAATATGAGCAACACTGCAGTGGGTTAGAAAATAATAAGAGCTATGACACATACAGCAAAGCACAACAAGCATCTGAATCCTTTTTGTTTTTCCTTCAAGTACTTCCTCATGCACTTCCTATGTTTTTACAACTTCCTGGCTGCCTCAGCTCAAGTCTCAAATGTGGGTCAACACTGCATGACTAATTTCAAAGGCTCATAATAACCTGACTCCAAATGTTTTGTTTCTGTCAGATGATCACAGCAGTGGCTACAAGGCAAAAAATAAAGAACTACAGACTGAGAACTTCACAAACAAACTGAAAGCAAGCCATGAGTTTTTTTTTTGTTTTTTTTTTTAAGAATCGCTAATGTAAAACTATTACTGAAGCTTTAAATGACATAACCCTAGATCAGTGGTACTCAAGCTGTGGTACCACAAGTACCACCGTGGTTTGCCTGATGGTTCTGGATATTTCTGCAGAAAATCAAAACAAAATGAATGGAAATTTCTTTTATTTTGCCATATATTAAGAGTCTTTTTTAAATTTTAATTATTATTCTCTTTTAATGAAGAATTAGATTTTTGATGTTAACACTTCCAAGCAACTACAAGCAGTTTCAAATTAGTTATGTAATTCTGAAATTTTTTTCAGGTTCCTTTTGAATATTAGACTGTTTAGATAGACTTCTGCTTCTCACCAGCCAGCCTTGCTTCTTGGTTTTGATTTTTTTTTTAACTCCTTAATATTAATATTATATATATGTATGTATGTATTCCAACTAAATTTTTAAATCTTCTTTTAAGTTTTAACTTTTGAGCCCCATGGTGAAATTCATCTTCTCCAGCTGACCTATCCTAAACTACTTGGAGCAGTGGGCGACCACAGTGCAGCGCCCAGAGGCCAATTCCAGGTCTACATCCTAGTGCCTTGGTCAAGGGCAATGGCAGGAGCATTAACCTAACACACGTGTTTTCGATGATGGGAGAAACAGAGCACCTAGAGGAAACACACAATTATAGAAAGAACTTGGAAACTCCATAAAGAAATGACCAGGGACAGCACAGGGGTTAGAACCCATGACCTCCTTGCTGACACAACAGCTCTAACCACTCTGCTACCTTGCTGCCCTGTACCATACACTTTTTTTTCCTTCGTAGAGACTTTATAGCTATTGTAACGATATATCTATTATATGCATGTAACACTGACAGTAAGTGATTTGATAACAGGTCCCTTTAAATCATCCAAGCTCTTCTTTCTTCCCCACTTTAAAAAGTAAAGGCAGTTGCTTTTTTGGAGAGTGCATCATTGTGCAACATTTTTACTGATCTCTTATTTCCCTCCTTCGCTGTCTGTCCTCAGAACCCTCCAGACCCTGCGCTTCACTGCCGCCACTTTCCTCTTGAGATCTCTTAACTGGTTTCTTTGAATGGCTGGCAACAAGGGCCTTTTCACGTAAGGTGTGAAGTACCAGGAAACTGCATTTTTCTGGTTTGAAGCACATTAGTTGCATAGGTAAGCAGCTCCATAAGGTCCTTGAAGGATCCATGTGCAATGATGAAGTTGTTAACATCAGGTCATTCATGAAAGCTCTGGTGATGTGGCGTGAAGTATTGGTCAAAGGCCATCAGCATATCACTACTGTAACATTACTCAGCATGTGAATGTCTCAGACAAAAATGAATCACTAAATAATAATGATTCCCTTTCCAAGTGATGTACTCAGATGCAGTCTTTTCTAATTTCACTTCAGCATTAAAATAAGGCTATCTGGGCTACATGTAGTGTATCTCTGTTCTTCAGGATAGTGCTGAGTGGTGGTCCTGGTGGTCATCTATAGCCCTGCAAGCAACAATAAATTTGCTCCATGCTAAGTAAATAATCTTGCATAGCCATATTTCCTTCTAATGCCATCTCTCTTTTGCATAATGCTTGTCAGGTGTGACAAATAAACTTTTAAGCTATTACATTGCAAATATACACCAATTTTCATCTAGATTAACTGACAAAATATTATAATCACACAAACTAGTGGTGTCCTTTTTGTTATAATGTGATTTCTAAGTAAGTGTCAACCACAAAAACTACCTGTTGCTCCACCAGCCCTTCTTATTTGACATTTGCTAATGAGAATGTTTTTTTCAAATTAAGCATGTATCTTCATATAAGATGCACTGTCCCACAAGTCCTAAACACACAACATGTGCTGACCCCAGCTGCCCCTATTTTACCTATGTGACCCACACATTTGCAGTGGTGAGGTGCACAGTGAACATGCACATGATTATATGCCCATATCCTATTTTCCATCATCAATGCTACAGAAAAACAGAAAAGTTTCCCTCATATGCCACTACCCTGGTCCTGAGCCTGGTGGGTAATTAATCAGCTAATTCAGCACTACACCATTTTAACCAGTTTATAAGTTATAGAGCCATAAGGCCTGTTGATACACAGCACAGACTGAGAACTGAGGTAATGATGTTTTCTCAGTGCAAACTACCGTAACTATTTCCACTCTTAGACACCCACCTCCCATCTCACCAGATGTCATCTACAGCAAGTGGGATTGTGAGGCACCTCTTGCTTGCACCTCACTTGTATAATTCAATTTGCCCCTAAATTGTACAAGGTGATGGTTGATAAATTCTTCAAAGTACAATGTTAGCTGAATTTATACCCAAACAGCGGTTTGGTAAACAGAAAGGAGTCTGCAGTGAAGACAGGCCACCCCTCGGCTCTCTCTCTCTGGACTCTGTGTGCCAATCTGTAGCCTCTTCTCACAACTCTTTGAACTGTCATCACCATACAGGTCATGCCATCAGATATTCTGGTCACTGGCTGAAGCTCTCCAACAACAACACTGACCTCAGCTTGATGTTGAAATGTTGGCAAAAACCCAATTGTAGCATCAACTCTTGGATAGCCAAAAATATAATTCTATACATCACAATCTATTGATGTAAACTGATTTAACCACACATGCCTTCAGGTCAAATATTCACATATACTTCATAAATATGTGTAAAAGTGTTTATTTCTTACAAGCTTAGGAACAAATCAATATTCAAACACATAGGAAAGTTATTGTGATTGCTGCATCGATCTGTTTAGTTCATTCAAGTATGTCACAGTGCAGCCAGATTAAACAGGGCATGGCTGTCAGGCACCCCTGACACCTCCCACAACCAGCTGCCTGTGAGCAGATCCATCATATTGTCAATACAAATACAGCATACTGCTTGCTTCTGCCGTTGTTGCAGTTTGGATTCAACAAACAAGTACCACAGAATGGTGCAGTGGCTGTGTCAGATTGGAGTTTTACTTCAACATTTATTTATATTAGATACAGTATGGTTATCAGGTTTGATTGGTAGCAATGCCAAAATGTTATACCCCCCCCCCCCCNCCTCCAGATCCCAGTAAACTGATATGAAATTTCCCACTGGACTGCCCACCTGTCCCTCACAGCCATAATCCTGTCAGGTTTAATGGAAAGGATTCACTGCTCGTCATAAAAAAAAATGAATGAGCAGCATTTGCCCCGCCCACATCACATGTTCAGCTGGGCATTGAGGTTACATTTCTGGCCACGCCCAATCAATGATGCCAGGTATTCTGCCTTTGACTGATGATGTAAGCTCTAACATCAGTTGTAATGTTTTTGCAATGTAAATTATGTAAATTGTTTATACAGTATACTAGGAGTAATAGCTGATTAGAGACCAACATGTCTAATTACACAATAAAATTATAATTATACCTACATCAGAATGTTTGTCATCTTGATGGCTCCATAGAGGTAACTATCTGAAAACTTCGAACTTCAGCATTTAAATCAAATTGAGCAACATGATGTCAGTAAACTGCACACAGCAGACTCATATTTGCCAAACTGTTGCAATATTTTTTGAGCTCTATCAGTGCATACATAAAGCTGGCTCTGCCACTGATGGCCTAACGATGTGTAACACATACACCTGCATACTGTCATCAAAGACATCACAGGATAATCTCTATATTATGACATTATAATCTCACTGGGTAAAACTCGAAACAACTCTTTTTATTTACTCTATGTTTCCAATTTAAGAGTTCCACTACATTTTTCAAGATACCCCCTTAATCCTGCTCCATGAGACAGGCCTAGTCACAATAAAAATTGTGTTTACAGGACATGCATGTATGCTTTTCACTGTTAAATATGTTTACATAGGGATAAATGTAATCCCAGGGTTAAAATAACCACAGGTTCACTCATCTAATCCTGGTCAAACAGTAAATCCTGTTTATCCTGAGGCAGACCTGGGTCAGCCTCCTTTGGTGCTGATTAATATTCACATGCGACACCTTATTTTCTTTCCCCTTCATGTATGCAAAGCCTGAGTGAGTCAAATGTACAGCCAAATGCACAGCCATTGACTCCATATATGATTTGTCCATAATTGTGTATAATACATAATTAATTACCGGTATTTAAATTTTTCACAGATTCCACCAAGCAGACATTTCTGCAATGACTATTTGAGATCATTCAATTCATTCTGTTTTTGAAAAAAGCTAATATCAGCTATATGAATCCACCAGTTGACGCACATGTTGGGATTAAAAATGAAGGCTAACTTTGTCACTTTTGGTTGGCCTCCATAAGACAGATGCTACAGTGCCGTGTAGTACTGCACGATAACACAGAAAGTGAACAATTCAAGGATGATAAAAGACTGTAAGCTCATTCCAGAGACCAACAAGTGTGATGCATATAAGATTCATAAAGATCTCCCACATTTTACTGCATTATTCACCATCCGCCTACATAGAGATTAGTTCCTCTCTTTTATGTAGGTCAGGCTATTGGAAAATGAGATGACATTTAAGTGCTCATGAGCAGGGCTCACAACATAACAAATGCTCAGTCTTGGGTTCTTTACATCCTATGCTGAAGTCCAGACTGCTGCCTTTACATCAGTGAAAAACAGGATCCTTTTGGAAGTCATTGAGACATTAAGCCATTTCGCCTTTAGCTATATGTGTAATCCTGGCATTGATGATGTCATCAGGACCCTGTGCTGAAGCACTGACTGTCATTAATTAGACTGTGGCACTGCTGTTCGCTCTGTGTTCCCATGGTAACAATGTGGTGTCTACTTCCCACCAACCAAGGCAGCTATGTCCATCATGCCACTTTCTTTTTTTTTCTGCTTTTTTTTTTAAACCTAACAGATTTTTACAGACATGATTCACTGCTTTTCATTTAATATTTGTTGATTTAAATGAAACAAGAGATTTTGAGGACATGCTCAAAAGCAACAGGTAGTTTATTAAAAACTACTGTAATTCATGGCTTGGAATGCAATTGGCTCTATGAGGAAAGATAATGAAAGCCTTTTCATAGATGATTGACCAAATTATACACAAGGTTTTCTAACATTTTTTCTTCTGTTCTTATAGTTACTCTTTTCTGTATAGCCATTATTCAATCCATTCCCTAGTTTAAAAATAGCATGATGTTGAGGTCAAGGATATTATGCAATATGTCATGGAGTACACACAAAGCATAATGGCAGCTACTGGTTGCTTTAATAAGACCTTATCCAGAATGGGAAAAACTTTTTGGGATGTCTCTCACTCCACACACAATTTCCCCTTTAAGCGTCCTGTGGAAAAAAGCACCACTTCAACATCAACATGCCACTACTCCTTTTCCATGAGCACTTTCTGTTTCTTCCTTAACAGCAGGTCCACGGCTGAACTCTTGAACCCACAGCTCTGTGCCCACTGGACAATTCTGTTCCCAGGGAGTTTAACACAGCCTCATCTGCAGAGCACTATAACAAACTTATTCCTTTTCTCTTCAGTCTTGTGTAAATGTGTAAATAATGGCAAAAAAAAAAAAAAAAAAAAAAGATTATTTACATCATTTTTTGTATGCAGTGAGCTCAGATCTGCCTTAGATTATTTCACTTAATTAGGCGTTATATTCAAGGTATAATTTATTTTCTTATGTCGACATGTGTAAATAATTCTTTGTGGAATTTGAAGGATGCCTTTACCCAAACTGCCTTGTAATTATATATCCACCATAAACTACATCCTCCCTGTGGGTGGCCCCATCATTTCAATGAGAAACTAGCCCTATATAAAACAAACAGGTAGCTCTATCCCTCAAATTTAGTCTTAATTATATTCTTTCAGCATTTCCAAATGAATCACCAAATTATATCAGGCCTCTTATTATCTGCTCCTGCTGAGGAACAGAAACAATCCTTCCTGCCTACGTTACAATTACCTAAGGCAGAGTGTGAGCAAATATGTGGGTCACAATTCTAGGGCATGGGTGGAAAGGCCAATGCAGCTCTTTTCTTCCTTTCAATGTCTCAAGCTCAGAGTGTAGGTTACATCTCTGATTGAATTCCTGCCTGCAGAAAAAGCACTGATTCTGTTATAAAGCTTCAAAGAAACACCATAGACTGATAAACAGAGTAAGAGTAATCATTATCGATTCATCAGTGAACCACAACCAGCCACTTTCTTATTCTGGGAAGCTTAAGTGAGCTCAAGTAGCCTTTCACAAGCAGTCCATGGAAAAAATGACCCAATGTCTCCATTCCTATCTATTGCTGCTTCATTTTCCCTTTAATGAAACACTGTCTTCCATCTTTCCAAAAAACTTTCTTCTATGAACACATTCTCACAAGTCTATTAGATTTAAGTTTGTTGTGATGGAAACTATACATCTCATGCATCTTTGAGCACATATATTTATGGGCTAAATACTGAATTGCACTAGACAAAGTAAACAGTTTGTCCTCCCTTTAACCCACAGAATCCTAACATACTAGATTGTAGATTTTTTTATTCTTTGATTAAAAGACCTTTTGACTTAAAAATTCATATTACTGACAGTTACTGATTAAAATTACATACACTTTGAAAGGTATTAAATTCTACTTTCATTTGGAGAGACAAACCAAGTTTTGTGTCTTTTTTTTATTACCTACAAGAAGCTCCTGTTTTCTCCAGCATTTGTCTGTGTATGTCTGGTTTTAGCAGGATATCTCAAAAAGTAACACATTTATTTTGAAGACATTTTATGGATAGTTGGGACTTGGGTCAAGGAAGATTTAGTTAGATTTTACACACATCCGCATCAGAATCTGAATTTCTTTTTTTTTTCTTTTTTTTTTTTACTTTTGAAAGATAGGATATTTGTCAAAAATTTTTAGTTATATGCAATTAAGCAATTTTGGAATAAAATATATACTCAGACAGGGCATGGCTGTACATTAACAAATCAGGCTCGAAACATGTATCACCAATGCGAAGCTAAGATAATGTTGATTCAGCATAGGTTTTGACATATTTTCAATAGTTACAGTTATAGAACTGGAAGACGATGATGTCTTCAACACTGCTATACAGTGAATTCACAATAAATCAGGACTGTTGGGCCTTGGCAAGAGGTATGCGCTCTCTGAGTGCTCTCAAGCTGAAAAATTGTCTTACCCAAAGCAATATACTTAAATGCTTGACTAAGTGGGTTAATAACATTTAAATTTTTAATCTTGAAAGGCTGGATAATTATTAGTCTGCAAAAATGCTCAATTTATACAATATTCTGGATAATAGCTTACACTGGTAACCACTGCTAAATATTCCAGAGATACTCTCACAAAATCTATATTAATATTATTATGGCTACACGTAATTGATTCAGAGTTCTCCTCGCCCAGGTAAGAGCTGAAGATGTTTCATCAGCCAACCTAAAAGTGATTTGAGTATTACAGCAAAATTCTCTCATTCTGGGTTTTGCCTCTTGACGTGACACATCTGAGTCTTAACTCTGTTGACTCCAGCTATCTGACAGACCCAACATCACTGAAATAACATACACAGGATCCCTTTGAGGGCTCTGTTTTCATTTCAGCATCACACCTGATGTGTTCCTTTATGGTCCTCTGCTATGTTGTGTATTTCACTCCACATCAAACCACATTGTAATACACATGCAGCCAACACCCTGAGTAAAAGATCTGAATCACATCTAGGTCACACACAGGGACCAGGCCCACACAGACTGTGAAAACATTTTTTTTTTCTTCCTCTGAAAGCCAAACTATAGCCACACCCAATCCTTGAAAATGACCTTTTGTCTTAGAAAACAGATAAAAGCTGAACCGCAAGGACTGTGAATCAGCTTTATAAAAGCAGACCTAAAGATCAGACTAGAGAAAAGACTGTGTGGCACTTAAAAAGTCCATGCTGAATTAATTCCACCTGATACTTAATGAACCTCATTAGTGTGGGTGACATGTTCACTCATTTCTTCTTTATTCATTCAGTACAAAAGCCGCTCAGAAAGTTTCCCGCTACCTGCATAAATTCAGCTTAAAACAGGTTCTAGTGTGGCAGCTGCTTTGAAAAGGTTTCACGTATAATGTTAAGATGTTTATCTTGGGTAATGCCACTCTCCTTAATGCCCACAAAAAAGAAGAAAGGGGATGAACGCACATAATGTGAGTCATCTCGGTTAGAGCTGGAAGAAATTAGCAATGAAATGTCTTAATCATGGCCCTGCAGATCTGAGCCTGAAGCTACACTGAGGACAATGAGTTTGTGCTTTGGCCTAGGAGACCGCAAAAGCAGCAAGACTGATGACGTATATAGTGGCAGTTATATAACTGAAGCTGAACATTTTCTCTGTCACAGGGAGAGGGTTAAAGAGGGTGACATGAATACCAGTCATAGTCGCAATAGTCATGTGCAACGTAGTTCCACTGAGCCTGCAAAGCCAAGTACAAGGAGAAAGGCATTAGCAGGGTTCAAGATGGAGCAAAAGAAATGCCAGAGTACAACATGTCCACATGACTGATATGAATAATTGTAAATGGCAGTTTCTCTATCTGCCTTAGGTTTGGTGGAGAATGAAAAGAGAGACTTGCTTCTTGGATCCCTTTAGAGTTGATCTCCATGTATTCTGATATCTGAACAACACAGAAAATCAAAGTCTTCCACATGGGTAACTGAACAATCAGCTCCTTGAGAAATCAAATAAAGGCAAATGGAAATATGAGCTTGGTCCACTGATATGTCATGCTGATAACTTTTTGATTAAAAATAACCTTAAATGAGGGCCAATACATTAAAATCTATACAGAAGTGGTGCTGTTACACATTATACAGTAGGGCAACGCACTGCTCTTGAAAATAAAAGCACACAGAAATATACATCCAAATGTAGAAGGAAAGCTTATTTTTAATTTCTCAGTAAAAGCCATCTTCTCTTGGGATTATATGCGGAGACATACATTGTCTTCCGTGCAGCTCTGTGTTGGACTGATCAAATAAAGTTACTTCCACAAAAAATTTAACAGTGTTTGCTGTGATGGATTACTTATCTCAAGCATGTTTAAAGGACCATACCAACCATTTTGCATGTTTGAGCCTAATATATTCAATTTTCATGCATGAAAATACGTCACTGACAATCATTTCCCAAAGGATAAAGCCATTTCAACTTCCCTGATATTATGCAAAATTTCTTAATCTTTCAAAATCAAATATTCAAGTGATACACCCACCTTAAAAATCTATGTTTCACCTGCTAATAGTTACGCAGCCTTATGAAGTCATGGTCATTTAAATTTTTCGATAAATGCAGGTCTTCCTCTGGGTCCCTGTGGAGACATATTCACTCCACGCTTTTTATTGCGCTTAAATGCTAAAATTACATAACTTTGAAAAAAACTTGAATACACGTCTTGTAGCGATGACGGATTACCTATCCCAAAAACATTTCAAATATCAACAAATTGATTTTAATAGCGTACCAGAATGAACTGAAACCAACGGCAGTCAGGAAGGTAGGAAAAATTATTATATTTACCACTCCAGCAGTATATTTTGGGAAATGATTTGCAGTAACATAATGTGTACATGGGTTGTACATATTGGGCTCAAATATGCAAAACCATCAATATGGTCCTTTAAGAGCTTGTTCCTATCATCTATGGTTCCTACATTTTATTCTATTATCAGCCTGTACTTTACAAACTCAAATGTCAAGCCCACCTCAACAGGCGTTTCCCATACAGTACATACTTACTGTTGAAATGTTATTGGAGAATTTGTTACTGAGCTCTGTACTTAGTAAATCATCAGTCATGTTATGTGTAAACAAGACAATCAGTATTGCAAAATTATGTCAAAAGTAGAATTATTTATTCAGGGTATTCCTGACAGATGATGCTGCATTACTGTGTTGTGGTTACTTATAATTACTTTTTCTTATCTCTAAGCATTACCTCTTTTACTACACTATTTGGTTAATTCTGATGCCCCATTAAGTGCCATTTTCAGGAATGATGTGAACGATATAGGGATGGGACTATCACCATGTCAATGAATTTAGAGTTCTAGGTTCTAATGTGCTCACACACGCGCACGCACATGCACACACACTAGAAACATTCAGGTTGAACTCTTTTCCTTGGACATGTGAAATAAGGACAAGTATTTAAAAGTTCTTAAAATATTTAAAAAGTGACAGGCCAGAAGAATTTGGAGCGTGTAGTGAGGAGTAACACTAGGTGGTGCTCTCATCAAATATGTCTTTTTTGATAGAGTAATCATATAATATGCACTTTAGTTACAGTCACAAGCTCGCAGAAATAATTTCATCAGGTCAAACTTGTACAGCTGCTTTGAAATGGAATGGAAGCCAAAATATCAAAGTTTAGCATAATTTCTATTCTATTATCTGATGTCTCTCAAAAGTAAATTACAACCTTTTTTGCCACTTTTGTTTCAGTTTGTTCTTGTCAAATGCTCTGTATGTGCTAGTTTCATCATATCAGTGGTTTTTAGGTGTCCATCTCTTTTTCTTTTTAGACTAAGGACTGCTAATAAGCAAAAACACATTTCTGTACAAATAGTGTAACATCAGCAATAATTATGACAGAAAATTACTTTTCAGGTTTCTACAAAAACAATGCATACTCATCTGTGCACATGTGTATTGCTGCAGCAAGGGCTGGGCAATAAAATAACCTGAATGATGAAAATTACATGATAAAAATGGCTACAATAATATCAACCACGTGAATTTTATTCAAGATTATTATATTTGTCCTGTTCCTCAATCATCTCAATGGTAATAATTGTTACAAACTGTCTGACCCAGGGCTGAATGGCTATTTCTGTCCTATTCTCAGTCTGATACACTTTACAGGCCATAGTGGAGAAAGCTGCTGTGACATTTACCAAAATATGCAAACTGCCCCTAAAATGGAGAGGAGCATTTAGGAGAACCTTGAAATCTCAGTAATTATTGTTACAGTTTTACAAGCAGTTACGGATCATGAAAATCTAATCTGACTCAGCACCATACTACAGAATAAATGCTTCAGTTTATATAACCTGGGACTTTTACTTGTCTCTCTTAGCTTTTCATCAGTCTCTCTCTCTCTTTCCTCTTGATTACCTGCTATGGAATGCTTTTGCCGCTCTGTCTAAATAATCATACCTCTGATGTCTAGGCCAGGAATTCCTTGAAAAAGAGATGATTGATCTCTCTGGGACCAACCTGGATAAATAAAGGTTTCACGTATTTTCTAAAGCCTGCTGTTTCAAAAGCAGAGTACTATTTAAACCTTAAATGGAGCTGAAAGATGCATAAAAATAAACAACACGATAATAAAACATTGTGATACAAGCAGCCATCTCTCTGGTTTATGATAAGATGAAGGGGAAACTGTGCTTCTAACAACAATACCCATATACACTAAAGTGTACCACACAGGAAGTACTACAATGCAAACCATGTAACATGCGAGTTCTTGCAGTAGTGTCATGATTCCAAATAGGTTTAAATTGCTTTCTGAGAGACAAACTCCAAGATTTATCTCATATGAGCGCTTAACTGCAAGCTGCTTCATTTTCAAATTTAATTTTTAACCCTCAAAGAAAACACTTATGTCTGGAAAGAAGCACGGAAAATAGGCTTGTCTTACACAGAAAAAAAGTCAAAGGGAGAGAACTACTGATATTTTAGATAATTAGTAATTTGCATTTTGTGTGTGAGTCAACCTGTTGCCATAATTCACTCAATTTCATGTGCATAGAAATGAATCAACACAGGTTGAACGTTCAGCATTCATTCTTTGTGCAGCCCGATCTGTTTTCTTAAAGAGACAGAGGGAAGGACAGCTTCCTTTGCTGCTGTGCAAAGCTTCACCATTTGTGCATGCCCAGTCACACTAAGCAGCTCCAGCAATATTCAGACTAGAGTTGAGTTTAAGCTTGCAGGACATGGCCCAGTAACCTACTTTCCCCACAACATGCTCTGTAATATCAGAGACGAGGCTGTGTCATCAGTTAGCTAACCTTCACAGCATAGATTCAGAAAAGAGATGCAAAAAGCCTGCTATTGTTGAAAGACATGCCAATTTAAAGTGGAAAAAGAAGAAATGTCTCTCACAATTCTGCTCTGAAAGGTGAAGTTCAATGTTGTGAACTGATGCCACTGAATCAAAGGAAAACAATACAATCAAAGGAAATTGCTATGAAATAAGTGTTATTTATAGAGGCAGAAAGGCCAAACTTGTCAATAGATAATGATGATGCCAGGGAGTGAGATAGCAGCCAGTAGAGGGGGGATCATAGGACAGCAAAGATAAGGATCATGATTGACTCCTGACTTCTGTCTCCACAGTGGCAGACAAAGTGAGCCCATTTAGCCTCCAAATAAATCCCACAATCCAGATTCAAATCGTGGGATTGAGCGGCAGAAGAGGAAAATCAGAGGATGTCTCCATGTATGGGTCATGAGGCAAATGCAAATGTTTTGCAGCATGATGTCAAAGGAGCACGTGGTGTGAACGCCCCAGTGCAGCCTGTCATGGAACAGCCCACCTTGTCCCACTCAGCTGTCAGCACCCATCCTCATCACTATTCATGTCTCAGCTCTGACGTACCAAGCTGGCAAAAATGGCTCAGGCTCAAACATGAGATACACAGAATATTCAGTCACTGTCTGACTCGGGCAGCCCTGGTTTCTTTCAGCTACAGTCTGGACAAACTGTTGCATCTGGTGCCTTTAAACAAAGTGACTCTCTACTTGGCAACACTTTTGGATTTGAAGACATTTTACAAGATGTGGATCATACTTTTATGAATTTGGATCTCACTCCACACAGTGTAATCTAGTTTCTCTTCCTACATAAATAACTATTCACCTCTGCTTATTCATTACGCTGAACTATATTTAGGCAACAAACCTTTATACTCATTTTTTTTCCCTTAAATTTATTTATTTTTAGCTGAAACTGTTTTACACTTTGTCTCCAGGTTGACTTATTTAAAATACTGTTATTCCAACATTTACACAAACTATTTGCTTAATTCCAGGTATCAGGGGTCGAGCACAACTATTTTAGAAGAAACGGAATGTTTTTAAGAAGAAAAGTTTCTGAAGAAAATATGCTGCTATGATCATTTGTTTTGAATGTCTAAAACATTTAAATATGTATTTACTGTCACAACACTGACAGATTTTCAAGGTCAAACATGTTTCAGATGAATATGATCTGCATGCGTAAATACATTTTTGACGAGTTTTTGTAGCCTATACGGCTGTTTGGCATTTCACAAAGCTATAAACTTACCTTTTTTATTATTAAAATATGCTCAGATGAATCCAAAAGGAACTAAAGGAGCTTTAACCGACAGGAGTGGAAATCACCGCGTCCTTATTCCCAAAAAGTTTCCAAAATATTACACTACAAAAACAAAGAGCGGTGCAGCAGCCTGCATGTGGAAGTCCCGATCCAAGCCGATCCGACCCAGCCGGCACAACTCACGCTTCACGGAGCATTCCCACACCTATCCGTACACCCCGCTGCCCTTCACTACTCATTTAGTGGATTCACAGTTTGACCTATGGAGGGCGCTGTACCAAGGGGGAGGAGGGTGTGACTAAATAGGTTTAACTATGGGACGCACTCTCATACAGTATATGCATGCCACATCTGTCACCACGGATATGCCTGCCAGCTGCTTTGCTTTATAATAATACTGTGACGGGTGGGGTTTGGACCCAAATGCAGCACACAGTACAACTTTGACAAGTTAAGTTCTT
>VXCM01000777.1:0-77500 GCA_014773175.1 Lucifuga dentata
CACACACACACACAACTCAGCCATCCAAGGAGCTATCAGGTCAACCAGTCACCCTGTGCTGCATTTGTAATACAGTAAAACACTTTGGGTGGGATTCATAAAACGCAGCTCCAGATGTGTTAAGGAAAAATAGCAGCTATGTTCCCTCATTCATAAATGCTGTTTACCAGCATGTTTTAGCATTTGTTTTGAAAGAGGCGTTGCTACGGTATTTTGTTATTCACGTATCAGGGAAGCGATTCATAAAACACACTTTCACACAAATTGAGACCTCTTTGAGTGTGGTGGTAAATGTCAGAAATGAAATCCAGGCAGTGTTTTAGACTGTGTGCCTCCATATGATAGTGGTCAATAAATTCAATCGATAAGCCCGCTCAGTTGATCAGTGTATTTAAATGGAGAGTTTTGATCTAACCTCGCACACATGCTCGTGGCACCGCGCCTCTTCCTCAAGCCTCTGTCTCTCTCCTGTGACACACACAGCTAACATACCTCCTCTGCACGGGACACTTGGACTGTGTGGACACTGTTGCAGCTTTCTGTCCCTCCTCTCTTAAAATGCGGAACTCTAAAGCGGAGAATTTAGGTTTCCTTTAGTGATTCAATGTGTCAGTTTTGCTTGTGCATCAGAGAAATCAGTATGAAGTGTCGCTTTTAAATATGAAGCAGCTTATTGAAGGATCATTGCATGTGTTTGAGCCCAATATTTACAATCTGTATACTGTATACGTTCCGTTACTGACAACCATTTCCCAAAATATACTACTGTAGCGGCAAATTTCAGAATTTTTTTCTTACCTTCCAGACTGATATTGGCTTCAGTTCATGCCAGCACGCTATTAAAATCAACTTTTAGAGACTTGAAACATGCTTGAGAGAAGTAATCCATCACAGCAAACAACATGTCTATTAGAGTTTATTTTGTCAAAATAACTTTATTAACAATCCAATACAGAGCTGCAGAGCTGCACTGAAGACAATGTATTACTCTTCCAGGAAATATAGTCCCAGGTGAACACGGCTTCCACCGAGAAATTAAAATGGCTGTGCCTTCTACAATCGTACATAAGTGTTAGAAGGCGAAATGATGAATTTTAAGGTGGGTGTGTCACCTGAAAGTTTGATTTTGAAAGATTAGGGAATTTGAAAAAAATAAGAGGAAAAGTGACATACAATTTTATGTTTTGAAAATTGGTCATCATTTGTGTAACATATATATATATATTGGGCTCAAACATGCATAATAGCCCGTATGGTCCTTTATCACATCGATCTTCATTGGCTTACAACAGCATGCCAGTAAGGATGTGCTGATTAATGTAAGGGAAGCTTTATGAACAAGCTGGAATTGTCACGGCACGTATTTGTTGTGACGCTGTGTCATGGTGATTTTTATTTAGATTGTTTTTAATGAATCCCACCCTTTGCCTCTTTGCCTGTCTTCATGTAGCATAATTGGGTAGTTAGTCTGTAATGAAGACAACCACCGCCAGTTAGTTTAGTGCAGCGCTGACAGCAGTGGAGATCTGTCCTCAAGTATCAGTACTCAGCGGCACCGTAATGCCCTTAATCTGAATACCAACACCGGAATGCTGTTACACGGCTCTGTAGTGCTGTGTGTGTGTGTGCGCGCATTTGAAGGAATAAGACACTGTTGGCAGGAAAGACTTGGCAGAGCCTGGCAGACTCATCTCTGGCATTGTGTATGTATGTTTATTGACAGGAATCCTGCAGCATGTCAACATGAAGCGTTATTAGGAGTGAAATTTCTTTCTGGCGTTTTGAAGACCAACAGAAACGTCCCCAAAACTCCCATCAAGGAGTCCCATCAAATAATTTATAAAAAGGGTTCATGAGTTCTTTTAGGTGGTAGTGTGATCTTCAGGTTGACTCAGTCAACGCTAGAAAAAAGTTGAATTATTGGATTAAGTAATGATGTCAAAGGTCAGAGGTCACAGTGCTTGAACAGTAGTTTGGAAGTTGTCCTCTGACCTAATAGTACGTAATAAAAGATGATTTTTTTTTTTTTTTAACCCTTTGAGTCATTTAATGTTCATGTCGTTTCATGTTCGAGTCTAACAGAATGAAGTGGAAGGTGAATCTGTTATCTGTGCTGCTCTGTCTGCTGATGAAACTCGCCTGAAACCTTCTGTGTTTCGACACATCCTCACACATCCCAGGAAGCTGTCAACACTGTCTGGCGTCACAGGTTTATTGTTTAAAAAGTCACCATCAGAACAGATTATACTAACTCCTGAGATCTGGCTACGAAGTCTAACTACATCAGGTAATGTTCCTGTTGAGTGCATCTAATTTCTCTCAAAACACTTTGATGGCTTCATAAGTAGTAATTAATGTAGCAGTTAGTAATTGTGGCCTTCATTTTACACGCAAGTATGGCAAGAATTTTTAAAGGACCATACCATCCATTTTGTATGTTTGAGCCTAATATATCAATTTACATACATTTTAAGTTACTGACAGTCATTTCCCAAAGGATAAAACTGTATTTCAGCTTTCCTGATATTTTTCAAAACCTCTTAATCTTTCAAAATCAAATATTCAAGTGATACACCCATCTTATAAATCCATGTTTCACCTGCTAATAGTTACGAAAAATTGTGAAGTCACAGTTGTTTAAATTTTTCAATAAACGCGGGTCTTCTTTTAGGACTATATTCCCTGGTGGAGACACACATTCATGCCGCGCTTTTTATTGCACTTAAACGCTAAAATTACAAAACTTCAAAAAAACCTGAATACACATCTTGTTGGTGATGATGGATTACCTATCCCAAGAACATTTCAAGTATCAACAAGTTGATTTTAATAGCATACCAGAATGAACTGAAACCAATGGAGGTCTGGAAAGTAGGGAAATTTTTTTTAATTCATCGTTCCAGTGGTATGCTTTGGGAAATGATTGTCAGTAACTTAACATGTATGAAAATTGAATATACTTTATTTGGCTCAAACATGCAAAATGGATGGTAAGGTCCTTTAATGGTGCTTTTCCATACCGACCCTGTGCCACAATGTGAGCAACCATGATCAGACCCTGTATTGTGTGTATTTCCGTACAACAAGAACAACTCGACTAAAGGCGTTGCTTGCCTTGGATTGTGTATGGGAGGTTTGAGTTGGCGATGTAAAACAAGAGTAACGCACCTCCATTGTGTATATAAACAACGCTCTCTGTCATTAACTACCAAACAGAACTTGTGGTTTCTACACCGTTCACTCTTTGACCTTTCACCCCTGGAGCGTGACTGTTTTTAGCCCTGTTCTTTGCCTCAGATGCGTACTGTTGTGCCTGAGTTCATGAGCTTCGATGAGTCTGGACAGCAGCTTTCTATCTGGAGCCCACAGGGGATTTTCTGTTCTTGTACTTGCAGAACATTCTTCCTATTACATTAACACTTGATCTACAGTTTTTATTAAATGTTTACTGCTCCCTTTACAGAATATATGTATTTTTATTTTGCTAATCCCTGATTCCTGCTGTTGTGCCTTAATTAATTAGTGTTCAGCCATGTGACACAGAAATATTTCAGCCAATGAATGTAATCTAGAAAATTCACCATCATATGTATTTCAGGTTTTGAGATTCTGAAACTGAGGAAGTGAGCAGAGAGACTGGAAATGGTAGAAGAAGAACAGCATAAAGCGATTTGGAGTATAAAACAGTTCGATGCAGAGCTCAATTCAAGTGCTTCAGAGGTGCAATAAATAGATATTTACGTGAATGTTGATATTTATCCCCAAATCTTTTTTTTATTGCCCCAAACTAAAGAGTCTCAGTGTTTCCTCCAGTGTGTTTCGTTTTTTTAGATTTGACGATGCTACTGATTGTTCTCTGGTGGGCCCTCAGCGTTAATCATTATTTAACAAGCATGTCAAATTAGGAAACATGGTGGAGACATACATTCACTCTGCACTTTTTATTGCGCTTAAACACTAAAATTACACAACTTCCAAATAAACATGAGTACACGTCTTGTTGGTGATGAAGGATGACCTATCCCAAGAACGTTTCAGGTATCGACAAGTTGATTTTAATGGCGTACCCGAATGAACTGAAACCAATGGAGGTCTGGAAATTTTTTTTAATTTTAATTCACCGTTCCAGTAGTATGCTTTGGGAAATGGTTGTCAGTAACATTACGTGTTTGAAAATTGAATATATTAGGCTTAAACATGCAAAATGAATGGTATGGTCCTTTAAGAAAGTCATCCTATCTCCTCCAGAATCACTGAGAGCCGCAGAGCTGTCTGAACATGTTAGGAGTTCTCAGCATGTGGCAAATGATAGAGAAAAAATGTGCACGTTCACACATTCTGATGTACATGGAAAGATACAACTTAAAGGACAACCCCGACAATTTTGATGTTTCAGCCCAATAAATGCAACTCAATAAAAGCATCTTCTCTTGGGACTATATTCCCTGCTGGAGCCTTACATTGGCTTCCATGCAGCTCCATTTTGGACCACGTTGCCATAGAAACAATTCAACATAATGTTCGCTGTGATGGATTATGCATCTCAAGCACGTTTAAAGTCTCTACAAGTTGATTTTTAATAGCGTACTGGAATGAATTAAACCAGTTGTTGTTGTTAGAGTTGTGGTGAAATCATCAATCAGTAGGACAGAGAAGCACAGAGTCAGATTTTAGAGACAGGAGAGCAAATGTCAAAGTGATGGCGACAGACGGAGAAACCAGACTTTTGATGATCAGCATGAAGTCTGGTCACAGTGACCTTTAACGTGTTCAGCAGCTGCCTTCTTCAACCAGGATTTTCTGATTCAGATTCACAACAGCTGAACACACACATTAACACGGTCGTACAGTTCGTTCTGACACGGTGCTGCCAGAAAAACAGGACCTGTCAGAATCCAGAGGCTCTGATCAGCCAGACCAGACCCGCAGGCTCAGACTCTGGTCTTAAACCCGCGATCTGTGTGAGACAGCANAAAAAAAAAGGCGAGGAAGCAAGATGAAGTAATAGGAACAAAAACCGCAACAAAGATAAGTGAAAGAAGGAAGAGGCTGAGAGAGAAGCTGGATCCTCACTGTGAGGTCTCAGCATGCAACAGCCAGGAGTTTACAAGCTGACGGAGCAGGGAAGGAATTCTCTCTCATTCATCTCTCCCTCTCTCTCTCTCTCGTTCACTCACTCAGAGGAAATCTTGGCTCCCATCCTGTTTAGTGTACGTCAGTCGACCAATCAGAATGTTGTGTCTTCTTGACTTCAGAGAGAAAGATCAGATCGACAGAAGATTGTGCCTCAGTTCTAAGATTGTGCCTCAGTTCTTTGAATCTGTGTTCACATGTAGCACTTCAAAAACATTTTTTTAAAATGTAAAACTGTGATTCCTATCTAATAGCATTTATATTTCTAATAGCATTTATAATGTCATTCTGTCATATACATCTGAAAGGTTGATATAATTGAAAACGAGATTTCAGGCTTTCATTTGACATGAAAGTTCTGTTAAATCTAACCAACGACAAAGTGGAAAATGGCGCATTTCAGCATGAAAAATTTTAAAAAGTAAGCTTAAGCAGCACTGATTGAACTTGGACTTCATCTGACTCCTGCTTCACATCGTTCACAGCATCTCTAGCTGTATCAGGCAGACGTTACTGCAGTGCCACAACACCAAGGCTGACTGATGGACAGTGTTCATTTCTAGCTTCTCACGCTGACAAAAGAGGAAATGAAGCAACCGTAATTCAGCATCAACCAGCTGTTTCTCTGTGGAAGTGAATTGGACTTCCTGTGTAGTTCTTAAAGCTTTAGGTTGGCAAAAAGTTGTTTGCTCTGTAAAGGAAACGTAGGAGAAAAGCAGTGGCCAGTGGAAGCAATTGAGGCTTTGACATGGCCTCTGATTAATAATTTGTGAGAAATAAAGTGATGTACAAATAGTTTCTGTAACAGGTGAAATCATTGAGTTGTTTCAATTCTCTTAACACAGCAGCATATTAGGACATTTTTACCTACAGGCCTTAGCAGCAAATGCAAAACTACCAGTCTGCTCTTCTCTGGCCATTTTCTACAGAATACAATCCAGTTTTTAGATCGATGTCCCATCTTCCAGACAGAAAGCTTTTGGTTTTAGTCAGTTTCATTACACTGTGAAAATTTACTTTGCAAACACTAAAAAAAAGTAATTTGAGACATTAACCATTATCGTGAGCAATTAGTTGCTTTACTGTTTTGCTAAAGGGACATTTTCAACCTGTGGTAATGCAGATATGTGCAAGGATTCTTTTGACAGCTGTCTTTGTTGGTGCATTCAAGGAAACTCTGACATGTCGGCATTCACGGCCAAAAGTGTCCTTGTTTCTAGAGTGGGACTAAAATGCTTCCTGTGCGTTTCAGAGTAGCAGTTTGACAGTTTAAGTTGCAGACGTACTGGCTGGTTGACCTGTTGATACACAGACATACTGTCAATCACTCAATGAATTTTATTTAAAGTGCAAAATCACCATGCATCATGGTCCTGATACACTTTACAATTAAAAGAAACANTTTTATTTAAAGTGCAAAATCACCATGCATCATGGTCCTGATACACTTTACAATTAAAAGAAACATTGAACAAAACAAAACATGCAACAATAAAACACTAAAACCCCGACATTACAACAGTTACAGTAAAAACAAGGACATTTGGGTCTTCCCGCCAAACCTGGGCGGGTCTTCAT
The DNA here is from genome assembly GCA_014773175.1 of Lucifuga dentata. Lineage (NCBI taxonomy): Eukaryota > Metazoa > Chordata > Actinopteri > Ophidiiformes > Bythitidae > Lucifuga > Lucifuga dentata. Next base: position 6,712 of record VXCM01000777.1, read on the forward strand.
TAACCTGGGTGGGCCGCCCAATTAAAGCCTGTGTATGGGAAACACTGTATGGCCTGTTGGTACTAATTATTTTCTTGAACTTTTGTACATTCAGTGTGACATGGTGTTGCTGTTTTTGCTCTCGGAAATTCAGTTATGTGTTGAAAATCACGACCTTTTTTTTTTTTTTNCCTTTTTTTTTTTTTGTCATTATTGCTCAGTAGCGCCGCTAGCGACCACAAACTTGACAGCTCCACTTTTAAATCGGCGTCTCTGAAAGAAGTGGTCAACGCCAACGTGCTGCAGCTAAACGGCATCAGCCACAAATGTGTGTGATGCTGAATGATGTCATGAGGCATAAAACTACCAGTCTGCTGTTTACTGGTTGATGATGTCATGTTCTCTCTCTCTCTCTCTCCCTCCNCTCCCTCCCTCCCTCCGTGTGTGTGTGCACGTGCCTGTTTGCATTTTGTGTGTAAGAGCAACAGAAAGTGTTTGTTGCAGAAAAAGACCTGCACTAGGTAAATGTGTATATGTGAACCAAAGTACGTGACGCATTTTGTATGTATGTATGTGTGTGTGTGTGTGTGTGTGTGTGTGCCTGTGAGTGTTGTTGCTGGGTGAAAAGCTCTATAGTTAGGTCTGTCCTTCCCTGTCTGTGGGTTACCATGGGGACAGGAGGTAACTGTCAGAGTGTGTGTGTGTGTGTGTGTNTGTGTGTGTGTGTGTGTGTGTGTGTGTGTGTGTGTGTGTGTGTGTGTGTGTGTGTGTGTGTGGTGGCGGAGGGTGGTGGAGATGGAGTGATAAGGAGCTGTGAAGCAGTAGCTCTATGTAGCACCAGCATTCAGGTTATTGGTCGGTAAAACAATTTCAACTCTTCCTCTCTCTGTCTGTTGCTTGCTTGCTCTCTCTCTCTCTCTCTCTCTCTCTCTCTCTCTCTCTCTCTCTCTCTCTNTCTCTCTCTCTCTCTCTCCCTCCCTCCCTCTCCTATTTGGTCTTGCTTTCTGGTCAGTGAACAGTGGTTTTTCAGTCTAGATGGAGAGCTGAGAGCTTATGAATGAAATTCCTGGAAACAGCTTCCGGATCGAGCCGCAACCTGTGTCTGTGTGTATTGTAGTTGTTTGTCCTACTGTGTCTGTATTTTCGCATCAGTTTAGTGTGTGTGTATGTGTGTGTATACACTTGCTTTTATTGCTCGTGTTTATATGTATGCATGCAGTTTCGTGCCTCGCCTTGGCACGTGTCTGTGTACTGTCTTACATGTGAGGATGTGAAAATGTAAATATGTGACTTCCACATGTTTACAAGTTTGCTGAATGGAGTGTGTACACATAGAGCGTGTGTGTGCGCTTTGTAACCTTCTTGTCGGCTCACGTCGTCGTGTCGTGCGCGTCTTCCTTATGGCTGTGTGATCGCGATGTGCAGTGGCGTCACAGTGATTCCAAATGAAATCTTACATACCTTTATCTCCAGCGGTCCTTGTCCGTTTCTGTCACCATTTCTGCAAAATGAAAACCTCAGCACAAAGTAAATAACACGTAGCTGTTCAGGTCGTTGTGAATGCTGATGTGAGCAAAAAAGTAAATGAGTTAATTAAAACAAACATCAACATGTACCACATGCTGTAACATCTAACACCGTCTAACTCCTCCTGCTTTGTCACATATTACAGGATTTGTTATTTCACTTGTTGAAGTCATAAACTGCTGGATAATGTAACACGGTCACACTGATTTGTACGAGGTGATGTGAGTATTGTGAGGTGTGTGAAGGTGTTGCGTGTAGTAGTGTGTTGTAACAGGGAGGTTGGAAGAGGCTTTTCACAGCCTCTCTTCATTAGAATGCTGAAGTTCAGGTGCAGTTTCAACCCGACAGCAGCTCTTTTCAGGTGTGTTAAAGGACCGTACTGGCAGTTGTGCATGTTTGAGCCTAATATATTCAATTTTCATACATGTTATGTTACTGACCTTCATTTCCCAAAGGATAAAACTGTATTTCAGCTTTCCTGATATTTTACAAAAAAAATCTTAATCTTTCAAAATCAAATATTTAAGTGATACACCCACCTTAAAAATCAATGTTTCACCTGCTAATAGTTATGCAAAATTATGAAGGCATGGTCATTTAAATTTTTCCATAAACGCAGGTCTTCTTTTGGAAACTGTATTCCCCAGTAGAGACATACATTCACTCCATGCTTTTTATTGTGCTTAAACGCTAAAATTAATCTTACGTGTATGAAAATTGAATATATTAGGCTCAAACATGCAGGATCGCTGGTGTGGTCTTTTAAATCTGTGCAGAGGCATTGAAACATCATGAAATGATCATTTTTAAAGTGGCTCCGCTCACAATGCTGGCTGACAAATTTGGGCTGTAGGGGGCGCTATGCCAAGCTGTGAAAACTGAGCCATCACAGTGGTTACTTCTTGTTGATGCTGAGGTTTGTAAACTAAAGCTACCTGTTGAAGTTGGAGGGACTCATTTCTTAAAGATAAATAACTGTCTGCGTCAAAGTTTTTTTTCTTTCTTTAGTAAATTCATTTTCATATTTAAATATTGAAAAATCACAACAAGAAAGTTTTCACCGACATTGAAAAGTAATTGTGTGGTTTGAGATGTGCTTTGGACCCAGTCAGACAACAGCAGAGTCATGGGGCAAGATTCATAAAACACAGTGCCAGAATTAAAGGACCATACCATCCATTTTGCATGTTTGAGCCTGATATATTCAATTTTCATATATGCAAGTTTACTGACAATCACTTCCCAAAGGATAAAACTGTAACGGTGAATTCAATTTTTTTTTTTTTCCTACCTTCCAGACTGCCATTGGTTTCAGTTAATTCTGGTACACTATTAAAATCAACTTGTTNTTTTCCTACCTTCCAGACTGCCATTGGTTTCAGTTAATTCTGGTACACTATTAAAATCAACTTGTTAATACTTGAAATGTTCTTGGAATAGGTAATCCATCATCACAAACAACAGTTGTCCATCCATTTTCTAAACCCGTTTGTCCTGTTGAGGGTCACGGGGGTCACTGGAGCCTATCCCAGCGGTCATAGGGCGAGAGNCCCGTTTGTCCTGTTGAGGGTCACGGGGGTCACTGGAGCCTATCCCAGCGGTCATAGGGCGAGAGGCGGGGTACAAACAACAGTTGTATTCAGGGTTTTTTTTGGAAGTTACATAATTTTAGCATTTAAGCAAAATAAAACATGCGGAGTAATTATGTGTCCACCGGGGAATATAGTCCCAAAAGAAGACCTGCGTTTATGGAAAAATTTAAACAACCATGACTTCNACCGGGGAATATAGTCCCAAAAGAAGACCTGCGTTTATGGAAAAATTTAAACAACCATGACTTCATGAGGCTGCATAATTATTAATAGGTGAAACATTGATTTTTAAGGTGGGGGTATCACTTGAATATTTGATTTTGAAAGATTAAGAGTTTTTGTAAAATATCAGGAAAGTTGAAATACGGTTTTATCCTTTGGGAAATGATTGTCAGTAATGTAACGTGTNTAAAATATCAGGAAAGTTGAAATACGGTTTTATCCTTTGGGAAATGATTGTCAGTAATGTAACGTGTAAAAATTTAAAATATTAGACCCAAACATGCAAAATGGCCGGTATGGTCCTTTAATATCTCCATAAATATCTAGAGGGAACCATGTCCCCTCATTCATAAGTGCCTGCTTCCAGCATCTATTAGCATTCGCCTTAAAAGAGGCGTTACCTTGTTGCTGGAGAAGGAACTCATAAAACACACCGTAAATCAAAAGAAATTAAGACGTGTTTCATTCTGGTAAATTTCAGCAATATGAAATTTGGGTGGTTTTAAACTGTGTTTTCTTCATATGTGTTAGTGATCAATAAATTTGACAGATAAACTCAGTTGATCAGTCAGTCAGTGTATTTAAATGGACAGTTTTCATCTTATCTCATACACATTATTATGGGCCAGGATTAGCGTCAATTGCTTCAAATGCCAAGTTCAAAAGCAGAGAATTTATGCTTCTTTTGCCGATGTAACTCGTCCATTTCAGTTTGATGGCAAATGAAGCGGCATAAAGCTCTTAAACAAAGAAGCAGCTCATTAACACGCTGACACCCCTTATAACCATAACGTGCTGATTAACATAAGGAAAACTTTATGAATGAGCTCCAGTTATCACAGCTTATTTACCATGATTTTTTTTTTTTTGTTTTTTCAATGAATCCTGGCCATTGTGTTCTTGGTTTTTCCTGCTGCTGCTGCCTGTGAATTTTGAATGAATTTGGTGGAAAAAAGACTGAAAACAGGAGAAAGTCAAGCTGCCTCCCTGCAGAATCAGCAGGATCTGCTGAGTGTTTCATTAGTATTTACTGCAGTGACACAATGAGAACACATAAACTTTCACTTTGGTTACGCTCCCTCACTGACACTTAGGTTTGGGAGAGTCAGCTACACTCCAACATTAAAAGAAAGTGATCATCCCAAGTCTGAATATTGATATGAGCAAAAACACCAAATGCATTTTTGCTGTCTGGAGGGTTTGTGTGCGTTCATGCTTTCATACTCTGGAGAGTACGACCTCAAATGCAGGGACTTAAAGTTTTTATCTCGGTAATGAAGAACTTTTGTGTTGTTTACATCATGTTGTTCTCGCTTTTGTATGTGTGGTGATTTTCACCGTTTGTGTGGTTTGTGTCAGTTCTACCTGCAGGACACGAAGAGCAGCAACGGCACCTTCATCAACAGCCAGAGGCTGAGTCGCGGCTCCGAGGAGAGTCCGCCCTGCGAGGTTCTCTCCGGAGACATCATCCAGTTTGGAGTCGACGTCACCGAGAACACGCGCAAAGGTCTGACGCAGCATGCAGGCACATGCATTGTCTTACACACAAAAGTATGGTAGTTAAATATAGACAACACACAAAATGGTTTACGCTTAAAAATGTAAATAGAATGCAGAGAGAGAATCATGGCAGAAGGTTAGACAGTTATTATTGCTCTATCAGACTTCTTAAAGATGGGCATAAGATCTCTGCTGTAGTTATACTTACACACACACACACACACACAGCAGATCACACATCGAGATCAGATTTTCAGCTTCACTGAGTGTGTAGATCAGTAGATGTAATTCGTGGCTGCGGTGGATGTTGTGTATTAAAGCATTCCAGGTTTCTGTTTATTCTCACAGATATTCACTATAAGTCAGTGGTTCTCACATCTCTCCCTACTCTACACACACACACACACACCTGATTACCTGATTACCTGTGTGGCCCATCAAGATCTGGGAGGCAGCAGCACCTGATCAAATGCGTTATTACCGTGGCTGCTGCAACAGCAGCTACAGTGTCTACAAAACCACGACTAGTACCATCTTCAGTATTAACGGTGTATATGTTTATATACATTTTTAACTTCGATTATACTGGGATTAAGGCAATGAGCGTTTTTTTGAAACGGCATGAAAACAACCATAATTGTTATATGTCTGATATACTGTATAGAGAAAGTCCTCCATTTCTGTTGACAGAGACATGGTATTGATCACTTAGGTCATTCATATGCGGATAAAGTAGAACAGTGTCGCATTTTATTCCTATGAGTCAGAAAGGCGAGTAAATTCCAATTTATGTATTTCGATTGCAGTCACATTGACAACATCTGATACATATCTGATTCATTTCCACGTATGTACATGGCCCAAAACAGATCTGAGAATATCCGACTCCATGAGCCTCTTTAACATTTACATCTTTTTGCTCACCACATTTGAGCAAAAAGGTCAGATTCAGATCGCTTATACATGGATATTGTAAAAGTAGTATTAGACCATTCATATGTAGTTTTTCTGGCTGTGTGTTGTCTTGGTAACCAGTCCTGAAGTGTGTTATGTTAACACATTGTCTTTTTGTGTCTCAGTGACCCATGGCTGCATCGTGTCGACTATCAAACTCTTCCTACCTGATGGGATGGAGGCACGCAGGCGAAGCGAGTAAGCATTCTCATTGGTGAACACTAATGTACCACTCATTCTGATTGGGTAACACTGATACATAAATAGTACTTATTTTTATTAATCATAATACATGGAGGTTTGAATTCGTTAACACTAACGGTGTTTTCATTGGTCAACACAAACTGTAACAAAACTTTCTCTGTGATTAAGGTTCAGAAAAGGCGTATTGCATTATCATTATTATCATTACCATTAAAAAAGTTTTTAATTGGACAGGTGGTAGTATATGGAGACAGTGTTACTACTAGTTGCTAATTTCTTAGTCTGTCCTTTCGATATCTTTTATCTTTCATTTCATGTTTACAGTTATTTTGTGGTGAGAGCTGGAGATGTCACAAAAGTTATTCTGTTGACAAACTGAGCAAATAAACGTGTGTGTGTGTGTGTGTGTGTGTGTGTGTGTGTGTGTGTGTGTCTGCACACCAGACCAGCAGCCGGCTCAGTATGGAGCTTCCTACTGTACTGGGAGCCCCATCTGTGTGTGTGTGTGTGTGTGTGCGCGTTTGTGTTTAGTTACTGTAGACAGCGTGTGGTAATTGCTTTGCATGTGATGCCAGGGCTCCATGCCACAGTGGGCAGTGCCATCTGCTGCTCTGTTGTCCAGCTCTCAGTCAGCAAAACGCCAAATGTGCAGAATCACCTGGGTCTGCTGTGGGTCTGTTGTGGGTCTGCTGTGGGTCTGTGTTGGCTGAGCGCTGTGGGTCACTTAGTGAACCAGACCCTGAAGTGGGCAGCATTGTGGCTCAGTAAAAATTCAGTTCATAACTTCCATTTTTGGTCCTCATCATTCATCAGTCAGGCCACAATTTTCACGATGGTCCACACAGAGTGACACAAGTATTTTTAGTTTTTAATGGTTATCATTCGGCTGCATTTAAAGGAGCATACCATCCATTGTGCATGTTTGAGTCGAATATATTAAATTTTCATACACATAACATTACTGACAATCATTTCTCAAAGCATACTACTGGAACGATGAATTAAAAATGTTTTTCCTACCTTCCAGACCTTCATTGATTTCAGTTCATTCTGGTACACTATTAAAATCAACTTGTTGATACTTGAAGCGTTCTTGGGATAGGTAATCNTTTTTTTTTTTTTTTTTTTAGAACTTATGTAATTGTAGTGTTTAAGTGCAATAAAAAGTGTGGAGTAAATGTATGTCTCCACTGGGGAATATAGTTCCAAAAGAAGACCTGTGTTTATGGAAAAATTTAAAGGACCATGACTTCATAATTTTGCGTAACTATTAGCAGGAGAAACATGGATTTTTAAGGTGGGTGTATCACTTGAATATTTGATTTTGAAAGATTAAGAGATTTTGCAAAATATCAGGAAAACTGAAATATGGTTTTATCCTTTGGGAAATGATTGTATGAAAATTGAATATATTATGCTCAAACATGCAAAATGTGTGGTATAGTCCTTTAACAAAAGCGAGGTTCAGCATTTTGCTCACGTTTTATATTTTACTCAAAAACATACATTTCATTTAAGATCTGTGGCTCAGTCATAAGGCACTTCAACAAGAGGAGTAGCTAGATGTGTGTTTTTTTTTTTTTTTTTTTTTTTTTTTTTTTTGTTTTTTTTTTAAGTGAGTTCCTTGCTTGTATTCCTGCTACGCTTCAAGTACCGTGAACTTTATGAAAATTACAGCAAATATCTTTTCAGGCTATGGGTGAGAAATGCTTTTAAAAATGGACGTGAGACAACACAAGCATGGAGGGAAAAGAGAATGTCTTTGTCCTGTGTTGCAGTTTTGTGACTATATCAGATGTTTTTTTGTAGTCTTCTTTGTTTTGGTCCTGCTTTGCATTATGAGCAATTCTGAATTCAGATAAATGCAGTGAAATCTTTTGAAAGTTTTTTTTCATTCTAAGTTTCTCGGGTCTCTCTGGGCTCGGTGAAGCTTGTGTCTGTCAGCGATGTTCGGTCGAGAACCCTAGAGCCGGAGCTAAAAATGGTTCAAAAGCTGCGTTTCTGATACCAAAATAGGAACTGCCTTCAATCAAAGGAGAGTTCCAAAGTTCCTGAAAAAGTATGAAAAGCTTGTTAACATTTTCTAATTGAAGCTGAATAATCCTGGATCACAAGTTAGCTGGTTGGTAACTTTCCACAGTTGTCCAGTTCATTTAAAAAGTGAAATAGATTTGACAAATTACCCTGCGACAAGCCCATAGATGAATTCATTGATTTGTCTGACCAATCGAGGAGAAGGTCGACCTTTTATTTGGCCGACATTTCCCTTGCTCGAGTGCGGTTGCAGTTCTTGTGGGTTTAATGTATGTGCAGCTGAGTGAAGTTATATCAGACAGATTTATTAATAGCTGAAGAATGTTTCTGCTGCTCGGTGTTAGCCATGATCGCCTGGAACTTTGCCATCTAGGCCATTGTACAGCTACTCTCTGTGCGTAAGAGATGCATTTAGGCAGAAGAGGAAATCTGCAGCCGTTAAAAGTTTGACGCGTTCCGGGATGGTGTTTTAAAATTAAAGACATTTTAAAAAAAATACAAGACATTTTTAAAGACATTTTTAGTAATGAGTCAAATCCATTAGATAACAGTAGAAATGCTGTGTTGACAGGAAGATGTGCAGTTTGTTTTAATTCACTTCCTCTCTCTCTCCTGCACTTTCTCTCACTCAGTTATGCTCAACTTTCTCTTTCACTCCTTTTTTTCTCTTAAGCCTCCCTTTTTATCTGCTCCTCCCTAACTTTCATTCATTACGGCTTCTCTATCTCCTTCTCTCTCTCTCTCTCTCTCTCTCTCTTTTCCCATCCTCTCCTGTCATTCTTAAATTCTTTTAGAGACTTGAGGAAAACTGTACGACTCAACAGGCATGTAGAGTCCTCCACAACAGAAGTTAGCAATGGCTGATGTGGGAAACTTCTTTGCAGAAATACAAAGACAAACCTGCGTCACGTCTCCATGACACACGTCAGCTCACTGTGCTGCTAATGCTACATCGTGTAACAGTAACCCCCTACTACGGCTGTCATCAGATTTTCACTATAAGATTATCGTGGCCAAAAGAATTCACAATAATGATATTATCGTGATATCTATTGAAAATTTGAAAAAAAACAAAAATGCTATCAGTCAAATTCATCTTTAACTTTATCGTGTGTTTTGTCTCTTTTTTGTCAAATGAATTAGACTCTAAATAGGAGTGTAGGGAGGTGGAGAGAGTCTGTAACCAGAACTGTACAAAAGCTACAAAAAGATCAATTCTACCTTAATGGATCGTGTAAAAAGGAACCAGATGACCTGATAAACAAAAGATCCACAACTCTAACAAATAACCAGGAGAGAGAAAATCCTGTCAAGTCCAACGCCATGATAACTTAGCTTTAACAACGCAACTAGAACCTTCATGGAACATTTCCTGTTTCAGGGCTAGCAAGCTAACTGCTACTTCCTGTCTCTACCTTGGTGAAATCTGCAGGATGATGGAGGTGAAGATGGTGAACAGGTTGGTGGTATTGCCTGCTTTAGCGGTTCCTGTTGATTGGCATTTCCTGCAGACTGCAGTGTCTACCAACATCCTGTCTTTTTTACCAAATCCAAAAAAGTCCACACTGGTGAACTAACTTTTTTTTGGGCTAGGGTATAGTGTTTCTGTCTCGTCTGTTCTCTCCTCACACATGATTTTGCACTACAGTGGTAGCCACACACTGTGGTAGTAGCAATGGAAGTAATAGTAGTAATGGAAATTATTTAAGAGGTGCTGGATTATTTACACAATATTATCCTAAGTGTATTATTAACATGATGTCAATATTTCATTTTTTAAATATCTCAGTTATCGTCAATACCAGTATACTGCGCCACCCCTACCCCCTATAGTTACCAGTTTCTCCTTTAGCATCTAGTACATGCTCTTTTTTTAAAAAACTGTGTTGAACTGTTTTGTGTTTACTCAGGCTGTCTGTCTTATATCAAATTAATTCGAAAATCTGACACAATCAAGTGTGACAAATAGGCAAAAATAGAAGAAATCAGGAAGGGGGCAAATCATTTTTTCACAGCACTGTCAATATGACAGCAGCAGCTGAAAGAATAAAAGAGCTTAATGCCCATTCACACAAATTTACGATGGCAAAAGTTTGCACCAAATTGCCTTCATTTAAATGGAATCGTCAAGAGTTGTTAGTAAATCTGCACAGAGCTTTTACTTTACTTTGACACAGAAAATTCAATTGCTGAACTTGGAAAAGGAATTGTGAGAAGCACGGCCAGTTTCTGGTTCCATCAGAGACAAAACACCTGCTCTGACATGACAGATGAAGGTGTGACTAGAAGTGACACGTGGAAACATGCAAAGACGTGAAAGTTTGAATCCACTGCAGCAGAAAACGACATGGATTTACTTTTTCACATTATTCTCTATGGTGACGCACGAGTCGCTTTGTGATCACAAGATCTTTTCTAGGAAGCTTCTTAGGAACTCATGTACTTTACAGGAAACCAAACACTCAGACGGAGAGCAGACCCCGAATGTTAGCATTAAACAAACAAGGGCTTGTACTTTTAATGACATTGACATTTAAACAAGTACATATTCAACGTCCCTACAGTCAGAAAAGATGCAAACCTGTCCTTTCCAGCGTCCATTTTAAATATCACTGTCACACAACAAGATGACTCTCTTGTTGTTTTGCCACATGCAAAAATGTCTCGGAATAAGCTGTTGCTTTTGAATCTCTTATCAGCCTAATTTGCATAATCTTCAAAATGCAGAGCTGTGATGGAAATGCAAACACAAATGTGCGAAAGGAACTTTTAGTCTTTGTGTTGGAGCCTCAATTCCTGCAACTTTTTGGTTGAAAAGGGTGAACGGGGGGAAAAATTTGCTTATACGTGTCATGTCTGGTAAAAAATTAATCAGGTAAAATAATGAATGTATAACTGGTGACTAATGTGCTTGACACAGAGGTGTGTGTGTGTGGGTGTGTGTTTGTGTGTGTGGTCAGTGTTTCACATTTAACCTTCATCTATGTACAGGCACTATTATGTTTGTGACAATACCACACCTTTGTTCTCCTTATCTGTAATCACATGCCACATTTCCTTAAAAATACACACACACACACACACACACACACACACACAGTCAGTGGTGATCAGGTGGTTAACAAAGATGTTTAATATTCATATCTGTGACAAGTGGGCGGTGCTTTTGAATATCAGCTTTAAAATCGATGAGACTCGGCACAAAGATAACTCCGCCCCCCCAGTGCAGCTCCAGGTTAGGAAATCAGTGCACCTTTACTCTCCATAACACAATAGAGAGACAAAGCCGACAGTGCAGTTTGTGTCCTGAGTATCAGGAAGGGGGGGTGGGGAGGTGGAGCTTTAGGTAAAACTCTGAAACTTGCGGAAGTAAAAGCAAGAAAATCAGCTGCTGTGTTAGCAGAGGAAAGGAGGAGCAAGGAAAAGAAAGAAAGTTTGTGTCATGCATTTTCACTCTGGAAGGAAACAGACTGCTCCTGCCATGGTAGAAAAGTAAGAAAAATCAGCAGCCAGAAGATCACAAAAGACAGATGGATCCATTTTTTAAAAAAAAGGGAATGGCTGAGTCAGAGCGACAGAGAGGCCGGTGAACTTTGACCTGTGACGCCACCTGACACGGCACACAAAGAAGACGTGACAGGTAAAAGCCCTGTGAGCCACAATCCAAACCAGTTTTTTGCTTCTGCAACCACCAAACCACCAAAAATGAAGCAGCGAGTTGGTGATATGCGTGTAGGCTGGAAGAGTATGTTCAGATAACAAATCTGTTTTCATTTGTTTTATGCAGATAAAACATTAGCATGAATGTCGCTGAGCTCTGAATGAGTAAACCTGGAGTAGCAGGTTGGAGACAATGATTTCTGCTTTTTTAATACCAGAATTTATTCTGTTGGAAAAATCCGTGACCTTGATGGACCTCTTTGAGCTGCAGCATCCACAGAGCTCCTCTCCTGCCGAACGTGTCTGCAGCGACTATAGAAGCGCTCCAGCACAAACTGCTGTGTGACCAGTTTAGTGGTAGAAAGTTCTGTGTGCAGTGTGTCGATGGAAACTATTGCCAGAGTTTTCCATTGTTGGACCTCGTAAAAAACACAGCAAGATCTGATTAGGATGACCGATTCCTCTCAACTGCCTGCACTACATCCGTGTGTGTGTGTGTGTGTGGTGTGTGTGTGTGTCTGCAGACCTGTTAGGCTGTTCTAAGCCATAGTTGAAGAACGCTGAAGTTATGTAGGTCATGTTATTCCGTGGATGTTTTCCACTGTTGTGCTGATCAGTGACTTTGTATCCGCAACTGCAGCATTTGAGGGGCTGCAGGTGTGTGTCTGTGTGTGTGTCTGTGGAGACTACAGACTATTACAGACTAAACCTATCCACTGATCTTACACAGTTAGGGCCAGATAAGAACACATTAAAGGCAAAGACACCGTTGAAACGTCATGAAATGTCTTTTAAAATTAAATACAATGGGTCAAAATCTGCCCTGACATTTAGGAATAAACATTTTTATTTAGGACATCAGAGTGAGTAGTGGACCCCCATGGGTGCTGTTGGTGAGTCACAGGAGTCTCTGTGGATTTGCTCCAGTTTAGGGTAAAATAAGGGCCCAGACGGACCAGTTCAGCCTGAAAGAACCGAGACACACCGATGAAACACTTTGCCTGCTCACATCTTCTGTTTAAAGCTGATGGTCAACTGTCAGATAACATACGTTCATTTCCTGCTGGACAGGAAAAGAACTAGTTCTGAATTTGTTATCCAAAATAAAAGAAAACTTGAAGTCCAGCGTCACGGAAACACAAACAACACAATGTAGCTCACCGTTTTCACACTGAAACTGTTCTGTTTGGGTCTCGTGTGCTGTGAATACACACAGACATGCACTGATATTGTCAGCTTGTGCACAAAAAAAAAAAAAAAAAAAAAAAAGGCAGAGATGAATAATTATATGAAACACACTAATATGGGTGAATTTACCAGTTCACAAGTGAAGAGTGAATGACAGCTGACATCTGTGAGGAAGTTGGACATTAATGAACCACAGCCAGCTTCATGGAAAAGACAGTTTCCTGGATGAAAGAACCTCAGCGCAGCAACCTGAGGTGTTTAATGTAAATTGTTAATTACGCAAATCTCTATGGTTTTTTCTTTTTTTAAATTTCCATCTAGACATTTTGCTATTCACACACAGCATGAAATTAATGCTGTCTGGGCATTTCTTAATGAAAAGACTTGGATGTGACAGTAAGGTTTGTAAGGTGGCATGTCTGATGGATTTTCTCCTGCTGGAGGCTTTTTGCTTCTTCCTCGAGGTGTCAGATGATTGACAGGAAATGGTGTGTTAAAGAAAGCAGCGCCAATGTTAAAACACCGAGCTCAGCACAATGAAGACAATTAAACAAAGTCTCTTTATTTTTTGTCTGTCCTCTGATGAAGGGCAATAATTCATAAGTTCATGTGGAGGTGGCTTTCTCAGAATATAACATATAGATGTCCAAATAAATTGATTTACAGTCGCTTAATCTAGATCTGTTACTTGAAGTGACCTTACTCCGACTTATGCTGATTTCTTTGTTATTATGGTGCATACATGACATTTGAAAAAAATCTTTTTACTCCCTTAAAGGACCATGTCAGTGATCGAGCATGTTTGAGCCCAATATATACAATTCACATAAACTTTACACTCCTGACAACATTTTCCCAAAATCTGAGGTAGAGCAGCCAGAAACTGTACTCAAGTAAAAGTATTGTTACTTTATGATAATAGTGACTCAAGTGNGGTAGAGCAGCCAGAAACTGTACTCAAGTAAAAGTATTGTTACTTTATGATAATAGTGACTCAAGTGTAAGTAAGAGTAGTCCCCAAAATAATGACTTGAGTAAGAAAGTATCTATTAAAAAGATTACTCTAGTAGTGAATAACTTTGATCAAGCTTATTCTTTAGAATAATCAACAAGCTATAAAGGCTCGTCTGAGGAAAAAAATGCAAAATAGCCATATGTAGCTTCTAATACAATCCAAATCATATCATATAAAGAAACAGTAGACTAATAAACCAAATATTTACCACATAACAAATCGTGATGATTCTGGCCTGGCCCCAAGACACTTAGCTAGGTTAGCTTCATGAATTTACTCACAATAGAACAGGAGAACTTGAGCATTAACCGCCACATGTTTCCTCAAGTTCCATGTTGAATTCTTAGAAGCTGAAATGTCACATTTTTATTAAAGACACAACACATTATGTAGCTGTTGGTTTTGGTAGACTGAAAAGAAAACAGCGTGTGAATGTGTGGCCAGGGATGTGCCTCTTCTAAACTTCCTGCTGTGCCAGGCTGGGTGAAACCATGGAAACAGAGGGTGGGGGTGTGGTTACTTTGGAGCTGAAGCAGACAGAAAAACTGAACGTCCACTGAATTCAAATGGTGAAATCAAAAGTAACACAAAGAGTGCGACCAAATATAATGGAGTAAAAATATATGTTTTTCTTCATAAATATACTCAAGTATGAGTTAAAAGCATCCTGCAATAAAACTACTCAGTAAAGTACAATTTACTGTGACTGTGGTGCATTGTCTCATTCTATGGAATCAGTTTTTATATTCAGCAAGCAGCAATGGGCTTATTCAGGAGGAGGTAAACAAACTCTCATATCTGAAGCTATAAATAAATAAAAATCAATACGTATTAGTGATAAATACAAAAAACATTTCTTAGGCTAATTAGATTATTAGGCACTTTATTATTATTTCAAGTGCCTTTCGTGAGTTCATCAACATTTAGCCTTGACTTTTATGCTCTTTCGCTGTCAGCCTTTATACAATTTAATTTAGCAAAAACTTTTTAGGTTTTAGCAGTGACCTTTAGTTCTCTCTCTCTCTCTCTCTCTCTCTCTCTCTCTCTCTCTCTGTGTGTGTATCAGTGTTTCATTATCTTCTGTGCTGGCAGCAGATACAAACATACTTTTGATGAATCAGAAACATGAATTGAGATTCTAAGCAGGTACAGACAGGAAACGCTACATTGGCAAAAGGAAATTGTTGGTTTCGTATTTTCTTTGGTTGTCCTCTGCAATTAATACATATTTGACTGAGTGCTGCACGTCATTACTTTGCTCATTCATGTTTTACGTATTATTTGGCTTGCAGTGTGTGAGGTTTAGTGTTTCCCACGGTTTCTGTAGCGTTGAGTTAGCCACACAACAACATTGCATTCACAGTTTCACATGAATGCACCATTGTAGAAAAATTTTAAATAAATGATAAGAATAAATTAATCCTCCATATGAGAAACACCGTAGGTTCTTGCTGCTGCTCTCTGCTCTTTCGCTGTTGTTTTCGTAGTTACAGATTAACAGAGTCGGGTTAGATATGAGCAGAGTAAAGTTTACTTTCATTCCGACTCCTGACTGTTTCCAGGTAAAACTCTGGATGAACTAAAACAAACCTGTGTGACCTTTTGACTCTTTGCTACTTTAGAAAAATTCCACTACCAAACATCAAAGTCCATTACTGCAGAACAGGAAACCTGTTTTCAGCTAGCCAGTTTTATCAATGTTTTTTAAAAAATGAATAATGGTGTTGAGTGATGTAAAATAAGATAATACCTTATTGATCCCTCGGGGGGGAAATTTGTGTGTTGCAGCAGCAACTATTGTGGTAGATATGGACAATCTTAGCAGTCAGAAGGTAAAAAAAAAAAAATAATAATAGGGTAAAAAAAATGAGGTAACAATGATAAGGTAAAAACAAGTGAATCACTTGAACCATTAGACAACATATATACAGTGTGTGTGTATATATATATATATATATATATATATATATATATATATATATATANAACACAAAAGAAAAACCCAATAACAAAGCGAAAAATAATAAGGTAAAGACAAAAAAAGGGAGTGGGGGGCATTCACAGTTCACAGCTAGCTGATTATACAGTATATAACAATATATATTGTGAGACAGTAGATTTGTTACCTGTTAGCTGTTTTAAAGTATTGTTAATGTGGAGGAAACTCCGTTTAAGATCCCTGTTTGTCTCCATCATGTCATACTCTGTGGAGGTATGGCGAAACATTTCTCAAACAAACAAATCCTTTTTTCTTAACCCAGAAATAAGCCACTAGAACTATTGACAGAGCTAATTGCTATGACCAAACCAACTATTCATTAACTCACAACCTTTAAAATATATGGATTTAGTTAACTTTAAACCACTACAAATAATCATTCCAGCAAAAAATAAAACACTCCCAGACTGTATTCAAAGGGGTGCTTTCAATCAGGGAAAGCAAGTATGGAGTTAAAGAACCATACCATCCATTTTGCATGTTTGAGCCTAACATATTCCATTTTCATACACGCAAGGTTACTTACAATCATTTCCCAAAGCACTGAATGGTGAATTAACAATGTTTTTCCTACCTTCCAGACCACCATTGGTTTCAGTTCATTCTGGTACGCTATTAAAATCAACTTGTTGATACTTGAAACATTCTTGGGATAGGTAATCCATCATCGTGAACAAAATGTGGATTCAGGTTTTTTCGAAGTTTCATAATTTTAGTGTTTAAGAGCAATAAAAAGTGCAAGAGTGAGTCTCCACCGGGTAATATAGTCCCAGAAGAAGACCTGTGTGTATGGAAAAATTTAAACGACCGTGACTTCATAATTTTGCGTAACTATTAGCAGGTGAAACATGGATTTTTAAGGTGGGTGTATCGCTTGAATATTTGATTTTGAAAAATTAAGAGATTTTGCAAAATGTCAGGAAAGCTGAAATACGGTTTTATCCTTTGGGAAATGATTGTCAGTAACGTAACATGTATGAAAGTTGGATATATTAGGCTCAAACATGCAAAATGGATGGTATGGTCCTTTAAAAAAAATACATGTGTGTCTGTTGTAGGGGTTAATTAGCGGAACTAAGTAAAAAAAAAAAACNAAAAAAATACATGTGTGTCTGTTGTAGGGGTTAATTAGCGGAACTAAGTAAAAAAAAAAAACGAACTAAAAATATGGGCTACATTATGTCAGTTAAAAGGATGCTTAAAAAATGATATCCGTGACAGTTACAAAACCTTCGAGTATCACTGTTCCATACGACAAATATATGAAAATTTAGTTTTCCTTCTCTAAATTTAAACATGTATATATGGAGCAAGTGCATTTAAATAATAAACGGTAGACTGGCTTCAGTCTACACCTTTTCAGTCTCACCTGTGTTATCCTGGAATTTTTTTTGTATGAGTTTAGATTAGGTGGTTTTAATGTGAGGGGTCTTGTGTGTGCATGATTTGATAGCGTTACGAACGATAGAAATCAAAAACTGAAGGTTAAAGGTCAGGAGGGTCAGGAGAGTTGATGCGCCGAATGACTGAAATGAATCTGATGAAACGGCAAACGTGATGTTTTTTTGTAAATTGCTTTTACGTTAGTTTTGTTGCTGTAAATCTGTTCAGAAACTGTGCAGATCTGCAATCGAACATGAATACACACGATGCTCTGAACTCTGAGATGTTTTTCCTAATAATCATGTCAATCATGAGTCTGAATTTCACCAGATTGAGTCTTTGACAGATTATTGGACTCAAAATTTGTTGAAAAGTGATGTTTTGTTTTTGTTTTGCTTAAACTGTTGAAAAATGTCAAGATATTCAAGAACAGTTCTTGTTGCTGTGGTTACTCTGTTGTTTTTCCACCGTGCTGTTTCCATAGTAACACTTTCTCCTCTCTTCCCATTTTCAGTGTCATCCAGGCTCCGTTACCATTACCTGTAGATAAGGTAAGAAGAGTGTGTGTGCGTGTATGTGTGTGTTTTGTTGCCTTGTCCTGTGTGTCCCAGGTTTACAGGCATGCATGAAGCTCTGACAGAACCAAGTTATTTTCTGTGTGTTAGTTTGTTAGCAGACATGTGAATAGTCCACACACACACACTGGATTAGTCAGCTGATTGAGGAATGCAGGGATTGCTGCCAGTTTCTAAAGCTACATTGTGGAAGCTTTTCAGGGAATCTGGGAAAGCTTTTTTCCTCCATTGTTCACTTTGAGTAGATGGTGCCCCTTTAAGTGCTGTATATGTTTAAAGCGATTTCACTTTTTGTTGACCAAAGTTGTTAAAAACACAGATTTCAGTTTTCTTTTCTCGAGGCTTATCTCTCCAGAGCTGAAACTAGACTCCAGTTGGACGACTGGATGTGATGTGATTGACACACCAGCTTAACGAAACATAAGCTGGATGAAATGTTTTACCATAACACGTGGGATGGTGTGTACAATAGACCAGAATTATACACACCACACTGCATATTATACACCACTTGTCTCCGTCTTTACAAATTTAAAGAAAGACGCTGGCTGGCACAACATTGCTCTGTTTATTGTGACCTGTTGTACTTTATCAAATATTCCAGCAGTTTCAGTGAAATACAAAACAAAGAAATCATGTGTCAGTGAGCCACATATGATACCATGTTAAAGGACCATACCACTCATTTTGTATGTTTGAGCCTAATATATTCATTTTTTTATACATGTTATGTTACTGACAATCGTTTCCCAAAGGATAAAACTGTATTTCAGCTTTTCTGATATTTTGCTAAATCTTTTAACCTCTCAAAATCAAATATTCAACAATACACCCACCTTAAAATTTTTTTTTTTTTTTTACCTGATAATAGTTACACAGCCTTATGAAGTCACGGTTGTTTAAATTTTTGGATAAACGCAGGTCTTCTTTTGGGACTATATTCCCCGGTGGAGACATACATTCACTCCACGCTTTTTATTGTGCTTAAACGCTAAAATTACGTAACTTTGAAAAAAAAAGAAAAAAAAAAAATCTGAATCTTGTTGGCGATGATGGATTACCTATCGCAAAAACATTTCAAGTATCAACAAGTTGATTTTAATAGTGTACCAGAATGAACTGAAACCAATGGAGGTCTGGAAGGTAGGAAAAACATTTTTAATTCACCGTTCTGGTAGTATGCTTTGGGAAATGATTGTCTGTAACGTTATTATGTGTATGAAAATTGAATATATTACACTCAAACATGAAAATTGAGTGGTATGGTCCTTTAAAGCTTAGAACTATAAGATTTGTTCTGTCAGACAGAGGTGTAAGAGGTCATCTTTTATTGTTATAATTCAGTCTTAAGAAACATCTTTCAGCCTCCTCTTTTGAGGTTTGGAAAATTTCTGTCTTTTTATTTGTTTTGGAAAGAAAATTGCGTCCCAGCATTCATCTCAGTCATCCACTGTGAAAGTTGGAGAGTTAAATCCGTTGTGCGTATTGTGCCGTTGACTTTAACGCTTGAAGCTGCAGACAGAGCTCACTTGCAGCACTCTGGCTCCAGTTTGAACAGACTTTATCCGACACATCAGCCAGAAGATGGCTGACATTGCTAACAGCTAACAATAGTTTAACAAAAAATAAGATGCAGCTTTCAGTGTTAATTACAAACCTTCTGGGCCGTGCATACCATCTGATAGCATATGGACGCACCACATGTACCACACATACAGTAGTATAGCATTCTATATGGTCCGTGCCATGCCGCCATAGCTTTCTCTGATGCTCTGCTCTGTCTGCAGCATTGAGAACAGGACCTCAGTGTAACCTGACTGAGGACTGTAGGCTGGAGATGACAGTGTGTGTGTGTGTGCATATAGAGGAGCTGTGATTAGATTTGAACCACTTCTGTAATGTAATTAAGCATCCTAAAGGCGAGATCCCGCAGCTTCATGGCCTCACACACACAATCGTTTCGTCACAGTTTAGTTAATGCAGAAGTGTGTTAAAGCTGTAGCTGAAAGTAGCGCATTAGCACAAGATAAAATGACTGGTTTATGATGAAAATGACACATCGTTTTGGCTTTGATTGCCATATTTGGTCATGTGATTCTTTGTAGGTATCTGAAAATCAGGCATACACACACACACACACACACACTCATACACATAGGCAGGCAGTAGTGGTGTGCTCATTAATAGCACATGCAATTGAAGTTTTGCTGGTCAGACATGGTAAAACATATAAGAAACTGTGGAGAATAGGTAATAAAACAACCGCAAGTATCACACAGCTTTATTCTCTACAGATTATTTTCTGCCTATAGTACATTTTATAAAGAAAATTTTAAATCTGCAGAGGAATCATGAGGTGTGAGCTTCAGGGTTCAGGCACAGAAACATGTCGTCTTATCAGCACTCTGCAAGTTTCAGTTTCTGTTTACATATATGTACAACTTCCCTTGCCTGCACTGTACTTTGTGGTATATAGACTGTATTTACCCTGCTTTCTGTGTGTGCGTGAGCGAGCGAGCATGTGTGTCCTTGTTATATGTATAGTACACACATTTGACCTCTGGTGTGTTTGTCCATCTTGATTCTAAACACAAGGTTGAAAGAAGACCAATAAGCTGTCAGTATGTTACTATGGTGTGTGTGTGTGTGTGTGTGTGTGTGTGTGACGCTTGTTTTGTATTTATCAGGTTTCTGCCAACACTCCCAGTATGTATTCTCAGGAACTGTTCCAGCTCTCCCAGTATCTACAGGTAACGCACTGACACCTACTGGTGAGACCGTGTAACTGTATTAGACACGACAAATCTCACATTAAAGGATCATACCAACAATTTTATATGTTTGAGCATAATATATTCAATTTTCATACATGTAACGTTACTGACAACCATTTCCCAAAGCATACTACTGGAACACTGAATTAAAAATGTTTTTCCTACTTTACAGACCACCATTGGTTTCAGTTCATTCTGCTATTAAAATCAACTTGTTGATACTTGAAACGTTCTTGGGATAGGTAATCCATCCAAATTGATATAAAGATAAAGGTATGAGGCACTCTTAAATAGATTTTCCCATTTATAATATTGCTTATTAAAAGTGGATGTTATAATATTTTCAAACGATGTATATTCAGGTTTTTTAGAAGTTACATAATTTGAGTGTTTAAGTGCAATAAAAAGCGTGGAGTGAATGTATGTGTCCACCAGGGAATATAGTCCCAAAAGAAGACCTGCGTTTATGGAAAAATGTAAATGACTGTGATTTCATAATACAGCTATTAACAGGCGAATCATCGATTTTTAAATGTTGCTTTTGAATTTTGAATTTTTGAAATTTTGAATTTAAATTTTGAAATTTTGAATTTTGAAAGATAAAGAGATTTTGCAAAATATCAGGAAAGCTGAAATACAGTTTTATCCTTTGGGAAATGATTGTCAGTAGCGTAACATGTATAAAAATTGAATATATTAGGCTCAAACATGTAAAATGGATGGTATGGTCCTTTAAGCCAACATAACTTCTCTGAACATTTCAGCATATCAACAACAAGAAATGAGCGACATTTTAAAAACTAATACAAACAAAAGTAAATGGCTTTCCAACAGCAGCTGATTTTAGACAATTATGTTCACTGTGATGACATCACATTCTCTCTCTCTCTCTCTCTCTCTCTCTCTCTCTCTCTCTCTCTCTCTCCAGGAGGCCTTACACAGAGAGCAGATGTTGGAGCAGAAGCTAGCCACTCTCCAGCGTCTGTTATCCACCACTCAGGAGGCCTCAGAGAGCAGCTGGCAGGTAGGAAAACACCGCCTACCTTTCCTCAGGCTCACACTCTGACCAGCACTTATCAGTGTGACTTATTCATTGTTGGCACACTAAATTTTCATCCCCTCTGTGTAGCCCATGTTGAATCTTCTTGTTGGTATTGTATTCTGTAACCTCAGATTTGCATGAGCTGGCGCATTCTTGCATTTTCCGACTTTTTGAACACATTGTTTAAGTCGTAAAAATGAGCTTATTGTTAAGTAATGAGGAAGTGTCTGAAAAGCACACGTACAGATATCTGACAACAATTAAATTCCATCATTCAATGAAAATATACACTAAATTAAAGGACCATACCACCCATTTTGCATGTTTGAGCCTAATATATTCCATTTTCATACATGTAACATTACTGACAATCATTTCCCAAAGCATACTACTGGAATGGTGAATTAAAAATGTTTTTCCTACCTTCCACACCGCCATTGGTTTCAGTTCATTCTGTATGCCATTAAAATCACCTTGTTGATACTTGAAACATTCTTGGGATAGGTAATCCATCATCGTGAACAAGGTGTGTATTCAGGTTTTTTTTTTTTTAAGAGGTTTCGTAATTTTAGCGTTGAAGCGCAACAAAAAATGTGGAGTAAATGTATGTCTCCACCGGGGAATATAGTCCCAAAAGAAGACCTGCGTTTATGGAAAAATTTAAACAACTGTGACTACGTAAGGCTGCGTAACTATTAGCAGGAGAAACATGGATTTTTAAGGTGGGTGTATCACTTGAATATTTGATTTTGAAAGATTAAGAGATTTTGCAAAATATCAGGAAAGCTGAAATACGGTTTTATCCTTTGGGAAATGATTGTCAGTAACGTAACATGTATGAAAATTGAATATATTAGGCTCAAACATGCAAAATGACCGGTATGGTCCTTTAATGTTATTTTGATTTTGCACGCTATTTTTACACCACCAACTCTGCCTGTTATTTAACTAATCTAAATCTGTGTGACTTGGCTGCTGAAACAAAAACAAAAAAAAAGCAATTTCCCTTAAGTGCAAATTACAGTTGCTTTCCAAGCTTTGAAGACTTGTAATTATGCAGCTCTTTCTCAGTTCTTCATTTCATCTCGTTAACAAAAGTATAGACCCAATGCTGCTATAAATTAGAAGTGTGTGTGTGTGTGTGTGTGTCCACCAGGCTCTGATTGATGAGGACCGTCTGCTGTCGAGACTGGAGGTGATGGGCAGCCAATTGCAGTCTTACTCTAAGGTAACACACACGCAGAGACACACAGATACAGGGATGGGAATGAATATATGTGTATATATCTATATATGAATACATCATGTCATGTAATTTTCCATCAGTAAATGGACCAGAATATGTTTTGAACTGGCATGATTTTTATTTAAGGTTTTAACACTTTAGGAGTAAATCAAAAATTACGACTCACACCTCCTCAGGTTTCACAGTATGAGCGAGAACAGGCTTTCCTAAACATATTATAGTGACATATGTGTACATTGTTTGTTATCTATAGGACTGAGATAGTATAAATATATAAATGAGTCTGTTTGCAGTGAGGGATTTTAGATGCCCTCCTGATTTCAATGGTTCTAACTAAAAATGTAAATCCTGTTACTAAATTACAAACTCTCCTCTCCTCTCCTCTCTTGTCTTGTCCTCCTCTCCTCTCCTCTCCTCTCCTCTCCTCTCCTCCCTTGTCTTCTCCCACCTTGTGCTCTCCTCTCCTCTCCTCTTCTCCCTTGTCTTCTCCCACCTTGTGCTCTCCTCTCCTTTCCTCTCCTCTTCTCCAGTCACAGACAGAGGAGGGGATGCGGAAAGAACTCTTGGCTCTTCAGGAGGACAAACACAACTATGAGACGACGGCGAAGGACACTCTGAGGAGAGTCCTGCAGGAGAAGATCGAGGTGGTCAGGAAGCTGTCGGAGGTGGAGGTAGGACCTTTTTTTTTTTTTTTTTTTTTTTTTGAGATAATCTGACACTGAACAAGCTGAAGTTTTGTTATAGCAGAACAAATAGTGCTTGTCAGACTGACTCTGGCTTTTCCATACCGCAGCGCTCCCTCAGTAACACGGAGGACGAGTGCACACACCTGAAGGAAATGTCCGAGAGGAGCCAGGAGGAGCTGAGGGAGCTCGCCAACAAATACAACGCCGCCGTCAACGAGATCAAAGAGCTCACAGACAAAATCAAGGTACCCTCACAGAACTAACAGATAACCGTTACCGTATATACTCTAGTATAAGCTGATCTTGTGTATAAGCCGACCCCCTGATGTTGTTCCATCACTTTACTTGTTTAGCAAATTACCTGTTTTTCTGAGTATTGTCATAGTATTCCTCTGATTTTCTGAAAATAATCTACGTACCGGTAAACATGATATTTATTTCAGCAACTGATTACTGTAACTGACCAATCATAACAGCACTTACTGGCCTCCACAAAATGTGCTGATAAGATGTTTAGTCAGGAAATATCTCATTCTAAGGTATGATTTAAACTATTTTCATGGGTAGTGGTAATGGCTAGTATTTCCACCCCTGGAAATTTCCTTCACTGGGATCAAATTTG
Source organism: Lucifuga dentata (assembly GCA_014773175.1). Lineage (NCBI taxonomy): Eukaryota > Metazoa > Chordata > Actinopteri > Ophidiiformes > Bythitidae > Lucifuga > Lucifuga dentata. The sequence continues at coordinate 30,914 of VXCM01000777.1, forward strand.
AATTTCTCGTGTATAAGCCAACCCCTCGATTTGCTTTGTAAAATCTGGTAATAAAAACTCAGCTTATACTCCAGTATATATGGTACATGCAAACTTACCTGAGAAACAATGTGTGCTGTTCAATTCTGAGGGTAATTTTATTTGATGATCATTTATTTTAGAGCTTCATTGTTACAGATGTTTTATTGATATATAGTAAACAGTTTTTTCTTGTCATCTTACCACATGTCATCTCTCCCTGTTGTCCGTCCTGTTCCTCTTCCTCCTCCCCTCTTCTTTCTCCCATTTTCTTCCTTCTATACTTATATTCCTCTCTACTCTCTCAACCCATTTCCTCATGTCTTTTCTCCTCCCTTCTTGATTATCGTCCATCTTTACTCCTGTCTTTCCTTTACCTCTCCTGCTCCTCCTCCTGCAGGTGGCAGAGGGCCGGCAGGAGGAGCTCACCCAGCGAGGAGCAACAGAGAAGAGGGAGTTGGAGCTACGGATCGAGGAGATGGAGGAGAAGGAGCAAGTTCTCCAGGCTCGCATCGAGGCTCTGCAGGCTGACAACGACTTCACCAATGAGAGGCTGGCTGCACTGCAGGGTACACACACACACACATGCACACGCANGACTTCACCAATGAGAGGCTGGCTGCACTGCAGGGTACACACACACACACATGCACACGCACGCACGCAGATACTCACATACTCAGCCAGACGTAGAGAGTAACTTGGTACATGTGGACAAGTACTGCACCAAGTGAAACATAACTTTAAAGTACAGACGATTTACTTGAATATTTTAATTTTGGGAAATGTTTTATTTTTTTCTTCTCTCTGCATATTTACATTTAAAGACCATACCAGTGATTTAGCACGTTTAAGCCTAAATAATTACTTCCTGTGTACATGCTTCTTTACTGACAGCCATTTTCCAAAACATAAAATCGCGTTTGAGTTTTCCTGTTATTTTGCCAAATTCCCTAATCTTTCAAAATTCTATGTTTGCGTAACACACCCACCTTAAAATTGAATGTGTTTTCTGATAACATGTAGAAGGGGCGTTCATTTTTAATTTCTCTGTAAAAACCACCTTCTCCTGTGGCTATATACTCTGGCGAAGGTGTATGTTTTCGTCTGTGCAGCTCCATGTTGGACCATTTAAATAAAGTTACTTTGATAAAAAAAAAAAATAAATAAAAAATAATAGATGTCGTGTTCGCTGTGATACATTTTTCTCAAGCACATTTCAAATCTCTACAAGTTGATTTTAATAGTGTACTGGAATGAACTGAAACCAGTGGCAGTCTGGAAGGTAGGGGAAACAATTCTAATGTTTACCACTCCAGTAGTCTGTTTGGGGAAATGGCTGTCAGTAATAGAACGTATGTGTGGGTTGTATTTTATATATATTGGGCTCAAACATGCAAAACCGCTGGTATGCTCCTTTACATTCAACAAGAGAGACATGACTTCTTTCGAATATTCACACCCTGCCAGGCAGTCACTTATCCCCACACACACACACACACACACACACACACACACACACACACACCCAAACACACCCAAACCCTCAGTGCACAAGCTCTAGCTCCATGGTTATCAGTAAGAGTTACCATAGAAACCAGTTACTTGCAGCTTATCAGGAATGATGAGGAAGAAATAGGAGATTGAAGATGAGCCTTTTGACCAAGCAGAAGGCCCATAGGTTGAACTTCCCATCAGTCTTAGCTGTTGTTGTTGTTGTTGTTGTTTACAGTGCGGTTAGAACAGCTACAGGAGAAAAGCATAAAAGAAAACAACAGTCTGGGTGAGTGAAACACGTTGTGGTCCTCTCTGGGGAAAACGCTTTCCTGTGGCTGCTCACTTCACTTGCTCATCCTGCACTGACGACGCATGGCAACTTCCTGCATGACGTCCACATACTTCCTGTTACCTGCTGCCCTTCCTGCTCTCTCCGTTCACCTGCCTCTTTCTGTCCATCATGGTGGAAGTCTGGCTATAGTCTTTTGTTTGTCTTGTTTCTGGTGGTGGATTAAACCCGGAGCTCCGACACGTGACGTTAATTCACGCGTGTGATGGTCACTGTGTAGGGTTGGTGTGTTTGCAGATTCTAAATTTACATTTCAGACATTTTGATTCAGTTCTTAGCATCACACACATTCTGGATTAAGTCCTGGATTAGTTTATGAAGAGATGATCTGTTGTAGTATTTACTGGATTGATTTCAGCGCATCAAATAAGTGGCGTTTGTTCTCGTCTAGTCGTATATGGTGTGGAGAAGTTGCTATTGTTATTTTTCACATCTGTTTATTCGTTAATTCTGACCCTGACTGGGTTGATCTGTGCAATTCACAAATGTCTATCATACAAATATGTTGTGTGGTAGATTTGATTTGTTTGACAATTTGTTGACCTATGAGGTCAACATCAACACGACATCCTTTAAATCAACAAGCAACAACTTGTACAGGAAGTACCCTATATACTCCTGTATAAGCCGAGTAGTAGTTTAAACCAAATTTCACAAAGCAAATCAGGGGGGTCGGTTTATACATGAGAAATTCAAATTTGATCCCAGAAAACGAAATTTCCAGGGGAAATTTCCATTACCACTGCCCATGGAAAATAATTTAAATCATACCTTAGAATGAGATATTTCCTGAACAAAACATCTTATCCAGCACATTTTGCGGCAGCCAGTAAGCGCTGTTGAATTGGTCAAAGACAAAAGAATGGGCCAAACAGAGACGACTTCATAAAAGTGCTGTTTCATATACCGGTACGGTACCGTTATTTGATAGTCTCGTTCAACATGTTTTGTGCTTTATTAGCAAGAAGCTAATAGCAAGAGGAGTCCAGAAAAGTTAATGTCAGCTAATGTCAGTNGTGCTTTATTAGCAAGAAGCTAATAGCAAGAGGAGTCCAGAAAAGTTAATGTCAGCTAATGTCAGTTAGAGCAATCAGCTGCTGAAATAAATATCATCTTTACCGGTATGTGGATTGTTTTTGGAAAATCACAAGAATACTATGACAATACCCAGAAAAACAGGTAATTTGCTAAACAACTAAATTCATGGTACAACATCAGGGGGTCTGTTTATATATGGCTTTCCTTAAAAATCTGAATTTGCAATTTTAAAATCAGGGGGTCAGCTTATACTTGAGATCGGCTTATAGTTGAGTATATACGGTAGTTTAAAACTGATGTCTCTATACTTTCTGGTGATCAAATAATTCATCAGCAAAAGAATATTGGCTAGCATTTGAAGTACTTTTTAGGTAGTGATTCTTCTCTACCATACATGATGCTGTTTTCCATGACAACAAGCAGCAGAAATTAAAGTAAAAGTCTTTATTGTTGTCTGTAATAACCACAGGAACCACACCTTACAGTGAGGTTTGTTTGTTTGGGGCTGCATGGGGGATTGAACCCGTGTCCTTTGAGTGGCACGATGGTTTTCTGAAGCAGGAGCTCAGTCCTCTCAGGATGTGATGGGAACTTGGTGTCTGACTGCTTAATAGTTTGTGGTTTCTGGATAATTTGGTGTCTGGGATATTTCATTGCTGTTTCCATGGTGACCAGTCTGTCCTCTGTACTGTTTTTCTTCTGGTGGAAAAGGAGCTTCGAGTCACCGATTGACTCCTGGCAATTTAAATGAGGACAAGTTTGGTGGCAATCGATATGAATTGATGCTTGAAGTTGTGGCTGCTCTGCACACGGCGGACACTTTGTCCTAAAGCCAGCCATCATTCTGAGTCTGAATCTGTTCTGAGCATTTGTCCGGCTGGTAAATTGTTCCACAAAACCGTATATCTGATCTGGTCACATGACAGATGTCGGCCTTCTCTCACCTGGACCAGTAGAGGAGCCTGTGGAGGACAAACAGAGCCAGCAGAAACCTGAGAGCCAGGAGGAAGAGGAGGAGGATGAGGAGGATACAGATACAGATGATGGAGCAGTTGGCAAAGCTGAATATGAATATGAAGCTGAAGCTGAATATCAAGATGGTAGTTAGTTTATGATGACAATAATCTTTCACATCTCTCCTTTCTATCAGTTTAAAAAGAGTTTTACAGAATACTCCAAATTCACACCACATACAGTAAAACCAGAGCTTCCAAAAGGTCCCAGAGAAAAAACTTAATAATAACAAGCGGCTGATGAAACCAATGCAATGGAGTACAATAAACTCAAAAAGGAGTCCTCAAGAAGGGTAAAATAGTATCAACAAAAGATAAATCAAAGGCTATAAAATGAAAAATGGAGTCAGAATTCTGAAAAATGAGCTTTTAGAGGTGACATAAAGGATGCTACATTATGAATCTGACCATCTGAGCTCTAGTATTACAGTATATTTGCAGTATTTAAATTTACTCTTACTTTACCTGCATTAGACATTTTGTGATTTTTTTTTTTTTTTTTTTTTCCTGTGGCAGTGAGAGGAAACTGTTTGGATTTTGACTGTCAGAGCCATACATCCTATGAACAGAGTGTGGCGTGTTTAACTCAGCCCCCGCAGTGTTTCTTCCTTTAGTTCATGTTTGTCCATGTTAAAATGCTGCTGTTTGATGTTCGTTCAGGTTAATCACACTGTTGTGTGTAGAACTGTTCAGTCTTTGAGAAATGAAGGTTTAGACCTGTCAGACATGAAGCCACGGCCACGTCCCGGTTACTGTCTGTCTTGACTGGAAATATTTCCCTCGTTTGGCTATGACTTCTTCACCTTCCGTTTCCTTACTGACCGACAAGTGTGTGCCTGTCTGTGTAGTCGTTGACTTGTCTGTATCTTGTTAATTCTGTCAAGCTTTCTGTCTGTATCTCCTTTCTGCTCGGCTGCACCTGCCTGTTACTGCGTTACCAATCGCCGGTGTAATTGTACTGTAGTAACGCCGGTTCTCTGTGTTTCTATCAGACAACTGTCATGTTAACAACAGCGGAGGAGACTCCACTAGAATCCAACAGTTGATTGAGTGTCCGCGTGAGTACAAGCATGCGCTTATTCTGTATGTCACCAAACACACACACACACACTCCCTTTTCTGTATTTCTATCAGTCCATGAGATCACACTTGGAATGTTCTCACAGGCTAATGCGGGCTTTATGTTTTCAGCCCATTTTTATCTAAAATGTTCCTGTAGCTAATACCAAGTTACATAATCCTTTACATGACACTTCCTAAGAACTAACAGTTACAAATCAGTTTCTTTATAGAACACAATTAGAGACCTCACAGATCCATAAAATAAAATGTTTCTAGTTTTATTGTTTTACTTTTTTTTTTTTTTTTTTTANTTTTTTTTTTTTTTTTTTTAAAGAACTTGAAATTTGTTTTTGGTCAGATTGTGGCTCCTTAAAGGACCATGCCATCCATTTTGCATGTTTGAGCCTAATATATTCAATTTTCATATAAGTAATGTTACTGACAATCATNCCATTTTGCATGTTTGAGCCTAATATATTCAATTTTCATATAAGTAATGTTACTGACAATCATTTTCCAAAGTATACTACTGGAACGGTGAGTTAAAATATTTTTCCTACCTTCCAGACTGTCATTGGTTTCAGTTCATTCTGGTACACTATTAAAATCAACTTGTTGATACTTGAAATGTTCTTGGGATAGATAATCCATCATCGCGAACAAGACAAGGATTCAGGTTTTTTTTTTTAGACGTTTATTATACATTTCTTTTAGCGTTTAAGCACAATAAAAAGCACAGAGTGAATCTATGTCTCCACCAGGGAATATAGTTCTAAAAGAAGGCCTGCGTTTATCAAAACATTTAAACGACCCTGACTTCATAAGGCTGCATAACTATTAGCAGGAGAAACATTGATTTTTAAGGTGGGTGTATGGCTTGAATATTTGATTTTGAAAGATTAAGAGATTTTGCAAAATATTAGGAAAGCTGAAATTCGGTTTTATCCTTTGGGAAATGATTGTCAGTAACCTTACGTGTATGAAAATTGAATATATTAGGCTCAAACATGCAAAATGGATGGTATGGTCCTTTAATCTGGTGTGGACAGCATTGAACAAATAGACCTGCAGTTGGGGTTTGTGCTGCTTTGGTGGTCGTAGTAGGATGACTTCAGCAGGTTTATGGTGGCTGGTTGGTTTTTCTGCTCCTCTTCAGACATCACTCACCCTCTGCTTCCTGTTCTCTTCAGCACATCACAGCACTCTGCATGCTGCCTGTACAGCTTTTCACTGGATCATTTCACTAACCTCTTTTCTCTACTTCTTCATTTCGTTGTCATCCTTCTCTTTTGGTTTATCTTTCGATGCCTCCTGCAGACATTTTCTCCTGGCTTGGAGAGAGCAGCTAATAATCAACAGTTTGAGGGCTTTACCCTGATTCACAAGGGTTCTCTGGAAGCTGCTTCCACATCAGATCATGTTGAACTTTGATCACTTCGTTTCCTTGTTTGGTGGCTGCAGAGACATTTGCCATCAGGAACTAATGATGGTCGTTTCATTTTTTTAGAAGGCACATCTATTCCAAACTGATGGTAAACATGTTATCATTGACCTGATGCCCCTACCCAGAGCCATTAAAAAAGTTTAAAGGACTATACCATCCATTTTGCATGTTTGAGCCTAATATATTCAATTTTCATACATGTTACGTTACTGATAATCATTTCCCAAAGGATAAACCGTATTTCAGCTTTCCTGATATTTTGCAAAATCTCTTAATCTTTCAAAATCAAATATTCAAGCGATACATGTTTCATGTTTCTCCTGCTAATAGTTACGCAGCCTTATGAAGTCACAGTTGTTTAAATATTTTGATAAACGCAGGTCTTCTTTTGGGACTATATTCCCCAATGGAGACATACATTCACTCCACACTTTTATTGCGCTTAAACACTAAAATTACGTAACTTCTAAAAAAAAAACCTGAATACATGCCTTGTTCACGATGATGGATTACCTATCCCAAGAATGTTTCAAGTATCATGTTGATTTTAATAGTGTACCAGAATGAACTGAAACCAATGGTGGTCAAACATTTTTAATTCACTGTTCCAGTAGTATGCTTTGGGAAATGATTGTCAGTAACGTTACATGTATGAAAATTGAATATATTAGGCTCAAACATGAAAAATGGATGGTATGGTCCTTTAACTTTCTGTGGAACAAAAGTTGCACTAATGATTATTAATTACTTTGTTGTGTTTACTGTTAGCCACTGTGGAAGTCTTCTTTCATGGAATTATTCAGCATGTGTCCTGCATTAGTGACTGCAGAGAGTTGATATACATGCTTCTTATGTAGGGAAAAAAGAAATGTAAATCTGGCTTTTCTGAGCAACTCCTGGAGCTAGAAAACAGTGTAATAATTCAGTAAGCACATCGACGCAAGTAAGAATTCTGTGATAGAATGTGAACTAAACATGATAACGGACTCTGTTGCACTGACATGATGGTAAGTGAGTACTTGGTTGATTATCTGGTAAATACTGTATAGGGTGGATTTATTTGAATTCTGCGTTCTCTTAACATGTTGACCTAGATGAGTTTACTGACTTGTGCTTTTTTGTGATTCTCTCTGCAGCCGTCAAACAGCTGAAGGAGACTGTAAGTTCTTCGATCCACAGACTGGCCAACTTTGATGGTAAGATTTGAACTTTTGCTTCAAGAAGATTAGCTTTGCTTCAAAAAGAAGGTCCATTAGAAGAATTCCCACATGTATGTCTGATGCCTGGAGCAATTCAATTCCATTATAGTCAGCCATGCTGGAAGTAAAACGTTACGCATGTGAAACACAGGGTCAGCAGCAGGCCCCGCCTACTGACTCTTTCCTAATGATAGAAACCAGAGAGGAACCCCTGAATCTGGTGTTATCAGGAGCAGCTCTGGCTTTGTGCAGCCATGACGTGCTAAGTTATCTTTTTGCTCAAATGGAACTATGTTCAACTATTAATAACAAACATCAGCGAGTTTAAACCTCATTTTGATGCAGGAGTTGTCACAGAAATGGACTCAACAAATCCATTCCTCCGTTCACCGTGTAAATCAGAATCAGGTCACATCCCGTCACACCACAAATCAAGAAATCAAGACTCGGTGCTTCACTCTGCTTACACACTTATTATTTTACAGGAATAATAGAGGCTGTAAAACCAGACCAGCCCTATTGTGGCTTTTTTTTTTTTTTTTTTTTNTTTTTTTTTTTTTTTTTTACCCCCAAATTAGCTCCAGCATTCAGCATTGTTCTTGTTCAGACATTAATAAAGCTCATCAACTTTAATTCATGAAATCATAAACTGAAAATGGCTTTTTTTTTGTGTGTGTACCATCAATGTGTGTGTGTTTAGAAGTGATGGACGCTCACTTGCAGAACAACCAGACAGCAGAGGATGACATTCTGGCCAGCCCTGATCGACTTAAAGGTACACACACACACACACTATATAGTGATTACATTCCACTGAAACAATGGCAGCACGTTGAGCTGTGTTAGTGGTGTTGATTGTTGATTAATATTACAATAAAAAGAGTAAATCAATTTCAACTAATTTTCTCCCAGATTTTGTGTTTCTCGATGCTCTGTTGCCTGTTCATCAAACAGTTGAAGTGTTTGATGCTGCCAAAGTACACAGTTAACAGTAAACAGCACCCTCTGCTGGTGATGACAGCTGAAATTCACCAAGAGGAATTAAAGGAAAAATAACAAAAGAAAACACAAATGAAATGCAGGTTTCATGAGTGTTTCCATGTCATTCAAACCAAAAATAAATACTGAAACCTTTTTGCTTCACATTGTAAGTTTAGAATCAAACATTTATTGACTTGTTTAGATAAATTTTCACAATATTTTTCTTAAGATAAAAAGTTAGCTATGCCACTTGTACATAAGCTACATCGTGAGTATTCATGAAGTCACACTCACATTTTACAAAATGCTTATGTGTAACTTCAGTATTCCTGACCTCTGACCTTTGTGTCCATTGGTTTGTGGACACTGTGAACATACGAATACACCCACAACACACAAGCACCAACACAATGACAGGCAAACCAGCAGCCAGAATATTATTTCCTCCACCCCACACACACACACACACACACACACACACACACACACACACACACACACACAGAATGGTACTATGGCTGACTTTCCAAATTGCTCCTGTTGTTTCTGTTTTACCACTTGAACCCTGCTGTGCCCCCTTTCACTACCATAACCAGCTTACTGTGTGTGTGTGTGTGTGTGTGTGTGTGTGTCCACAGAGAATCCGATGGATGCCAAAGAGTCGGACATGTCAGACACTCTGAGTCCCAGCAAAGACCGCAGCAGTGATGACACCTCAGGTCAGTAACACACACACACACACACACACACACACACACACACACACACACACACACACACACACAATCATAGAGAAGAATGTTTAGCCAGAGTTACGTTTGTGTAGTTTTTACTCTTTTGCTACACATTTTACTACACATAGTGTGTATTTTTAAAAATTAACGAAATGTTTTTATTTTATTTTAAATCTGTTAAAGGAGTAATAGTTTTCTCCTGACGTCATCTGTCTAATTTAGAGCTTCTACCGCAAAATTTTTAAAAAATGAAGCCGCATTTAAACTGTAAATAACATTTTCTTATTGAGTACATCAGCAGCATATCAAGTGTAGTAGAACACTATAGAAAACTACTCAGAAAGAATTCATAGTAAAATATTTGTGTGTGTGTGTGTGTGTGTGTGTGTGTGTCAGATGGCAACATGGACGACCAGGAGCTGAATGAACCACAGAACAGAGTAGCTCTGCTCAAAGGTAACCATGACAACTTGTCTGGGGTTTTGTTGTTCTGACAATGGTCCGGTGGTTGGCTTCCTCGCTGTTACAGTAACTGATGATCTACTAATCAGACGATCTTTATCTGACTTAATCTGACACTAACGTAATCAAAGTACAACAAGTTTGGGCCTTCCTGAAGATGTCAGATCAATGTAACAACACCGTCTTTTTGACAGTTAAGATACAAAAATAAAAGGGCGGGGCTTATATATGTTCAGCCAATCTGCTTCACCTGTTTCATGCATGACTGACGAACATTCAGACTGACTGACAGACGGAGAGCTTCTTTAGTTTTCTTTTCAGATTAAAATCTCATTCTGTTTTTCATAGGAGTGTAAGTACAGCGTATTCATTGTTTGTGTGTGTGTGTCTAGCAGAGTTGCGTCGGGCCGGTCTCGAGCCTGGAGACAAGGAGCAGGTCATCCACCATCTCCATCGAGAGCTTCTAGAGGCCCAAGAATTAGCCAACACCGGCAAGCAGAAATGTCTGGAGCTACAAGGTCATTAACTGAATGTAGAATAAGATCAATAAATGTGTTGAACCTGTCATTGAGCTGAAACTATCCAGGAATTAGCCAGCACCGGCAAATAGAAGTAACTGTGCAAGGAACTGAAAAGTGTAGCACAGTACCACAATCTCTGATTTGAATGTCATCCCTTCTATATATCCGGGAATTAGCCCAACACCAGAAAGTAGAAATATGTGTACTTAGAGTAGATGATTTTGTGCTTTTTTATTTTATTTTTTGATATGTTTATATGTAATGAATATAAAATTTAAGTGGGTTGTTGTGTCTGCATGTCTTTCTGCAGCTCTGTTGGAGGAGGAGAGAAGGAGCAACTCTCAGCTGACTGAAGAGTCGACCAAACAGATTCAGTACCTGCAGAGTTAGTGCACACACACACACACACACACACACACACACACACACACAGGGAGATAACATATACACCTGTCTTCACCTATTATAAGCTACCCTCCTCTTCCTTGTGTGCGTGTCTGTGTGTGTCTGTGTGTGCGTGTTTAGCCCAACTGGGGAAGCTGCAGGCTGACATGGAAGCATTAAGAGAGCAGAGGGAGAGCACCATCTGCAACACCAGAGAGGAGCTCTACTCTGCCCAGGAGGAGGTAATTGCAATTCCTCTAGTACACCCCCTACCTCATCTCTGAGCCCCTCCCTCCTCCTGGCTTATACTGCTTTTTTTGCCCTGACTATTATGACTCCTCCTGCCTCTCCGTAGTCTTCCTGAATCCCCTTGCTCATCCCAACTTCCATCATTAACCTGACTTATACAGATTTCTTTGACTCCTTGATGCTTTCTGACTCCTCCTCCACAAGACTTCCCATGCATCTTACTCCTGAAGTATGACTCACCTTGACCTTTCCTGACTTTCTTGACTCCCTTTTTCTTTTCCGGATCCCTGATTCCCCCAGCTTTTCTCCTCACATTCCCTGGGTTTCTTTGACTTTCCCCACGTCATTTCTGATTCCCAAACATGTCCAGACTCCAATTCGCTTTTCTCGAATCTACAAACGCCTCTGTAGTAGACTAGTACCTGGCTACTGTATATATTTATATATAATAAAAAATAGTGATGACACATAACTGAATATTTTGGACCAGAATCAGATATGTACTAGATTTAGAGGGAGAAAGCAAGGAGGGTCCAATTTACAATATAAAATAATCAACGTCAGCCAGCCAACAAAGTCTCACACTCCCTTTAACACCACAAAACTTTCAAAGCTGATGTGAAGATTGTAAAAAAGCTGAAACCTGCATCCTGACTGCTGTGCAATAAATTGTATTTTGGTCATCACACTCTATCTCCATGTGGTACATGTTGAGTTCACAAATGTGATGCTAGGGCATAGCTTCTTGACTTAAAACCTTGTTGTTGTCTGTATAAGTCTATAAATTGTAAGAAAAGGCAGCTCCTCGGCTATGGAACTGATGGATCCAGATCCATCAGAGAGAGCAGAGCAGCATCATCAATATTTGAGGGACATTAGGACATTATTGCTTTTCAGTAGCTCCCTTTTCTGTTGACTTTAAGTGTTTTTAGTGTCTTTATATTGTTTGTTTTTTAAATTATTATCTGATCCCACTCTGTGTACAGCATCTAGAGTATTGAGATATACGCTTGTTAAATGAAGTTTTGTTATTTTAATGTTTAATGTAGCAGAGAGACGCTCAGGGAGGAATTAATGCGGGAACACACACATTTCTTGCCTGCTGCGCCTTTACAAATCGGTCTCGTAGGTACTTCCACTTATTCCTGCACAAACTTTCCTCTCTTCCCAATTTTTCGGGCTAATTAATTAATTATTATGGTGTTATAATCATGCTCTCAAACTAATATATGACTCTGGCAGGAAACTAACGCAATAAATTACACAAATACGGGCGGCGATAGATCTCACAACCTCTATTCAAAGCGCAGCGGCTTGGTTGTTTTTCTAGAGCATGCGCAGTTGCCCCGATAGACAATTTCGCGCGGTCACGAAAAAATAAAAAAAAAATGGAGACGCGGAGTTATGCTGCGTTCCAGCTACCGCGGAACTTGGAGTTTTCTGACCTGCTACTTGAAAAAATGCTTTGGAATAACACTTGAAATCGGAGCTCTGACTGGGAAATTCGGACCAAAATTATGTACCGCGACTTCACGAGTATGACGTCCTTCAAGATAGGCAGCGCCCGTGGAAGCGAGCTTTATGAATATAACTGATCAGCTAACAGCGAATAATGTATTTTTTCTTGCGTGATATTGAAATAAAAAAGTCTAAATATACCGTCAAGTTAACTATCTATAGTAAATAATAACTGAGATATTCCGACTTTCCACTGAAACTGGAACGCAGCATTAGAAACAGGACGGTTGTGCCAATCTTGGCATATACCACAACTTTATATACTATGCAGACAGAAAAAAAAAGAAACAGGACGGACTGCTCATCGGTAAAACGAAAACTTTTTTTTTAATAGTCAGAATTTACAAAACAACTTTTTAAATTTGATAAATATCAGTTTTTACTTTATTTATTTAATATAGGTGTCCTAGAGAGGGTGAAGCACCGGAATTGGCGAGTTGCGGTAGGGATGAATCAGTTAACGGTCAGATGTTAGCGGATAACGCTAAGCTAGATGCTTAAAGTGAATGGGTGCTAAATAACCTACAGATGTAAATCTGATTGGCTATCCATTCCCCGGCCGTTAACCGTTTATGATGGCTAATCGAAAAGGCTAATCATTTCGTATTCCTTTATGGTCTGGGTTACACCTTTTCTCCCCGAACCTGCTGGAACTTTCTGTTCTGCATATAAAAAAAGACGACTCCTCAGTCTTTTCCAGAGTAGCTGCTTTCTATCCACTTTAAATCCCTCTTTTATTGCATTGCTGGTTAAATTCCGTCTCTGCTGTCAGATTCTCGTCTTGCGCCACGCCATGGAAGCGGCCACATCGGAGCGGGAACGCGAGATCGCCGTCCTGCAGTCTGATCTGGGCAACTTGCGCTCAGAATTGGAGCACTGGAGAAACACGGCCGCCAAGTACCAGGAGGAGATCAGCCGACTGCAGCAGGCCTTCACACAGCAGCAAGAGCAGCAGAATTCTGCCAACCAGGGTGAGCTGTGTGTGTGTGCAAAGATGAGAGTACACATAGATCAATGTTTAAAGGACCATATCGTTAATTTTGCACGTCTGAGCCTAATATATTCAGTTTTTATACGTTACATTACTGATAGTCATTTCCCAAAGCATACTACTAGAACAGTGAGTTAAAAAAAAAAAAAATGTTTTTCCTACCTTCCAGACCGCCATTGGTTTTTGTCCATTCTTCATTAGTAAGCTCTTAAAATCATCCTGTTGATACTTGAAACATTCTTGGGATAGGTAATCCATCATCACGAACAATATGTGTATTCAGGTTTTTTTCAGATCACTCCGTAAGTGCGGAGTGATCTGAAAATGCTTCCTAGTGGTTTTTTCAAGTGCTGCAGTGAAGAACTGAACAACAGGAAGCACTCACTCAGATCACTCCGTGCTTTTTATTGAGCTTAAATGCTAAAATTATGTAACTTTGAAAAAAAAAAACCTGAATACACTTTGAGATGATGGATTACCTATCCCAAGAACGTTTCAAATATCAACAAGTTGATTTTTAATAGTGTACCAGAATGATCCAAAATCAATGGTGGTCTGGAAGGTAGAAAAAACATTTGTAATTCACCATTTTAGTAGTATGCTTTGGGAAATGATTGTCAGTAACGTTACATGTATGAAAACTGAATATATTAGGCTCAAACTTGCAAAATGGCCGGTATGGTCTTGTTTGGGGTTTCCTCAAACTTACAGCACACAGATAATTATACTACAAAACTCTCTCTCTCTCTCTCTCTCTCTCTCTCTCTCTCTCTCTCTCTCTCTCAGTGGAGTGTGTTGCATTGCAGCAGCGGTGTGAGTGTTTACAGCAGGACTGTGACAGCCTGAGAGCCGATAGGAAAAGTCTGCTTGAAAAATTGCACCACTTGGAGGGCGAGCTTTGCAGGTATATATACACATACACACACACATCAAAATTTCAGACTAATTATTCCAACTAAAACAAAACATACCTTGAGGTCAGAGTTCTTTGTCAGGAGGTTGTCACTTTTTCTCAAACTCCTGGTGATGATGTCACCTCATTATTAATCTGATGATGCTGAGGTCAAATGCATGGCTGCACGCATGCACATACAAATAAATATATATAACAAATTGTAATGAGTTTTGCTTTTGAAAACAAGTTTTTTTGATATGTAACGTAATTCAGTTTGATTCGAGTTTCATTTTCAGTCTCGTGAATTTTTGAAAAATCAAAATACTGATTCTGGACTAGTTTTTAAAAGTTGTACAGTAAATTTCTGATGGTAAACAAACACTGAATTACAGGAGTGTGTTTTTAGCAGCTTCAATGCGTAAAAGCATACAGGATTTGATCAAAAACAGGTAATGTAATACATGTATTATATAAGTGATCAATAAGCGTATTTCACATGCAGCATTTTCAACACTTAAAGGACCATACCCATCCATTTTCCATGTTTGAGCCTAATATATTCAATTTTTATACGTTATGTTACTGACAATCATTTCCCAAAGCATAAAACTGTACTTCAGCTTTCCTGATATTTTGCAAAATCTCTTAATCTTTCAAAATCAAATATTCAAGCGATACGCCCACCTTAAAAATCCATGTTTCGCCTGCTAAGAGTTATGCAAAATTATGAAGTCATGGTTGTTTAAATTTTTCGATAAACACAAGTTTTCTTTTGGGCTTCGGTGGAGACATACATTCACTCCACACTTTTTATTGCGCTTAAACGCTAAAATTATGTAACTTCTAAGNGGTGGAGACATACATTCACTCCACACTTTTTATTGCGCTTAAACGCTAAAATTATGTAACTTCTAAGAAAAGCCTGAATGCACGTCTTGTTCATGATGATGAACTATGACCTATCCCATGAACGTTTCAAGTATCAACAAGTTGATTTTAATGGGTATCAAAATGAACTGAAACCAGTGGAGGTCTGGAAGGTAGGAAAAACAATTTAGTTCACCGTTCCAGTAGTATGTTTTGGGAAATGATTGTCAGTAATGTTACATGCATGAAAATTGAATATATTAGGCTCAAACATGCAAANAAATGATTGTCAGTAATGTTACATGCATGAAAATTGAATATATTAGGCTCAAACATGCAAAATGGAAGGTATGGCCCTTTTATATAGACAAAAGTGAAAATTTACAATGTGTGATGTAAAATGATTTTCTTAAAATCGACAAGTGTTCATTAAAAGCTTTAAAGAAAATTCAGGCTGGTAACAATCTGTGATGGCGAGTGTTTGATCCAAGAGCCCTGATGGTGAAAGGGAAAGACCTGAACCCTGCGGGACTTCAGACCTGCTGCCACATCCATAAGCACAAGCAGCTTCCAAATTTGGATTCAGCATAAAAAGGAAGATTGAGGAGCCTACTGACGGGAAGAGATCAGCTGACCAGCTGACGAGCCATTTCAGGACGGAGCAACGCTGTTTGACTGTCAGCCATCAGCGGGTTGATGGACCGCACGGAGGCTGATTCAGTGCTTTGTTTTCCACCGAGAGAAGAATCTGCTGCATGCGTTCAAATACAGCAGAGAGATCTGTGATTTTAGAGGTTAAAATATGTCCGATTTCCTCCATGTTCAAGAGTTCCTCATCAACATATGAGAAATGCCCAAAGTAAAAGGATCATGGGGAAATTTGTAGTTGTAAGGCAAGTTTATTTCTGTGGCACTTCCAACACAAAGTGCTTTACACAAGACAAAAGCATTAAAGCAACATTTAAAAGACAATAACAATAAAATAAAGCAACATTTAAGAACCAAGAGTAAAATAAGATAAAGCAAAAAATAAAATAAGGTAAAATCAAATAAAATAATCTATAGTGCAGTTACAGTGTAAAATTAATTGGCACAAGATTGAATTTCAATGCAAATATTTAATTTAAAAGCTAAAAAAAAAAAGTTTTAAGCCTGGTTTTAAAAGATTTGGCAATTGGAAGCTTCTCATACTTAGAGACTTTACCCTCACAGAGGCTCTGTGTGCATTAGAAACACAGAGCTTACTGATACTGATGCTGGTACTTATTTAAAGGACCATACCAAGCATTTTACATGTTTGAGCCTAATATATTCAATTTTCATACACATAACATTACTGACAGCCACTTCCCAAAGCATGCTGGAACGGTGAGTTAAAATTTTTTTTCCTACCTTCCAGACCACCATTGGTTCATTCAGGTACACTGTTAAAATCAACTTGTTGATTTTAATAGTGTGTAGGCAACTTCTTGCAATATAGTCAGTAGTGCAACTTGTTGGGAATATAGTCCCAAAAGAAGACCTGTGTTTATTGAAAAATTTTAACCACTGTGACTTAATAAGGCTGCGTAACTATTAGCAGGAGAAACATTGATTTTTAAGGTGGGTGTATTGCTTGAATATTTGATTTTGAAAGATTAAGAGATTTTTCAAAATATCAGGAAAGCTGAAATATAGTTTTATCCTTTAGGAAATGATTGTCAGTAACGTAACATGTATGAAAATTGAATATATTAGGCTCAAACATGCAAAATGGATGGTATGGTCCTTTAAGCAGATAATCATAAGCTGCCTCTGAGAATTTTCCTGTAAGGTCAGTAGCAGAGGGCAGACCTGATCAATCAGTCCAACAAAATGTCCAGTCAAATGAAAATGAAATCCACACGTGACAAGTCATTTCCACAAAAGTTCAATGGAATCAAACCAAAGGAACAGGAAGTAGAAAACTAAACGCGTGGACCCTGTCATCTTACTCAGAGCACATGCTGTTGCCATGACGCTGTTGTTTGGGCTTGTTGACATGCGATGGTGGTGGTGCTGACATGTTACATGTTGTGTGTGTGTGTGTTGTGTTGGACAGCACCAGGAAGCAGAGTCTGGACCTCAGCTGCAGCCTGGAGTCTCTGGAGAAGAAGAAGGAGGTCCTGCAGGACAAGCTGGGTTCTCTAGAGAACCAGCACCTACAGGACGCCAGCAGGCTGAAGAGCCAGCTGGACCAGGCCCAGGCCCACACGCACACACTGCAGAGAGAGGTACACACACACAGTGAGATAACATTGTCACAACCTGTCTTCACTTATTGCAACCTGCCCTGCACTTCCTTCTTGTACGTATGTGTGTGTGTGCGTGTTTTAAGTATGAAGACACACAGTCTCAGCTGCTGGACCTTCATCAGCGGTATGAGAGAACAGAGCAGGAGAAGCTGAACATCCATCATGAGCTGGAGCAGTGCAGGAGCAACCTGAAGCTGCTGCAGGAGAAGACCAGCTCTGTGAGTGCACATACACACACACACACTCAGAAGATGATATGGTAACACTGCGCAAATGCAAAGGGTTTTTGTGTTTGCTTAGTTATTGCACCTACATGATAAATACGTGTTTTTCTGATGTTTTTCAATTATTGTGGAGGTTGCTGTTGTCGTCATGTTGATGCAGGAGAGGTGGCAGACTTGCTTAAGGGCACTTAGGTAGTCTTGGATTGCGTCACCCACCCACAGAGCTCTGTCATTTCACACCTTCCTGTCAACGCTGACTGAAGCAGTCACAAGAAACGCCAAAAGTCCTTGTAGTTTTTAGTCAGTGCATGGAGATTAAAAACCTCCTCATTCCACGTCAAAACGAGCACATCGTTTTTTAAACTGATATTTATAAAATGCCTTAACATAAACTATTTTAACAAAAAGATTGAATGGATGAAGACAAGATGATCTGATTATTTTGTTGTATTTCTTACTGTGAGAATTAAGGAAGACGGATCATCTCATCTTCATCTTGATGTGACGGTTGATGTTTGTCTTGTTACTCAGGTTGTGTATTCTCAGAGCTTTTCAGAACAAGAGTCCCGATCTGGATTCACACGACTAGATGAACAAACATTTTTAAGAGCCACATGGATATTTTTTCATCTGTTATTGTTTTCAGCAGGAGCCATTTACACTACAGGTCCAAACGCTTAATCGATTTAAAAACATTTTTTCAGTTAGTTAGTTAGTTATATCACAGCCGTGTTGGCAGATACCGGATAGAAATCAGATTTATTCCCCAGTATGAATGTGGACAAAAACAGATGAGAGAATATCTGATTCCATTTGCTTTTTTTTTTTTTTAAATGTTTAAATGTTCACAACATGTGTCTGATATGTAGCGCGTGAAAAATGGTGAGTCACTGGTAGCTGGTCATGTAAAAGCAGCTTCAGAGTGCTGATGACTGAACGGGCTGAAATGGTGTCTGGTGATGGATTGGATTTTTATGTGTTTTTTTTTTTTTNTTTTTTTTTTTTTTATGTTTTTGTGGTGTAGAAACATGACACGTTAACCTGACACAAACCTGCTTTTCTACCTCTAAATCCTGTTTCTCTCTCAGGTTTCCCCATGTTTACTCTCTTTTTCTCGATGTTCTCTTGCTTTCTTTGTACTTGTTTAAATAGTGTCTTGGTTTTTCAATTTCCTGCTCTGTTCCTACCTTCTTTCTTCCCTCTTTCTTTTACTTTTTTCTCCATCTCTCTCTTCTTTCCCTTGGGTCCTCTCCTCTCCTCTCCTCTCACTTATTCTCTTGCTAAGCAAACTTTGCGGAGAACGAGTGTTTGCTGATTTGCACCCAACCTAATTAAGTCTATTGATTAATTTATAGATCATTTTCTTGAATGGTGTTTTAATTTGTTGACTCATAAATGATAACAAATAACCATTTACCAGATCCTGTTTTACCTTCACATTTCTTACTTGTTTTTTTTTTTTTTTTTTTTTATCAATGACTTAAAAAGAAAGTATTCATTCATAAAGTTATGAATAGTATGAGGAACTAAATATGTGAGCTAATCTTAAAATCTTGAGCCTGTAACTATACAAGATAAATATTGATTATTTGTAATTCTGAGTTTTTAATGATTTCAGCCATATGAGTACTTGAATTTGAATGAATTTGCTTCATAAATTTCTACCCAAAAACATAGTAACAGGCTTTTGTGCAGCTTCCGTCAAGATGTCTTCAAAGTGCCAATAAACAAGAGCCTGATGTATTTATAAAGGATTTAATCCTGAGTTTCTTTTTCATGTCATGAGCTAAAGCCTCTAAATACACCAACAATTGCTGCTGAATGAGCTTTCATGCTACAGAAGAGATGGAAACGTAATATTTCAGGCTATAAAATCAGCTAAAAGAGCCCAAAATGATGTCTTCTAGGAGTTTAAGACTCGTTTCCGACTAAAAGCAGCAGCCACTCGACACTGTTAACTAGTTGTGTTGCCTCGTCACTATCAGTATGATTTTATGTGTCAGCAGATTTAAAGCTGCTAATTTGGTGATTGATTCTTTTGTATATTTGAACTTTTGTAATGAAAAAGTCTCAGGACTGATGGTAATACACAAAAAAGTGCTCCACAGTTTTGTTTTTTTTTACCCAAATCCATCCGTGACAGCTAGTCGACTAGCTGATAACTAATGAAAATCACTAGCTGACTAATTAAAATCAGTCATTGCAAAGCTCAAACATTTTCAAATAGTTTTAGATTTAAAAAAAAAAAAAAAAAAAATTAGCAGTGTTTTAAAATTGAGAAATACTGAAAAACCTCAGATTTGAGATTTGAGCTGCAAGCGGCAAATGTTCGGAGTCTGATGATGAACGATGGCAGTTAAGCTCATATAGCTCTGTTGTTCTCTTTTTCCCTTGTGTCTTCCTCTCTCTCTCTCTCTCTCTCTCTCTCTCTCTCTCTCNCCCCCCCCACTGTACCTCTTCATCCTCTGCGTTGGTTTTTGGTTGATTTGCAGGCTGATGTTGTTGTTATACCTCTCCTCCTCCTCCTCCCCTCTAGCCATCCATATTGCAGCCTGTCCAAGCCATATTCATGGGCCTTGTCCTGGCTCTGCTGTACTGGTGTTTCGGCCAGTTGTGGTAGAAAGGTATTACACGCACGCGTCACCAGTCTGTCTCTGCTGCCTCCATCTCACTCTGGAAAGGAAAGGTGAGAGAGGTGAAAACAACGTCCTGGCTGTTCATGAATTCTGGGAAACCTAAACCGTGACATTTGACCTTTAGCATCCACGGAAAACAGTCAAACAATAAAGAGTATATGGTATAAACGATTCACACATTGTACCGAACAACAATATTGCCAAAAATTATTAAGTGTGCTATCAGTGATTTTTATTTTTTTAAATAATTAAACGACTGCTTATTATTATTTTTTTTTACTAAGTTCCAACTTTAAACCCAAATTCAGATCAGCCAGGATGCTTTCATCACCTCCTACACTTCCCTTTAAAGACTTACCATCATCTTCCTCATCATTCTGATCTCAGTGGTCAGCACTAACTAACTTCTTAACTAAAGCATGGCTGTCCGTCCATTCGTCTGTCTGTCTCCCTGTCAGCTTCCATTCTGCTACGGCTAACACAGACCTCTGTTCTTAAAGGGATGGACTCCAACCAACCACATTCTCTATTTAAAGGGGTAGTTCAGGCTTCAGCGCCGGCTGATGTTTTTACTTTAGAGTAAAGATGCTCCTACCTGATTGGTGGTAACATTACGCTGCGTTAAAAGACCTGGGGCCAAACTGAGAGTGACACTCGCTACCAAGAAGTGGCGTTCTCTTTGAATTTAAAGGACCATACCATCCGTTTTGCATGTTTGAGCCTAATATATTCAATTTTCATATATGTAAGGTTACTGACAATCATTTCCCAAAGGATAAAACCGTATTCAGCTTTCCTAATATTTCGTAAAATCTCCTAAAACGAAATATTCAAGTGATACATCTACCTTAAAAATCAGTGTTTCTCCTGCTAATAGTTATGCAGCCTTATGAAGTCATAGTCATTTAAATTTTTTATAAACGCAGGTCTTCTTTTGGGACTATATTCCATGGGGGAGACATACATTCACTCCACGCTTTTTATTGCGCTTAAACACTAAAATTTCAAAACTTCGAAAAAAAACCTGAATATATCTTGCTGATGATGATGGATTACCAAGAACGTTTCAAGTATCAGTAAGTTGATTTTAATACCTGAATGAACTGAAACCAATGGTGATCTGGAAGGTAGGAAAAACATTTTTAACTCACCGTTCCAGTAGTATGCTTTTGGAAATGATTGTCAGTAAGTAATGTGTATGAAAATTGAATATATTAGGTTCAAACATGCAAAATGGATGGTATGGTCCTTTAACTAACGTGACGTTTCAAAGGCTGAGTGCTGATGTTCATCATGCATTCGCCTTTCAAAGGAGATCATAGAACAGCTTGAAATAATTGCTGTGTCGCTGTTGCTTCTGAGCTTCTCCATTGTTTTGTTGCTTCTGCGTATCACATTCAGCTCTTCTCTCATTGGTTGCATCTTTGAAAGAAGCTGAGAATCTGAGCAGCACACGTTGCTCAAGCTAGCATTACTGCGCGGCACCGTGGGAAAAAGAGAAGGCCAGCCAGCACAGTACAGTTTGATCTTTATTCATGTGGAAGCTGTTTCTCACGGAGCTCCTCCTGAAGGGGACTGGGAGGGATAAAAAATATCAGTGGAAGGAAAAAAACATAACGAGTCCTTTTGCAAGATAACGCAATACTTTTGCGAGATACTGCAAAACGTCAGCGAGATAATGCAGAAACCTTTGCAAAATCTCGCAAAAGCTAGATAACCAAGTGACCTGGACCCAAGCTCCAGCTGAATGTTTTTATATTTTAGTCTAAGCTCAAAGTAAAACTCGACAAATCGCTCCGTTTTGACTAGCAGTGGCGCATTAGTGACCCGGACTGTCACACTTCTGCTCAATGAAGGGTCACATTTTGCGTTTTCTTGCAACACTTTTGCGAGGTAACCCAAAATGACTCACTATGTTTTGTCCTTCCACTGACTTTTTTTTCTTCCTCCCATGTCCCCTTAGGGGCTCTGTAGTTTCTAATCCGGCCTCAGGCTGTCACATGAAAAGCTCTTTGGCGCCGTTAGCATCGCTAGCTTATTAGCTCAGGCTGCTTGTAGCTAAAAGTTACAGCTGAGTCAGTGTGTTTTAGACACTTCCTCAGGAGTTGGCTGGAGTAAATGGTATCCCTTTTGGGGGGGGGAGGGAGGGGGAGGTCTCACCGTTTATGCCGTCGCCCCTTTAAGTAATCCACCGACTGACACAAATTTCCCGCCGTCATCTTCATCACTAACGGTCTCTCCACAGCGCCTCTCAGTGCTTCAGTTCATCATTTCTTTTGCTGCATCATCTTTCTCCATCTCTTTCAACAGGTTTTTGCTGCATTTATTTTATTATTATGTAAAATGTTTATCTCATGCAGTAAAGTTAGCGCTTAAAATCATTTTATTTTACTTTATTCTAGTCTTTACTCCCTCACTGTCTGCAGGATTGTTTACTTTGAAACTCCTTCATTTTATTTTTTACCTTCATGGCTTTTTCTCTGACTGACTGCAGGGTTTCTGGTTTCATTTATTTTTTTTTATTCCATTTCATCTTTATTTTTTAATTTGTATTTTTTTATGTGGACCCTCTGACAGTTTCTTTCCAACCATCCTTCAGCTTTTCTGTTTTTAAAAGTCTTCCACATTGTCTCCGTCATATTTGTCCAGTGTTATGCTGGTTGTTTATTGCTTGTTTACTTCTTTTTTTTTTTTTTTTTTTTTTTTTTTTTTTTGAATATCTGACCAATGTTTCCTGGGAGGAAAACTGGTCTGTAACTTTTGTCTTTTAAACGACCTACTCGTCCTCTTTGGCTTTGCTTCTTCTGCCTATTTTTTTTTTTTTTTTTTTNTTTTTTTTTTTTTTTTTTATTTTCCCCTCCTTCCTTTTTATTTATTCCTTTCCTCTGCTGTATGAAAGCTCATTCCCATCAGCGAAAAATGTAAGCAGATAAAAAGTTAGGAATGATGTTGGAGGAGATGTAGAGAAGAAAGTTCTAACCGTCAGAAAGGAAAATTGCAAATGTCAGAAAGAGAAGAGCTGAAAAAACTTTTTGTAAGGAAAAGGAAGATAATCGAACTATCAGATGAATCGACCAATTGTGGTGCAGTTTCACCAACGCAGAATGGTTTCTGTTCTGGTTCACGAAACTAATTGGGAAGCATTTGGAGCATTTTGACCAAAAATAAATTCAGAACCAAAAAAAGAGTAAGAAAACAGCAGGAGGTGAAGTGGGAACCGTGGCGCCATCATAAGTTGATATGTATCGTTCTGCCACCATAGAAGTGACAAAGAGCAGAGAAATCAGAGTTCACTGGTTTACGTAACAGCCATCGTTGGCTCATTTAGCTCCAGATTGAAGTAAATTCTTTTAATAAGTACATTTTTTAGTAAGTTAATTGCAGGTAAACAATGCAGTCTGCCATTTTAATTTTTTTTAAATTGTTTTCACTGATCTATGCCCACTGGAACTTAAAAAACAAAACTTGTGTTATTTCTGTTGGTGAGGCAGCGGCTCCTACAGATGGGTGGGAATGCAGCAGCTTTGCTGGACGGTGCCTCGGTTCCTCAAAATTAATATAAAACTTCAAATTATTAGAAACAAAATAAAATTTTGACTTGTCATGAGAAATTTCACTCCTTTATCATGGCTGCCTTTTCCTGTAACAAATGGGCTTCCATACGGTGAGGTTTTAAGCATCTTATTTTATTTTCTGTGGTCCTGTTTACTCCTCTTTTCTTCCCCCCTCTTCCTCCAGTCTTTCTTCTCTTTCCTCTCTTTATTCTCTCTTTACTGGTCGAGTTTTGGTCAAATAATGGACATGACTGCAGACTAACTTTTATTTTTGTGTTTCTCTCTCTCTCTCACACACATGCACAGAGCGGCTGGAGTCCCTGGATGCCGGCCATTGCAGTTATGGTCGCCGTAACGGCAGCCGTCCTCTACCCCAACCTCTCCAAGAGCAGCTCCACCTAGGACAACACTCACACACACACACAGAGCGCTGTGAGGAGAGCGTCACTACTTTACTTGTATAAAGTGTAATTGTACATAATTGTAGAGGGAATATTGTGGTTTCTACAGAGGATTCAGATGCTTCTTTGTTTATTTGGTTGTTTTTTTGTTTTTTCTGCGAACGGGAGTTTTGTTGTTTTTATTCTCGGTTCTCTCTCAGCCGTGGTGTTAGGGGGTGGGGTGGGGATTTTTGTTTCTTTTTTTTTTGTGTCTCTGCTGATTTCTGGGTAATAGTCCGTTCTCCAGCAGGCTGCCGGGCTTCCGTTCAAATCTGCCGGAAGCGACGCTCTCGCCTGTCGTGTCGCAAGCAAACACGACGGCGGCAAACAAGATGCTTTCCAGCAGCCTGAGCATGTGGATGTGATCCACATCCACACCAGCTCGTACCTGCAACTCCATCACAAATCCAACGGGCTTAAATGTTTCAGGATGCTCCAGTCTGAGTCCTTCCGTGTTATCGTCAACACAGTAAAAACGTGAGAAATGTAAATGGAAACGCTGCTTCAGCTCTTAATCAGGACCGAAGGCAAACAGCTGATGCACGTCACGTCATCATGTGACCCATTTTCAGTTTGAAGTTTAGCCACTGAAAGTCTTTTTTATAACCTGGGTCACATCAGCTTTGACGATATTTTACTCTTCACACATCATTCCTGAGATGTTGGGACGCAGCGATTGTCTGCAGTGGGACAGAAACCAAGCGGTCAGACGATCATACAGACCCTCAGCTCGTTTGATCTTAAAACAAGAAAACAAATGTGAATGTTAAAATTATTCTGTCAAAGTGTCCACTGGATTTTTTTCAGAGCAACTTTCGTTCCCGCACACAGTTTTATCTATGCAAGAAACATGGAGAACCAACATTTTAACCTGGTATATTTCCAGATTGATAGTACAAAAAGCAACCAAACAAAAAAAATGTGGCCAGTCTGTGGGTTGGTGCAGAAATTGCCTGATTGAGTCTGTTTTTGATGATGTCACAGAGAAAAGTGTTATAATAACTGAAAAGTGATGGAGGAAACTACAAAAAATAAGACTCAGGAGGAAAAAAAAAAAAAACTGAGAATTGGCCTTTAATATCTCCAAACCAGCTGAGCGTTTTCACCTCTACACCAAACATTACATTTACAATGCGACTAACACGAGTTTGATGTTCATGCTGAAGCTCATCCAGATGTTTTCTCAGTTAAAACTTGGACATTTGGACAGTAAATCTGTAATCAGACAGCCTTGTATCAAACTGGATCAGATCCAGGTTTTTTAAAAAGGACAAAATCTACTTCAGATATCACAAAACCAGTAAAATGATCAGCAGCGAGTAAATACACAGTAATACTTAATAGAAATCCTGCATCTGGAGCTTCACCAAGTAAGCACAAACACACTCGTACGTCACATCGAGTATTTCAGTTACTCTTGAAATATTAAGGCAGTATATTGTTAATGTATTTTTACTGCTTTCTCAGGCTGTTGGGAAGCGTTTGTCTAAGGCGGTTTGATGACGCTCTGCTGGCTTCTGTTTTGGTTTTTTTGGTCGGCCATGTTGGTGTTTTTGTGTGTAACTTTAATCTGAAGCCAAATGATTAAAAACAAATTTGATTTATGATTTATTATCTGCTTTTTTTTGGGGGGGGNCACAGAATGGGGTTAAAGTGCCTCTGATTGTAACTAACAGTTTGTGTATGTGTGAGGACAGACACAAACACGAACACACACACTTGGATATTTGAATGTCTGGGCTGTGTTGAAGAGCAGCGTTTGGACGAGAGGAGAGAAAAGGTCGTCGTCCTGAGCTGGCTGGTGTTTTGTAAAATGTCCATCTACGAATACGAGCGTGAGCGTTCTTATCTTTAATGTTTTATCGTCAGTAGTCCAACAGATCTGCTCCTTCCCAAATCCAAAACCTCACCACCCCAAACCTCCGCTTAGCCAAAACCACGTGATTTGGAGCTCTGCGCGTGTTGAACGTGGGAGGGTNAAAAAAAAAAAAAAAAAAAACGAACAAATTATTCCTGATGTTTAAAGAGAAAAACACTACAGAGAAGAGAGAGAATTGTAAAATAAAATGTCAAAGTTATTGAATGATCTGCTACTAGACTTATTTTGTTAAAATCATTTAGAGCTATGAGAGTTATGTAGAGATTATGATGATGATGATTATGATGGTATATTGAATATGCAGAGTGATGTTTGGATTAAAGTTGTAGCAACATGAACCACCAAATGACTTTATCGTGTTTTCATTCATTCATGCTGAACGCTGCCAGCAACAAGTACATTTATACACTTTAACAACACCAAATACACTTTTTTGAGTTGTTAAAGGACCATACTGGTGATTTTCCTTGTTTAAGCTTGATAAATACCCACTAACACCTTACCGACAACCTTTTTTCCAAAATATAAAACCATATTGTAGTTTTCTTATTTTGTTAAATCTTCTAATCTTTCAAAATAAATGTTTAGGTGACACACCCACCTTAAAAGTCTGTTTCACCTTCTAATATTTATGCATGATTGCAGAAGGGACAGTCATTTTAATTTCTCGGTAAAAGCTGTCTTCTCCTGGGACTATATTTCCTGGTGAAGAAATACATTCTCATTTCTGTTGGATCAATTAAATTAAGTTACTTTGACAAAAATCCTAAAGGACATCATGTCCTCTGATGGATTACGCATCTCAGTTGCATTTTAAATCTCTTCAAGTTGTTTTTTTATAGTGTGCTGAAATGAACTGAAACCAATGGCAGTCTGGAAGGTAGAAGAAACAATTGTAATATTTACCGAAATGGCTGTGAGTAACGTAACATGTATGTGGATGATATATATTGGGCTCAACAAGCATGATCACTGGTGTGCTCCTTTAAAAGGTATTGCGGGAACCATAAATGGATATCAGAAACTAAATTCCCATTATGACCTTTAGGGGGATTCCTGCAAAACCTCTTTTTACTGGGCGGTACAAAAATGGCGGCATTCACCTTGACAGAGGTTTCACTATTTTGAGACATTTTTGTGTTTCTCTCCACTAAGACTCAGGTTTCAGCTTTAAATGTAAGCAGATTAAAATGTGATAAAGCATAGGTAGGACATGTTAAGAGGTAACACACACAAAACTAAGACTGCACCATGACAATCAGGCCTGGACCTGTGTGTGTATGTGTGTGTGTGTGTGCACGCCTTACTTCACATGACAAACATGCATCAATCATCCTGTTGAACATGATGTCATCTTTATGAGATGACACTGCAACATGTGGAAGGAACTGAACGCTCACAGCAGACAGCATTCTGTCTGCTGCAATCTAAATGTTACTTAAAGGAGAATACCGGTGAGTTTTGCACATTTGAGCCCAGATAAATACAACCTGCATACAATTACATTGCTCTAACCATTTTCCAAAACATACTACTGGAGTGGGACATTTTAGATTTGTTTTTCATACCTTCCAGACTGCCATTGGTTTCAGTTCATCCTAGAACACTACAAAAATCAACTTGTAGAAACTTGAAAATCCATTCATCTATAATCCATAACAGAAAACCATATGTTCTTATTTTTTTACTTAACCAGACCAGTGGAAGAAAATGTATGTCTGCACCAGGTGATATATTCCCAGGAGAAGACAGCTTTTGCAGAGAAATTAAAAATGACCATGCTTCCTACATTCGGACATACATGTTAGCAGGTAAAATATTGCATTTAAAGATGAATTTATGACCTAAATATGTGACTTTTGAAAGAATGGGGGATTTGGCAAACAGGAAAACTGAACTATGGTTTTAAGTTTTGGAAAATGGTTTTCAGTATCGTAACATGCATGCAGGCATGCAAAATCACCGGTATGGTCCTTTAATACTTAAAACGCAAGTAGAGTATCAAAGGTGTGTCTATGAGGTGAGGCAGTAGACATTTGAAAACATGACTCAACGTGTTGGTACACCAGCGGTGAAAATAACTACAGAAGTAAAATAAGTACATTTTCTCTAGTACTAAAATACATTTTACTTCTAAAATATAAATGTATATCAAATTTGAGGTATCTAAACAAATCTGTACTTCATGGGGATTGATAATTACCAGAGTTTTAATCGATAGGGGGCGGTAATACGCCACTGATGTATCAGCACTGCTCAAAAGAAGAAGCTGGTATGTCCGAGTTTACAAAGCGGCACCTGAACGCCTCAGTAGGCATTTAGTCTGGGCTGAGGGAGAAACTCCAGACAGACCTGATCCTGATCCCGCTCGCAGGAGCAAAACACCAGCTCAAAGATTAATTTCTCACTTTCCAAAAAAGACAAGCTCTGATACAGAAAGACTCCACGGACTCGTGAAAGATGCCGGCTACAGAGAAGGACCTGGCTGACGACGCTCCGTGGAAGAAGATCCAGCAGAACACCTTCACTCGCTGGATCAACGAGCACCTGAAGTGCGTCAACAAGCGGATCGTGGACCTGCAGCTGGACCTGGGCGACGGCCTGCGGCTCATCGCCCTGCTGGAGGTCCTGAGCCACAAGAAGATGTACAGAAAGTTCCACCCGAGGCCGAACTTCAGGCAGATGAAGCTGGAGAATGTGTCCGTGGCTCTGGAGTTCCTGGACAAGGAGAGCATAAAGCTGGTCTCCATCGGTGAGCAACTCCATTCATTCAGCTGGAAGTTTCTCTGAGACCCACAAACCCGAAACTGTGTCTCAAATGATTTGAAACTGTTAAAAAGTGATTTTTTAAAAACTTCTTTTACTAGTTTGAGTAATTTCCTTTTCCAGTTTGTGGTCCCTAAAAGCCTCACACGCTGTTTTCTGGCGTGGAGAGAACATAATGCCAAACTTCCTTGACAATCTGTTAATTTAAAGTTTTATTGCTTACAGCCATAATTAAATACAAAATGCGTTTTTTATCCTGTGTGTCACTAAATAAGGTAGATTTCCTCTTTATTTCGGCACCAAAGTAACGCACTAAACTGCAATTAGTCTTTATAAAATCTCAGTTTTTTGAAGTGTTGAAGCTTCAGCTGCCGCCCACTTTCTATGAAACCCATGTTGTCAAAATGAAACATTTGATGTAAAGTAGATCATATTATGCAGAAATAAAGAGTCATTGACGAAGATTTTAAAAAGACTGACGAACTACATGTATTTTTTTTTCTAGACTTCCCTCCTAAAAATTCATTCAGCTAAACTTTTAAGAATCAAATCAAGCTTTAATCAGTTTTTGAGGGGGGTCCCCGAGGCTCAATACACAGAAACCAATCTGGGTTAATGAAGGTGAAATATGAGAAATATTTCTGTTATATGTTAGTGAGAGTTGTCCCTGCTCGTTTTATGAACTATTAGCCAAACTCCATTTCAAAATCGGACAATTTGTGCCTGCACATGTGCAATATTAGAATATTCGCAAACTACTTTTCAGGCTATTTATTGAATTTCTACAAACAGTTCTTACATAAATATTTTATACTTTTGTAAGTAAATTAGACGCTGTTGTAACCTTAGTGTAATTATGTAAAAGATAACTGTGGGACATTAAATCAAGCCATATAAGCAGAATTGAAATTTAAAGGGCCATACCATCAATTTTGCATGTTTGAGCCCAATATATGCAACACATATACACGTTATTGATAATTATTTCCCAAAACAAACATCTGGAGCGGTAAATTTTAGAATATACAATATTAGAATACATATATCAGGAGAAATGGTCTGTCGATGTTTGGTGCAAACCAAAACTGAGAAAATATTGTCTTATTAAAAGTGTTTATAATATGGAACTATATGTTAGACAGAATTTAAAGGACCATACCGGCCATTTTGCATGTTTGAGCCTAATATATTCAAATTTCACACGAGTAGGATTACTGACAATCATTTCCCCAAAGCATACTACTGGAACGGTGAATTAAAAATGTTTTTCCTACCTTCCATTGGCTTCAGTTCATTCTTGCTATTAAAACCAACTTGTTGATACTTGAAACGTTCTTGGGATAAGTAATTCTTCATCGTGAACAAGACGTGTATTCAGGTTTTTTTTTTTTTTCAAGTTTCATTATTTTAGTGTTTAAGCTCAATAAAAAGCGTGGAGTGAATGTATGTCTCCACCAGGGAATATAGTCCCAAAAGAAGACCTGCGTTTATCAAAAAATTTAAACGACCATGACTTAATAAGGCTACGTAACTATTAGCAGGAGAAACATCAATTTTTAAGGTGGGTGTATCGCTTGAATATTTTATTTTGAAAGATTAAGATATTTTGCAAAATATCAGGAAAGTTGAAATACAGTTTTATCCTTTGGGAAATGACTGTCAGCAACCTTATGTATATTAAAATTGAATATATTAGGCTCAAACATGCAAAATGGGTGGTATGGTCCTTTAAAATACATGTAATGCAATATAAACACTCATACATGATCATGACATGAGCAGGATTCAGCTGATGTTATAGATTCTGGCTGCGTGTGGAGAGGCAGCTTTTGGGTCATGATGGAATATTTCATCGTTTCATAAGACAAAGCCGGTAATGAGTGTGTTTCATCAGCTCGTGTAGGAGTGAAACGTGTTGAAGTTTGGGCGTGTCCAGCCTCCGTCCGGCTGACAGGCTACACGCTCATCACTTACTCTGCTGCTTAAATCTCTGCAGTCTGAACACATTATGAGATTTACTTTTTATTGAAGCTACACTGAAAAAAATAAATATATTTTAAAAATGCTTTCCGAGACAGGATGACATCGTCGTTAACCACAAGCAAGACCTTTAAAAAGCAAAAAAATAAAAGATTTGGAAGCATAAACTTTTGGATTCTGTCACCATTTACATATCAGTTTTTGTTAAAGGAGCATATCGCTGATTTTGCTCCTTTGATTCCAACACGTACAACATGCATTCACGTGACATTACTGCCAACCATTTTCCAAAACATACGACTGGAGCAGAACATTTTAGAATAGTTTTTCCTACCTTCCAGACTGCTGTGGCTTTGAGTTCATTCCGGTACACCATAAAAATCAATTTGTAGAGACTTGTAATGTGTTTGAGATTAATAATCCATCAGGAACATGATGTCATTCTTATTTTTTATGTTGAAGTTACTTAACCGGTCCAACATGGAGCTGCACAGAAGACAATGTACGCCTCCACCAGGTAATATAGTCCCAAGTACAGAGGAATAAAAAAATGATCATTCAGACGTACGTGTTAGCAGGTGAAATATTGAATTTGAAGGTGTATCACCTGACTATTTTATTTTGAAAGATTAGTGGATTTGGTAAAATAACAGGAAAAATAAAATACAGTTTTATGTTTTGGAAAATGTTTGTCACTAACGTAAAGTTTGTGCAGGTAGTGTTAATCCAACTTCAATATGCAAAATCACCGGTATGCTCCTTTAATGTGTTTGGTTAGGGTTTCTGGTTCAGTTTAAGGAGAAGAAAACATCAGACAGAAAAGTTTCTAGAGACGAACACGTTGACTGAGTATTGGAACATGTGTGTGCGTACGTGTGCATGCGCGTGTACACGCTGCTGTTAACGTGCTGAGTGGAGCTGCAGGTGTGGAGAGGTCGACCTCACCTGTCCACACCTAAACTAACACTTCAGTGTGTGTATGAGTGTGTGTAGACATGTGTGTAGATGTGTATGTGTTTAGATCCATGGGTGGGTGTGTGTGTGTGTAGATGTACAGTATATAGGTGTATGTGTGTAGATACATGGATGTGTTGATGTGTGTGTGTAGATGGGTATGTGTGCACATGCATGGGTGTAAGTGTATGGGTGTGTGTAGGTGTACGTAGGTGTATATATGTAGGTGCATGTACATGAGTGTGTAGGTGCATGGATATGGGTGTGTGTGTGGGTGCATGGGGGTGTACATGTGTAGGTGTGTGTGTGTGTGTGTGTGTGTGATTTGTACCTATAAAGACTTGAATGTGTTACAGATGCTGTAAATAATCCATCACAGTTTGTCTGTTAGGACATAATATTAACGTAACTTTATTTACTGTAACCTATCAAACACGGAGCAGCACAGAGGACAACGTATGACTCCCCCAGGTAATATAGTCCCAGGAGAAGAGGGCTTGTCCCTTCTACATTTGGACATAGGTGTTAGCAGGTGAAATATTGAGTTGTAAGGTGTGTGTATAATGGGATTAGACAAACTAAAATATGGTTTTATGTTTTGGAAAATGGTTATCAGTAACATAACGTGTACGCGTTAAGTAATTGTTGGCCTTAAACATGCAAAATCACTGGTATGGTCCTTTAAAATAGCCTTTTGAAGGAACTTGTTCACGTCATTTCACACCAAGGAATCAGGAGGAGTTTTGGTCCCAGAATTATCACTCCTGAAGCACTTTTAGCTTCACAAACGTCTGGGTGGAGCTCAGAATATCGCCGATCGATCCCAGACAAACCTCAGACGAACAGCTGCCATTTTTATACATAATCAAAACGAGGTTTATTGATCTTTTNTTTTTTTTTTTTTTTTACATTCCTGTACATTTTCTCTGCTGGATCTCTTTGTCTTGTCTCCAGCAGGATACTCACAGAACAATTCAACGATTTCTGCGTCCTATCGCTTTCCTCAGTGTGTGTGTGTGTGTGTGTTTAAGTTTAATCTCCATAATCTTCACAGTGTTTGAAGCATGTGGAGTCACTTATCATCTTACTTGTACTTCCTTTTTGTCTAATTTATCCACTCAGGAAAGCTCTGTGTTTGGGTATTAAAGGACCATACCACCCATTTTGCATGTTTCAGCCTAATATATTCAATTTTCATACATGTTATGTTACTGACAATCATTTCCCAAAGAATAAAACTGTATTTCAGCTTTCCTGATATTTTGCAAAATCTCTTAATCTTTCAAAATCAAATATTCAAGTGATACACCCACCTTAAAAATCAATGTTTCTCCTGCTAATACTTACACAGCCTTATGAAGTCACGGTCTCCTCTAAATTTTTCCATAAACGCAGGTCTTCTTTTGGGACTATATTCCCCGGTAGAGACATACATTCACTCCATGCTTTTTATTGCACTTAAACACTAAAATTATATAACTTCTAAAAAAAACCTGAATACACGTCTTGTTGGTGATGATGGATTACCTATCCCAAGAATGTTTCAAGTATCAACAAGTTGATTTTAACAGCGTACCAGAATGAACTGAAACCAATGGCGGTCTGGAAGGTAGGAAAAACATTTTTAATTCACCGTTTCCAGTAGTATGCTTTGGGAAATTACTGTCAGTAACGTTACGTGTATGAAAATTGAATATATTAGGCTCAAACATCCAAAACGGATGGTATGGTCCTTTAAAAAAAAAAAAAAAAAAAANAAAAAAAAAAAAAAAAAAAGGTTTAGCATAAATTTAAAAAAAATCTTACATGTAGAGGAAAAGATGTGTTTTCAAATTTAGAGTGGACATGACCTCTGCCTGTCAGCAGGGAAACTAATAAAACGCTTCACACTGTTATCCTACACACACACACACACAGGTTGCTTTTGTAAGAAGCATCCGTGCCTGTAGGAATGACATCATCTCTCAGATGTCTGTGGTTTGGACTGTGGGCAATCCCAGGTGTGTGTGTGTGTGTAGGTGTGTGTTTTACTTTTTTTTTCATTTAAACAAAGAACGGATGTGATGGCAGATGCTTAAAGGGAAATTTCCTCCGGTCTTCTGCTGCTTTAAATGACTTTTGATGTTTCATGAAATCATGGAGACGGACAGGTGGTGGGGGGGGGGGCAAACAGATGGATGATGTAGGTGATGAGTAAAGGTTTGATTTTTATAATGTGTGTGTGTGTGGTGATAAAGTGGAAGTACTCGTGGGAATGAGAGCTCCAAAAATAGTCCACAAAATAAAAATTAATTTCCAGGTAGCATTGAATTGGTAAGCAGGATCTCAATCAAAAAAGATCCGAGCATACACCTAAAATTAAAATCTCAAAGTGGAAACTGACTCTACGAGGTCTAGACTGAAGCTGCTGCTTTCATCGTCCATCAGACATCCTGAAATCTGAGCTTCAGCAGATCAGGTTTGAGGAAAAACTCTCATCCTGAGTGTGAAACACCCAGAGACAGACGAGGCTCCGTAACGTAAAACTGTTGGTTTGATTTTCCACAGTAGAAAGGAAATGACTGGGTGGGACACACACACACACACACACACACACACGAGACCGCACTGTTCAGCAGAGATGGTTTTTATTTTTCTTCGATGATGAACCAGGCGGTCAAACAGTCACATGTCTGCTCATCTGTTTTGATTCCACTAATAATCAGATTAATGCTCAGAATAACATCATAATCCACCTCCATGACGGCTGCTGTGCCACATACACACACACACACACCAGAACACAAAGTCGTTGGACGGATAATGAATGACGAGACAAATGAGAGAGTCCACCAGAGGACAGACGTGTTGTGATTGAGGCTGCATGTGGTCAGTTTTCGTCATACCACGTTAATCTAAGATGGATTTTGCTGCCTGCTCATTGGCTCAGCTACACATCGAGGTGAACGCTCACATTGGCATGCTCAGTTCAGCCCAGTGCAAAATGGTGACGGGGGGGGTCGTCTTCATTTGTGGATCTCAGTCATCCTCAAAGTCCAGAGTCCAGTCTGGATCCAGACCAAACCACAACAGTCTCCAGACTCTGAGCAAATTATACTTCATATGTATTATTTGTATTATTATATCTTTAGATATTATATATTATATCTGTGAGACATCGCTGTGACACAAGTCAAAATTCTCCAAATGTCCGACTGCTCCACTGTCTGTGTGAGAATGTCACTCTTCTTTGGTTTGGTCCAATCACATCCAGCGTCTCTTCATCTCCATGACAACGATGGGTTGACACGCCGTTGAGAGTTGACAGCACAGCTAGTTTCATCTTTCTTCCCCCCTCCCTCGCTCTAAGCTCTTGTGATCCCAATCCGACCCCCCCGCTTGACTGACTTTAATAAACGGACCTTTGTCTTATTGAAAACTTTCTTTGTGGACCTTTAAGATGTGGATTTGAGAACCCCTGACATAAGGTGTTCCCATTTGTCATTTTATGGGTCAAAAAGGTTGCTCAAGACTCCTCCCTTGCACCCTTGATGTGGTCCTGAGTGACATCCACGCCAGTTGGGCTCTATCACGGTCCTAAGTCTTTGACAAAGTGGCTGTGACCAATCACAGCGAAGCAAAATACTGTGGACGGAACACAGACTCCATAAAAGAAAATATTCAGAAGTGAGTAAAACTCCAGATAGAAAATGTGTTTGTTTAGCTTTGAGCAGCATATCATATGGTTGTGTGTTACATGCAGACAGGTTTCGTTAGCTAGCTAAGATTGCTACGGCGACAGTTCGGCACCCTTGCACACCTGATTTCTTGTGGCTTATTTGGTGACATCCTCACGTTATTTTAGGAGAAATGCAAGGGCTAAGGCCGTCATACAGTGCTAATGTAATCATGTAGCATTTAGCATCTTAGCACATGAATGTTTGCATTATGTGATGGAAGGGTTAGCATGTGAAATTTTCAACCTTTAGCTTGTACTGTTTGGCATGTTAGCTTGTTAGTATGCAAACATGCTAATGCTACAGCCAGTAATGAGTCTGGACATGAAGAGGAGGAATGACAGAACAGGCTGGTGTTGTTGGCCAGGTAGCATTAGTTTGACAGATACCTCACCTTCATGCTGTGTGTGTGTGTGTGNGTGTGTGTGTGTGTGTGTGTGTGTGTGTGTGTGTGTGTGTGTGTGTGTGTGTGTGTGTGGTAATGGTTACTTGTAGTGTTGGGCCCCTCGGTGAGGCCACTGGCTTTGAGGGGAGGCACATGTGAGTGTTGGGATTCTGCACTTTAGTGTTAAACTGTCTGGTAAAACTTGAACAGGCTAGGCTAACATGCAGCTTTTATGTATGTTCTGGCTGCTAGCCATGATTGTGGCTTGCATNAGGCTAGGCTAACATGCAGCTTTTATGTATGTTCTGGCTGCTAGCCATGATTGTGGCTTGCATGTAGTTCAGCAGCCATTTTACTGATTCGGCCCCTCAGACTTTCACCTTTTCCCCAAACACAAAAGACAAAAGAAATGACAGAAACTAGAGCCAAGCAGCCGATTTCTGACCCTAAACAAGCAGGAAATGATGCTAACTCAAATTTGAAAATAAGGGGGATTTTGGGAGGTTTTATTCTGATTGGCTATTATTCTGATTATTAGTGAAATATTAGTGCAGCTATTGAAAGCTTTGCTAGCATACAGCATCAGTAATGATGGGTGGTGGTAATAACAAAGGAAAACACTTTTATCATTTTAATTTTTATTAATTGAGAAGTCATCCAAGAGGGCCTGCTAGAGTAAAAGTGCGGGCCACATTTGGCCCGCGAGCCGCCAGTTGCCCATACCTGGTATGAAGATAGGCTTTAATGGGCTCAAACATGCATAACCACCAGTATGCTCCATTAAAGTGAGCATTTTAGTCCAGGTGATTCTGGTATGTTAGAACTGGTTTGAACAGATCTGAAGTGGTCTCAGACTGCTGGCTGACCCTGCAGCACTTTGTGGTGGAAACATGATAAGAACCGTTCAATCAACCACAAGGTGATGTATTGATGGAGACAGAAATGTTAAGTAAACTCCTTTGATTAGCCACAGAAAATCAAACGGATGCTGTGACGAGGTGGTAACAGATCAAGCTTACCTAACACGTCTTCAGATGAACATTAAAGGACCATACCGGCAATTGTGCATGTTTGAGACCAACACAGAGAAACCGTATTTACTTTACTGACAATATTTCCTAAAATATACTACTTTAGTGGTATATTGTAGAATTGTTTTTCCTACCTTCCAGACTGCTATTGGCTTCAGTTCATTCTAGTATGCTATTAAAATCAACTTGTAGAGACTTGAAACGCACAGATACGTAATCCATCACAACAAACCAAAAGTAAAGTTGTTTTTATTTTTTGTCAAAGTAACTTAATTTACCTGATCAAACACGGAACACATGGAAGACAATGTATGTCTCCACCAGGGAATATAGTCCCAGGAGAAGACAGCTTTTGCCGAGAAATTAAAAGCATCCCTTCTACATTCTGACATACGTGCTAGCAGGTGAAACATTGAATTTTAAGGTGTGTGCATCACAAAGAGTAGGAGATTTGAAAAAATATCAGGAAAACTTAAATATGCTTTTATGCTTTGGAAATTGTCTGTCAGTAACTTAATGGGTATGTAGGTAGCATTTATTGGGCTTAAACCTGCAAAATCGTTGTTATGGTCCTTTAAAGTCCCTTTCTGGTCCTTTAAGGTTAGCATGTGGCTGTGTATGCTTGATATATTTTGGTTTGCTCAAAATGTTTCCTGTGCGAAGCCAACGGAACCACGTGTGAACAAAACTAACAAGAACACACTGATCTGGACCAGAGCAAACAGGCTACCGGTTTGAAAAGAACCTTATTTAAATGTTGAATACAGACAGCCGTGTGTATGTGTGTGTGTGTGTGTGTGTGTGTGTTTAGTCTGGTTGTTCTGGAAGNTACAGACAGCCGTGTGTATGTGTGTGTGTGTGTGTGTGTGTGTGTTTAGTCTGGTTGTTCTGGAAGCTGCTGCTGCTTTGGCTGTCTGGTCAGAAATTTGAATGCTAAGAAGGTTTAGTCTGCCTCCCTCAACATTTGAATGAAATTAAAAATCTGATCTCCGTCTCTCCACGAATGAAAAACATCAGAGCTTCTTATCTGGAACTTCACACACCACCACAGATTGTGTGTGTGCATGTGTTGGTGGGTGCGTGCTCGTGGCTCCACCCTGCTTCATGTTACAAGCTGTGGTTGCTTCATAATGTAACTGAGTACAGGACTGATTAGATCTTCTGCTGTTTCTGTTTGAAAACTGCTTTTTCGAATTTTTTCCCACTAGCTGAGCATTTCAATTTCCCTTTTTCCTAAAAGTTCATCTCAGACTTTTGGTATTACTTTATATCCACCAAGATGTTCTATGTTTAGGACTAGTTGTTTTGTTCACATTATGTCTCAACTACTTAAGGATTTCAATGACATTTGGATGAAAACTACTTCATAAGCCAAGAAAATGCTGATTAGTTTTTGGTGTAGTTGTATATCCAACAGTGTATTTATATATACGTATATATTTAAAGGACCATACCACCCATTTTGCATGTTTGAGCTTAATATATTCAGTTTTCATACATGTTACGTTACTGACAATCATTTCCCAAAGCATACTACAGGAACGGTGAATTAAAAATGTTTTTCCTACCTTCCAGACCTCCACTGGTTTCAGTTCATTCTGGTACGCTATTAAATCAACTTGTTGATACTTACAACATTCTTGAGATAGGTAATCCATCATCATGAACAAGACGTGTATTCAGGTTTTTTTAGAAGTTATGTAATTTTAGCGTTTAAGTGCAACAAAAAGCATGGAGTGAATGTATGCCTCCACTGAGGAATATAGTCCCAAAAGAAGACCTGTGTTTATGGAAAAATTTAAAAGACCATGACTTCATAAGGCTTCATAACTATTAGCAGGAGAAACATGGATTTTTAAGGTGGATGTATTGCTTGAATATTTGATTTTGAAAGATTAAGAGATTTTGCAAAATACCATGAAAGCTGAAATACGGTTTTATCCTTTGGGAAATGATTGTAACATGAAACATGAAAATTGAATATATTAGACTCAAACATGCAAAATGGATGGTATGGTCCTTTAAAAAAACATTTTGGGATTTAAGTGTGTTTTCTCTTTGTTAGATTAGTTTGGGCAGGAAACTGTATGTACATACATGTTGTGTACTGACCACTTTCTGTTTAAGAGAAGTTTCTGAATTTTTTTTTTTTTTTTAATATTCTAAACCACTGTTTTGGTCCCTGAACGCATCACAGACCTTTCACTTTCAGGTATCTAGTCAGAGTTGTTACAGAAATCAAATTTATAGTAACTTCAAATCTCACAGAGTTCAAAACTGGTAAAGCTAATAAAAAAAAAAATCATAGAGTACACGAAGAAAACTGCAGTNCTTCAAATCTCACAGAGTTCAAAACTGGTAAAGCTAATAAAAAAAAAAAATCATAGAGTACACGAAGAAAACTGCAGTGTTGTGTTTCTGTGTTTTCACCAAACACAGAAACACAACAACAGTAATGACAGAGACTTTATCACACTGGCATTGTGAAACTCCGTGTGTGTGTGTGTGTGTGGAGCTTGTATAAAAAGGGTGTTGGCCTTTTTTCTGAGAAGGCAGGTGTGTGTGTGTGTGTTGTAACATAGGTGAGAAAACTGAACAGTTTCAGCGTGTGTGCATGTGCGTGTGTGTGTGTGAGCGAGAGAGAGAGACAGACAGAGACTCGGTTTTGAAATCCAGATTGTTAAATGTATCAGGATTATGTGAGATGTCTCTCCTTACACTCTGTCAATCATTACTCATCTGGATTTTGTCATCCTTTGTTCTGTGATTATGTCACTTCAAGCCCCAACAGTCTGCTGTTTAGTAGTTATAATAGTGTGTGTGTGTGTGTGTGTGTGTGTACGTACGTGTATGTGTGTGTGTACAGATCAAGGTGAAAATGCTGACAACCAGCCAGACAGGATTTGTTGCTTTCAGTTTACATTTTTACTGGACTCGAGACACACACACACACACACACACACACACACACACACACACACACACACACACACACAGCTGAACTGTTTTCCCATTCAGAGAGCCTCAGGCTGTGTTTTCGTTAAATAACTGGAGGTTTTAATATGAAGTGACTCCTTTGCTCTGAATCTCAGATTTGATCAAACACAGAACAAATTATTATAAATCTGTGACATGTTAATAAAAATATAAAATCTCCTTTCTGCTCTGTAAACCAGAAATTATACTAGATTATTACTGCGTGTACTCCAACCATGGCGTTCCCTACGCTGATGATGAGGCGGGGGCATCGACACGCAGCGATGTGACGTGCAGATCAATATCTGTGATGCAGACACCCTTATCATGTGACCCCTCATCACATGACCCCTCATCATGTGACCTCATCACATGACCCCTCATCATGTGACCTCATCACATGACCCTCATCATGTGACCCCATCACGTGACTCCTCATCATATGACTCCTCATCACGTGACCCCCATCATGTGACCTTCGTCATGTGACCCCTCATCACGTCACCCGCTCGTCATGTAACCCGTTCATCATGTAACCCCTCATCACGTGACCCCCATCATGTGACCCCTCATCACATGACCACTCATCATATGACTCCTTATCATGTGACCACATCTCCAGCTGGACATGGAGTTCATTAGTCTAAACCAGCTGATCATAACACATCACTTCCTGTAGCTTCCTGTCCTGTTACTAATTTTAGTCAGGTAAAGGATTTCAATACTTGTTTCACAACTGTGTGTGACATGGCTGCTTCTCACATGCATGCAAGCATGTACACACATACACACACACAAAATATCTCGTCTCTCTGTGACACATTAACAAACTGACTGGCAGGCTAATTCTGTTCTGGACCAGGGCAAACACACACACACACATTCACACTCGTGTACACTCTTGGTTTCACTCTCCCTCTCTTGACCTCTCGGTTACCATGACGATGTGTGATAACAGCACTCACAGCCAGCTTGTCTTGTTTAACGTCTGACAGCTGAGTGATCAGGCTTATTCACAGTGTACAGAGATATTCTCTGTGTGTGTGTGTGTGTGTGTGTGAGAGAGAGATTGGTTGATTGGCTTTTTAAACACAGATGAGCAGCTGCATCTCCACAGCTCCCACAGTAATTAAAAATCCAGAAAAGTCACAGATTTCTTTTGTCTTACAGGAGAACATCTGTGAAATACTGTTGAATTTTCAAAATAAAAGGAAACTTCTAAGTTAAGTCTTTTAATGTATCAGCACAGAATGATAAAGACTTTAAAGGACCATCACAGTGATTTGACAGGTTTAAACCCAAGAGATACACGTACACATTAAATTTACTGACAATTTCCAAAACATAAACCATATTTTAGTTTTGCCAAATCTCCTAATCTTTCAAAATCAAATGTTCAGATGATACACACACCTTAAAATTCAAAGTTTTACCTGCCAACACGTATTAAATAAAGTTACGCTGACAAAAAAAAAAGAAACTTAATAGACATGATGTTCACTGTGATTAATTAATTATCTCAAGCGTGTTTCAAGTGTCTGTAAGTTGATTTTCATAACATCCTGGAATGAACTGAAACTGGTTGCAGTCTGGAAGGTAGGGAAAAACAATTCTAAAACTTCCCTATAAAGCAGTATATGCAGGGAGATGTTTGTTAGTAAGGCAATGTGTATGTAGCTTGTGTTTATTGGGCTCAAACATGCTAGATTGCTGGTACTGTCTTTTAAGCAGCGATAGTTGCGAGGATCGCTACGGCAACCGGAAATTGGTGTGTGCTCCTTTGCACATGCGTGGAGTTGGGAAGTCTGTAGATGTACTATGGAGAAAAACTACAGCAGAAGTACAGACTGTGAGGAGTCATCAAGTTCATACAAGAACAAAAAAGAGCAGAGGTCTTTTTTTTTTCCTCTCTGTTTTTTCCCGATCATCTTTGCTGTCCTTGAAGCTGTCGCCACTTAAAGACCCTAAAATACAGCTGCTGCGTTCTTTCTGTGGCTGTGGCTGCTCATTAACATGACATCATGGCTCCATTGGATGATTGATACGAGTTTGTCATGTGAAACACACACACACACACATATATACAGACTTGATGTTGTAACTACTTGTTGACATCCAGTGGCTGTAATGATTTCTTAATCTCATTCTTTGTGTTATTGTGCATGTTTTAGGCGTGTGCGTGCATGTATGTGTGTGTAACAGAAACCAATCACAGTTGATGGTTGAGTGTTTTATTGTTTAATTTTCCTTCTTTTGTCCTTTTTCAAAGTACCATTACTTATACACACACACACACACACTGTTGTTCACCAACAGTAGAACATGTCTGTCTGAGTTCTGTTCAGTGTGAAAACATTCTACGCCACTTTGCAACATTTTTGTGTGTGTGTGTCAGCAGCCTGTAAAATGTGTTTGCTCTTGCTGGGTGGGTGTGTGTGGGTGTGTCGAGGTGAAAACCTTCACATCAGTGATAAAATTCCAGTGGAGCAGTGACATGTAACACACAGCAGGCAGGAACGTGAGGCGTGACTCCGTGTGATGTCATGATCAGAGGCGGAGCTTAAACACCTTTTCTCTGACCTCCCCCTGAAAATGACCACACGGGCTCATTACATGCTACGTTTACACATCAGAAGCAGGATAGTAACATGTAAACATGTTTAGGGCTGGATATGGATTCTGACGATTTGATTTTGATTTTGATTTGATTTGGTTAACTTGTGGAAAGTTTTGTTTGGGTTTTGTCTTTAAATTACAGTATTGTATAAAAAAAGTGAACATGTTCTTTCAAAATATATGTTGAAACTTAATGAGAGTATTTAGGGCTGGGTGATAAATTGATTTAATTGATTAATTTGATTTTACGTTTTGGCATGATGTGCAAAATGTCTGAATCACTAAATTGAGATTTTTTTTAAACAAACCTCGTATCTAACTATTTTTAACAGGAAATGCTGCCGCGGGTCGCTCCTGTCAAACACGTAGAGCTACACGGACCCCAGTTTTAGGCCCGTACCCGGCCCAGCCCGACATAGTTCTGTCTGAACCCGACCTGAAGCCTAGACTTAATGAAATTCTCAGCCCAGGCCTGACCCGAGGTCCGCGGTCTTTCTTTTTTTTTTTTGTCAGAATTGGAAGTTTGGCTCTTTTCAAAGTAAAAGCAGCGTCTGTCAGCTGCTGCTGCAGCATTCAGAAAACAGCGATGCTGCAGTTTCTGAGCACCAACATGTGAGGCAG
Organism: Lucifuga dentata; assembly: GCA_014773175.1. Classification (NCBI taxonomy): domain Eukaryota; kingdom Metazoa; phylum Chordata; class Actinopteri; order Ophidiiformes; family Bythitidae; genus Lucifuga; species Lucifuga dentata. Next base: position 74,187 of record VXCM01000777.1, read on the forward strand.
CATCAGGAGGCGTGTTATGATGTGAGTAGAGAGAGGAGGGGAAAAAAAGCCCAGGTCCAGCCCAATTGTGTAAATTGCGGATCGCAAGGCCCATGCAGGGCTCTACATCAAGCCTGTTACCATGACGTTCCTTAATACCATGCCCAGGAAGCTTTCAGCAGGTCAGACGTGCTTCAAGATGCCATCAAACACTTCGACTGAGTTTGAAGAGAAGGTTTGCTCTTGTTTTACAAATCTGTGATAGAATCTACTCTCACTTTCTCAGTAACAGTGTGGTTCAGTAACATCACAACCAGGAAGAAAAACAGTCAGAGAGAATTGTGCTCACAGCCTCAAGAATCATTGGCATTAAACGTCCTGCTCTCAAAGAAATTCACTCACGTCTGAAAAAACTGGGCTTAAACTGGGCAGGATGTGATGAGTCTTAAAAGACTCATCACATCCTGCTAACTCTCTGTTTAAATTCCTCCTTTCAGGAAAAAGGCTCAAATCTCTCCCCTCAAAGACGACTAGATTCAGGAACAGCATGTAAACATCTGCAATTTGGGTTTTAAATGATTCTCAGGATTCTTGTTTTTAATCGTTCTTTGCAGTTGTTATGATCAACTTTATGTAGTTTAACGCTGATTCAGTGTTGCACTTTTTAGCTGTTATTTATTGCTAATTAGCATTTTTAATGAGTCTCAGGACNGATTCAGTGTTGCACTTTTTAGCTGTTATTTATTGCTAATTAGCATTTTTAATGAGTCTCAGGACTTACTTCTTAGATTTATCAGATACATATGTGTAACGAATGACTGCTGTATGCTTATTTATTATCTTTTTATTTATTATGAGCACACTGAAACAAATTCCTATCAACTGTAAGTTGATGGCAATAAAGTATTATATTGAAGATGAGCTCGTTTCTAAGAAAGGAAACGTCACATCATTCATTTGGAAGTTGTCGGTTTTGCGCTTCACGGTGTGGAGCAACCAGTGTGGTATGTAAAGTTCGTAGGAGCTGCAGCTACTACAAGTAGCAGCACTACAAATGTATTTCAGCAGCTGCAGCAGAAACATGCAGCTGAGTAGCAGCAATGCAGCGCTGCCAGATGCAGATGCTGTGTCGCACAGCGCCAGCAAAAAACTAATGATGTTACTGCATCATGTTCCAGTGTCATGGCGTCTGATCAGAGTGTCTTCATACGGTGGAATACTGTAACATGTCAGAGCAGCAAGCCAGAGGCAGCAGACAGGCTGGTGTTCCTCACCAGGAACCTGGACATACCTGTAAAAACCTTTTAGTTTAAAAGTTTTTGTTTAGAAAGCCCTACAAATTTATTTAAAAGTATCATTATTTGTTTTTATTATTTTAATAAAGAAATACTTATTTGAATTATTATTATTTTTTAGTTTAGAGAAAAACAAGCAAATTCAAGATTAAAGTCAAGAATCGTCCATAAGTGTGAAAAAAATCAATATTTTATTTTAAATAAATATCGCTCAGCCCTAAGTGTATTAAAGGAAAGCATTCTTCGCTGTCATAGGTTCTGGCTGACCTTTGATCTTTGTGCGACTGTAGAGAGGCTCTGATGCTCTTTGGCCTCCACATGAATCTTTGTGCCTCGCTAACATGTCATCATGTGGCTCAGCGTGACGTAATTCCACTTCATGCTCAGGTTCATGTGCTGCATTTAGGCTCCACTGTAAATGTGCATTTCATTTGAGTGTGGAACCGTTTCCTTGAAGTTTATTCATGAATTGTTGTTCAGCATAAAGTAAGTCTGACATGCCCATTACCCCAGTGGGATCCATGGTTTCTCCTCCCTGCCAGCGTGGATTTCTTTATACTTTTAGTGAGTTAATCTGTTTGTGCAGGAAAAGACGTTTGACACGTGAAAACACGAATCTTCAAAACCTGTGAGACTGAAACAAACCATAAAACCTAAAACTAACGTCAACACAACGAAACAATAAGACTCTAACAACACCAAGGAAACCAGCGCACACACACACACACGAGAGAGAGAGAGAGAGAGGAATGATTGACAGCACTGTGAGAAAAGCGTCCCAAGGCCACATCTCAATAAGACACATTCCACCTGTTGTCCTGGCAACCTAGGTAAACAATGTCCGTGATTGGCTCGTAATGGCTGCGGGGGTGTGTGCGTGTATGTGTGCGTGCATGTGTGTGCCCATGCAGCTTCAAAGAGGAAGTGTGTCACATGTCCCAGACGACCTAGAGCTGCATTCAGGTCCTGTGGGAAAGATGAAAGATGACGTTGGCACAGCTTGACGTTTAAGGCGAGATTTAGGTGTTTATAACTGGAAAATGACGTTAATTTTTTTTTTTTTTTTTTTTTAATTTTGAGTTGCTCGTTGACAAAACAAAGGAAGTTAAACAAAATGACGTTAAGATTTAAAACTGGACTGAACTTTATGGTTTTGGATGATCATCATGTTTTGCTGTAAAACATGAATTTATATTCTTCATAATGTGGGAATACTTATTTAAGTCAATAAATGAATTTTTTTCAAATGTCATGTAAAACTAATTAGATTGAAATCAGATAAACAGAATAATCTTAGAGTAACAGACCTAGATTATGTGATTATAAATGGATTTATTCAGGAATTTAAACATTATAATCAGAGCAAAACACCTCTGCATGAATATTCTCAGCTGGTGAATGCTCCTCATTGTCTGGTTATGAAAAAAGTTTATTAAATTTTTCTCGCATTATTGTCTTAATCAGAATGCAGAAAAACCACACAGAGTGCCGTACGAGTCTTTTTCAGACCTGAAATGATGAATTTCACAGCAGGTTTGTGTTGAAATCATCAGCATGAAGCCTGCAGCATCACAGGCTGAAGTATTCTCAAAGTATTTCAAATACTTCAGCATACTTTAGCATTTTTAAGTGTTTCTAAGTAGTTTTTACTTTCGCCAGCATCTGTTTCAGTTTCACCTAGCTCAGGCCTGACGCAGCGAGCCAATCAGAGCAGAGGAGGCCTGACACAACGAGCCAATCAGAACAGAGCAGGCCTGATGTAGCAAACCAATCAGAGCAGAGCAGGCCAGTCCTGATAGATGAGCCAGTCACAACAGACCAGGTCTGATGAACCAATCAGAACAGCTCAGTGACAGCTAGCCAATCGGAACAGAGCAGGCCTGACACAGCGAGCCAATCAGAGCAGAGCAGATCCTTAAGGGAGACAGAATCTAAAAGGGCTTGTTTTCACTCAGTGTGCACAGTGGTGCTACAGCAAATGAGAGCTGTGGATCTTTTTTTTTTTTTTTTTTTNTTTTTTTTTTTTTTTTTTGCACCACA
>VXCM01000777.1:82500-163217 GCA_014773175.1 Lucifuga dentata
TGAATATATTAGGCTCAAACATGCAAAATGGGTGGTATGGTCCTTTAAGAATTTTATGCATCTCCACCATTCTGGCATTGGAGCCCATTGTGACAAATGCAAAAATTAGTCCTATGATTTATTTATTTTTTTATTTTATTTTATTATTATTATTTTTTTTTTGCCAATTTAAATCCAGAATTTTACTCTCATTACCTTGAAATTTGACGTGTAAAACCATTTATCATGCAAATTCATGTTTCAGTGGTATTGTGGAGATTCTCTGGATCTATATCTATCTAATACATAATGAAATTTTATTCTGCTGAATCAGCGTCATCGTTGCGTGTTTGTAGCCTTACTTGTTCATTTCCACTGATGCCATAAATATGATGCCTGTCCCAGCATACAATATGTTTATGGTTTCCACCAGGTCTGGATTAATATCTGGATGTGGACCATGTTGCTTCTGGATGTTCCATCATAGGACAATCTGGAATTTTGAGATTGGTGTCTTAGATTTCAAGAAGTTGACAAAAATGTTGACAAATGTACTTACAATGTTTAAGAAGGGAAAAATTATTTGTTGCTTTTTGAATGGGCAGTATTAATTTCTACCGGTTTTCTTGCTTATGATGTTTTAAGATAAGATAAAGATTAATAAAGATAAAGATATCCAATAATAATCAGATGAAAACAACCTTATCAGAGCTAATGGATGCCATTTAAAGCAACAGATTTGATTCCATCTGACCTCATTTAAGTGAGGTCTGACTCATTTTGAGACGGCGTGGCTGGACATGACATGTTTCATCATTACACGGGTTGGTGATGCTGCTGGAGGTGGAGCGGCTGACAGCTTTACACCGTGCACGGTGGTTTCTGTGTGCACGGCTGGTTTTAGCTGACATCAGTGTGAGGAGTTCTGCCTCAGGCCTCTGCTGTTCTGTCCTGTTCAGCAGCTAATTGCTGGGTAGGTGCGTGCACGTGTGTGTGTGTAGGTGTGTGCGCGTGAGAACGTGATGTAGTAACAGCTGTTTTAAGTGGGACAACACTTGTGGCCCTGAGGACAAGAAGAGACAGATGTTCATAGAGAGAGAGATATTTGCTAAATGTAATATATTTTGGAAAATAGTTGGCAGTATAGTGACGTGTAATGTGAGTAATATTTTTTGGTCTCGAACGTGCAAATCACCGGTATGCTCCTTTAAGTGTGTTACAGCCGTGGAAAAGCTGTTTGGGTTTGTCCTGCTCTCACTGTTGGGTTTGATGCATCAGCTGTGGCACATCAGGAGGATGACGTTTCCACGGCTTTGTTGTTAATTTCACACTTGAAGTCACTTTCTCACTTGGTCATCATCAGTGTGACATCATGAACCAATCAGTGAAAATGATTTGGACTGATAAGTTATCAATAAAACTGGGATTAATAAAAAGATAGCCAGGATTACTGAGTTTATATTTCTATAGGCTGCTGTTTGCTCATCGTGTAACTTCCTGTGCTGGGCTGGGTGTTGCTGTGCTGATAAGAATAGCAATCTGTTCCAACCTGATTTACCCACACACACACACACACACACACACACACACACACACACACACTCTTATATCCATCTCTCTCTCTCTCTCTCCTTCACTTTCCATTTCTCATTGCGCCCATTCACACATTCATCAAAATCCTTGTCGTCCTGATAATGTTGTTGTCTCCATGGCAACGGGTCAACACATCAGCAGGTATCTTTCCTGCCGAGAGGCTAAACGCTGTTTATGTGAAGTGTATCTGCTTTAAAAGTTTATGTGAAGTGTATCTGCTTTAAAAGTTTATATGAAGTGTATCTGCTCGCAGCTTTAAAAACAAAAAGTTAGAGACCTGTTTTATTAAAATATTAAAATCTTTATCATTTAAATTCTTAAGAACTGTTAATCAATTAATCAGTTAATTATTAACTCTCTTAATTTCAGAAGGGGTATTTTGATGCTTGGAGTTTGGTTTTACTGCTCACTGTCATCTGTCTCAGGTGGTGGACAGAAAATCCAAATTTGAGCAATCGGGTTTAAAGTGTGGGTGGAGCTTATTTGGGACATGCACCACGGCAGACTGTGATAGGCTGAGACATCTGTCAATCAAACAAACAATCAAGCGTGGTATGCTTAAACAACTGGAGCATTCATTGTTGCTGCTTGGCATAGACATAAACGTTGATGCTCCATCTTGGACAGTCCATCCAGTTCAGTGCTGATCGTGTGTGTTATCCTTTCGTTTTCTCCTCTGTAATGTGCCTGTGCAGGACAGGAAAGAGAGACGTCCACATTGTTATCCATCACGTTGTAGACTGATAGACATATGCTGTTACATTTCCAGATGGGTTGAATCGCTCTGGTCTTATTTTGGTCTTTGTCTTTTGTGTCTCCTCCCTTCATCAGGCTCTTTTTTTTTTTTTTTTNTTTTTTTTTTTTTTTGGACAGGCTGCATCCTGGACGTTACTTCAGAGACCTCATCCATCACCGACACCAGATCAGAGCTGTGCGTTTGCACTGATAAACGGATCATAATTTAGAACTCTGTCATTCTGGACCATTCCAATGTTAGGCAGTTTTACAGTCAATTTACCACCAGAAACACAGAAATGATTAAATTTGTCTTTCTGGTGTTCTATACTCCCACTTGCATACGCTGTGTTGACTGACAGTGGGTACCATGCTAATGGTTTAGCATTAATTATATTGATTGTGAGTAGGTTCTATGCTACCATTTATCATATGGTAGTTTTTTTGGAATTGTTTCATAGCAGCACCAGTGCTAACGTTTAGCATTTATGTTGAATCTTAGTTAGGCTCTACACTAACATTTTAGCTTGCAGTACCGTACATTATGCTGACTGTTGCGCTAGCATTTTACCATACTTTATGCTGATTTCAAGTTGGCTCAGTACTAGCATTTTACCATACTTTATGTTAATTTTTGATTGTCAGTTTTAGCATTTTCCCACATTTTATGCTGATTTTAATTTGGTTCAGCGCTAGCATTTTACCATATTTCATGCTGATTTTTAGTTGGCTCAGCGCTAGCATTTTACCATACTTTATTTTGACAGCGGTAGCATTTTACCATACTATATGCAGACTTTTAGTTGGCTCAACACTAGCATTCTAATATACTTATGCTGATTATTACTTGGCTTGACACTAGCATTTTACCATATTTCATGCTGATTCCAAGTTGGCTCAGTGCTAGCATTTTACCGTAGTTTATGTTCACTGACAGTAGAGTCATTGTTAAGTTTCATAATGTGGACTTTAGCATACATTCTGCTTGTATTGCTGTGCAAGTGTGTCATTAGCAAAGCTATATTTGAAATATGAGTGGTAATTGTTATTTCTTTTTAAATTATTTCGAAGTAAAAGAGTCACAAGGCCATTTTTAATTTAGCTATCATCAGAGTTTGGGTTCTGATCCATGTAGTGAAAACCACTCACCTCACCTCACCTTCCCCTGTGGGCATGATTGTTTAGGTTAGATGGTCCAAGTGGGTGGAGTCAAGTTCTTTCAAAACATCCCATTGGCCCCATTGTGTCAAACAAGAACAATCAATCACCTGCAGAGGAGATGATTGATAGAGTTTGGCCCACATATAGAATCTGCCGTGTGTGTGTGTGTGTGTGTGTGTGTGTGTGTGCTTTTGTGTGTTAGCAGAATGTATTTATGGCTGTGCTCTTTGAGTCAGACCCAGATTATTACATCACATCTCGCTGCCTGTGAGTTTATGACAGAACTTTTCATTACCAAGCTGATTTTCGTGAAGAGATGAAACGTTCTCCTGTCACTTTGGTCAGATTAAACAGATTTCAGAGCTGTTTTCCATCCTCAGACCTCAGATTCACACGAGGATGATGGAGGGACGCGGAGAAAGGCAAGAAGCAGGCATTAAGCAGCAAGAAACAAAGACTATTTGTAGATTATTATCTGTTAAAAGGCACAAACTACTAAGCATGAATTTACCATCACTGTTAAAGGATCATACTGGTGATTTTTCACATTTGAGCAATAAATACTACCCCAATACACATAATATTACTGCTAACCATTTTCCAAAACATACAGCTGGAGCGGTCAATATTAGATTTTTTTTGTCTCTACCCGTTTCAGTTCATTCAAGTATGTTAGCAACTAAATGTGTGACGTGAATTAATTTAACCCATCCAGTATCATGGAAGAAACTGTATGTCTTCACCAGGGCGTATAATTCTGGAGATGAAGCTTTTATTGAGAAATTAAAATGCTTATGCCTTATAAAATCACACATAGCTGTCAGCAGGCGAAAAATATCAAATTTTTATTTGACTTACTGAAATACCATATATACTCAAGTATAAACCAAGGTTTGTTTGTTTTTTTGTTTTTTTTTTCTTACCAAATTTCACAAAGCAAATCGGGGGGTCAGCTTATAATTCAAATCAGATCCCAGAGAAGGAAATTTCCAGGGGTGTAAATACTACCAATTACCATGGAAAATAGTCTAAATCATACCTTAGAATGAGATATTTCCTGATAAAACATGTTATCCAGCACATTTTGCGGCAGCCAGTAAGCTCTGTTGTGATTGGTCAAAGACAAAAGAATGGGCCAATCAGAGACGACCTTATAAAAATGCTGTTTCATATACTGGTACAGTAATGTTATTTGATAGTCTCATTCAACATGTTTTGTGCTTTATTAGCAAGAAGCTAATAGCAAGAGGAGTNTATTTGATAGTCTCATTCAACATGTTTTGTGCTTTATTAGCAAGAAGCTAATAGCAAGAGGAGTCCAAAAATGTTAATGTCAGCTAGTGTCAGTTAGAGCAATCAGCTGCTGAAATAAATATCATGTTTGCCTTACATGGATTATTTTCAGAAAAACAGAGGAATACTATGACAATACCCAGAAAAACGGGTAATTTGCTAAACAAATAAATTGATGGAACAACATCAGGGACACGGCTTATACATGAGATCAGCTTATACTTGAGTATATATGATAATAGGAAAACTATAATACAATTTTATGTTGTGGAAAATGGTTGGTAGTAACATAAGGTGTATGCGGGTAGTCTTTATTGGGCTCAAACATGCGAAACCACCGGTGTGGTCCTTTAAGTTTTCAAGTTGTTTGTGCTATTCTGTCTCCTGTTATCATTGTTTTGTTTCTGGCTGTATTTAGTCTCTCTCTCTCTCTCTCTCTCTCACACGTCCTTGGTCTGAACAAAAGGCTACCATGGTGATACCCTCGTTGCTCACAAAACTGTGTCGACAAGAGTTCACACACACACACACACACACACACACACACACACTCTGTTCGGCCTCCAGGATGAAATGTGTTGAACTTTATGAATGAAAGTTCAGCAGCTCTGGAAACAAAGCAAATCTTTGTGAACACACAGATTAAACAGGATGATACATTACAGTCAGCATCATTTTATTTTAAACGTTGAAGGTAAAAAAGGTTTAAATGTAAACGGCTTCAGTTACATAACAACAAACTAAATAACTGGATTTTATCTTTATGGTTTTAAAGTTTCACCTGGTTCCAATATAGAAAATGTCTTATTTGGTGTGACTGATTTGTGTTAAGATGAGTGAGTGAGATCAGCTATGGGTGGTGCCCTGTGTGTGTGTATGTGTGTGTGTGTTTGTCTATGCATGTGTGTGTGCATGTGTGGAGGGTAAAGTTTGGTGACTTGAGCTGATCACTGACAGGATGTTTGCCGGAGAGGCGGGTGGTAGTGACAGCCACACACACACACACACACACACAGGTGTGGCTGTGAGCAATCAAGGAAAGAAAAGAAAGGAGGGAAAGAAAGATTAGCAGTAGGAAGAAAGGAGAAAGGAGAGAGTACGTGAAAGGTAGAAGGAGAAGAGAGGGAATGAAAGGTTACAGGAAAAGAGAGAGACAAAGTGAGATAAATGAGTGTGTTGAGTCTGGTAACAGAGAAAGAGATTAGGAAAGCTGCTGTCGCAACGTGTGTGTGTGTGTGTTTGAAGGCTGTATGTGGTGTGTGTCTGTGCGCATGTGTGTTGAAGAATATCCTTAATCACTGAAGTGCTGAGACACCCATGGGTGACACAGAACACTTCCAAGACCACACCTAATCATGAGCTGCTGCAACACGACTGGAGCTTAACCAGCTGGCTAATGTGATTTCACACACACACACACACACACACACACACACTCAGTGGGGATGGTGATATTTGCCAGTGAGTTGTGTTGAAAGTCATCTGGCAGCGACACACTTTCATAAACGAGTCCTGACAAAAACCTTTGGTAAGTTTGAAGCTGAAACAGCGACATGCAGGTTGAATATCTTTCTGCATTTAGTGAAAATGAAAATATGAGGCCTGAGAGGTGACATTTTCTCTGACCTTCATTAGATTTGTTTGTAGAACTCCAGACAAATTAAAGGTAAAACTCACATGAAGGGCATTTTAAAGGTTTTGGCCGTTATGAACCAGCAGATCAGCCTCGCTGTGGAATCTAGCGGAGGGACAGAGGCGTTTTCCTAAAAGATGATCTCTCTTTTGGTGTTTGATGGTGCTGCAGAGTTTCATGTTGAATGAGACTATCATGCTGAGATCAGCTGGCTGAGTCATGATTTACATCATCATCATCATCACATCATTTCATACTCATCAAACCATTCATGGAGCTTTTCACCACAGACATTCTGTTTCTGTGGAACCAAAGTGCTCCATAGTGAACCAGCACACATTTCTACCAGTTTTCATGTTTTACACCAGTCACCAAAAAAAAAAAAAAAAAAAAAACTGCAGATTTTCTTTTTTTTTTAATCAGTGAAAACATGCAAGATGGTGGAGCATATTGTTGACCTGCAAGCTGTTATTATTTTATTAAAAGCATTTATTTCAGTCTAAGGGAGTCACATGAGCTAACTACACACACACACACACACACACACACACACACACAGTTCCTACTTCAGATCCTACTATTTTCTGGTTCTGAAAGGAAACTAACTTTATTTGATTCCAAACCAAGTTATTTTTTGGTCAAAATGCTCCAAATGGTTCCAAAGCTGTCCTGCATTATATCATGACCTCTTTACTCTTTTACATTATGCATTATTTTACCCTCAGAATAAGGATAAAGGAAATAATCCTTAATATTAATATTAAGCCACATTTTGACCTCATTTGTATCATCCTGAATCAACACATAAGTTGCTATCATGCAAAAACTATTTGATATGTGAAATTATCAGCATGAGAGAAACGGAGGGAGAGATTAAAAATGACTGGAATGTTCATACCGTTTCACTCTGAACTCTGTCCTGCAGCCAAAGATTAGTGAATACTCTGTGTTTGTGTGTGTGTGTGTGTGTGTGTGTGTGTGTGTGTGTGGTACCAGCTGGTACAGTGAGGTGTGATTGGTAAGATAGGTTACACAGCAGCAGTGTTAAAGGACCATACCGGTGATTATGCATGTTTGAGCCCAATATACACTACAGGCCAGAGAGTAGTAATATAGTGTAATGTAGTGCTACTACTACTACTACTACTGTAGTGCTAAATCTGGGGGGAGGCCACCCCCAGATTTAGCATGAGCAGACTGTGCAGCAAGTTAATCCAAAATGATGTGGGAGAAGGCAGACAGCNTTTTTTTTTTTTTTTTTTTAAATCTGGGGGTGGCCTCTAAATTCTGGCTTGCATACATGTTACGGTACTGATGACCAATTTCCAAAACATAAAACTGTGTTTTACTTTTCCTGTTATTTTTATTTATTTATTTTTTTGAATCCCCTAATCTTTCAAAATCAAACATTCAGGTGATGCCTTAAAATTCAGTGTTTTGTCTTCTAACACTTAGGCACGATTGTAGAAGGTTAATAGTGTAATGAGCTGAAATTACTGGCAGTCTGGAAGTAATAAAATTCTAAAATGTGCTGCTAAAGTCGTATATTTTGGGAAATGGTTGTCAGTAACGTAACATGTATGCAGGTTGTATATATTTGGGCTCAAACTTGCAACGATCACTGGTATGCTCCTTTAAATCATTCTAGCTGCAGGTCTACAGCTGATTTATTCAGGTATGTTGTTAATCTCAGTGTGTCATGTTGCATCATTTCCCTTTTTGACTTTTTTAAGTAAAAATATTAAGTTCAGGTTTTTACCTGTTTTTGAGTTGATTCCTCCAGGATGCAGCAAAGCGTTTAGCTGGAAGTATAACATGCAGTACTGCTGATCAGTACATGATGGTACACTATGGAATATTCCGACGTGTGATACCTATAATGAAACATTCTGACATTTTGAGAATATTTTTTTTTTTCTGTCTTAATGGGAGTTAAAGAAGACTGAATTTCATCAGCATGTTTCGATGGTTACGCTAAATCAGCATTTTATTATTATTTTTTTTACTTCACAATAAATTATTCATCACATGGTAAAATAAGCTTAGAGAACTAATGTTTAATTTTACAATTACTTGAACTATAAGCACCGATTTGTTTTTTTTTGTTTTTTTTTCTACAGAATTCTAACATTTGAGATGTTCTTAGGATGTTTTGGAGCTTTTTATGGAGCAGACATTGATGCAATCCAGTCGTACTTCTCTTAATGTCCATCAGGGTGCGGTCACAAGTCTCCAGCCGGCACCAAATGCTTTGTGACATCACCATGTCCTGATCGTAAATGATGTGCTGTTTTGTTAATGGGTCCATGGTATGTTTAGCCTAGCGTAACTGTTAGCTCACGGTTTTATTTAAACATGTAGAAATATGAATGAAAAATTGAATAATGTGAAGATCTGTCATCAAACGTTGCCAAGAATATCTTAAGTTTGTCACAGAGCAAGAAATGTTTCATAGAAGACCTTATTTTCATGATGTTGGATTGGTTTGTCTCTTTGTAACAGCTGTAGTTGTTAGGCTGACTAGATTTTGGAAAGTTAAAGACAGGAGTGTTTTGTTTTTTGTTTTTTTTTGTTTTTTTTTTTTAAACCAAAAAACAAAAGCATAAATCCCTGAAATCTGGGAATAATCTGGATTTTGTTTCAGAATAACTCAGGACACTAAGACATGGGACCAGTCAGCTGTAATTGTTGTGGTCGATGTTGTTTTAGCAGTTTTGTTGAAACTTTAGAACTCTCTGACAGACGTCAGCATTGATCGGCGTCCCGTGAAGCAGGCCTCACCGCTGTCTTTCTGTTCTCCAGACTCTAAAGCCATTGTGGATGGGAACCTGAAACTGATCCTGGGTCTGGTCTGGACTCTGATCCTGCACTACTCCATCTCCATGCCAGTCTGGGATGGTGAGGATGAAGAGGTACAGCCGGCTGACTCTTCATTTACTTCTCTTCATGTTGTTTTCTTCTGTGGTTTGCAGAATGATGCATGTATGAAATGCTGAAATATAACGTTTTTTTTCCACATATTTATTGGTTTTGACCAACAACAGATACAGCCTTGTGTCATTTCTTCCTATGAAAGGATGGATGGCAAAAAAGAGAGAAAAAAAGAAATGGTTGTATAGATCGGCAGTTAAATATTGATAAACATGAAAAACAGTAAACACGAATTACTAGTACAAATGTAATCTGTACATTATGAAACAAAAATATTGAAAAATTGCAATAAAGAATAGAATACAAATACAAAAGTGCGATTCAAAGCATTTTTACATTCCTTTGGACTTTTCAAAAAGTGTCTCAGAGCTCAGAGTCTGCATGGTTCACAACAATCATCAATCAAACTTCCACTTGATTATCCCAAAATATGACTTTTAGTTAAGTTTATTCATCACAATTAATGATTACTGACATGGTAAAGTTAAAAAACCCAAATGAAGATATGTAAGGAAATAGAAAATAAAGACAAAGCAGCCTTTAATTCGTTTCTCTCTAACCCTGCTGGTGATCTGTTCCTTTTGTGTTCAGGCAGAATCAAAGACACCTAAACAGCGTCTGCTGGGCTGGATCCAAAACAGAGTCCCCGACCTGCCAATCACCAACTTCAACCAGGACTGGAGGAACGGCAAAGCTCTGGGAGCTCTGGTGGACGGCTGCGCTCCAGGTACTGTCGCTTTTTACTTCTTACCACGTGTGACGGCTAAAATCCTGATTGTTCACAAATAAACGGGAATTCTTTTCTCCATTTTTTCCATTCTTTTCCTTTAGAAGAATTCCCTTTGCTGGTTGTTGTTGATAATGATGATGATGTGTGTGTGTGTGCAGGTCTGTGTCCAGACTGGGAGACCTGGGATCCAGTGAAACCAGTGGAAAACGCCACGGAAGCCATGCAGCTGGCTGATGATTGGCTGGGCATCCCACAGGTTTGATTCCCAATAACTTTGCTCATTTACTTCAACCTTTAACCTCCATTTAACCACGAGGTGTTTTTTAAAGACGGAAGTTTCTGTATTTTTATTGTTGGTTGCTGTATGAATTTCTACAATAAACACACTGCAAAGGGGCGGCAATATTAGAAAGAAAGATTGATGAATGCAGGATTTGCTGCTCTTCATTTATGTGTTTTGGTGAGCTGCAGTGTTTCACCTGATACTTTGAATAATAATAATAAAAAAACAATTTAAAAAAATAAAAAAACCCCACCAAAAATGAACAAAAATGCAGATTTAGCCCAACTTTTATCAAACTCAAATTAGCTTCCCTGGCTAAACTAGATTTAGATAAATTTAATGAAACTGACCATTTTAGTCGTCTTCTTCTTCTTCTTCTGCTGCTGCTGCCTTCATAAAGACAGATATTTGGTTCAGGATATTTTATCTTCCGAAGCACAAAACAAACATATAAATATGTCATATATTCACCTGCATAAGCATAAAACAAGTCAAGTAGTCAAGTCCTGAAACAATTAGCACAAATGCTAAAAGTGTATAGGAAACCATGTGTAGCTTATTAGCATGATGCTAACTTATAATGGACCTTTGTGCTTGCTGTAGCACACCGGATGACAAATGTTCAGTTTTAAATGTAAAAATAACCTAAAAAAAATACAGTTATCGGTAGTTGGAAATGGTGCTGCTGGAGGCTTTTCCTCTGCTGAGGATTTTGTCGGGTCAAAGGTCAACAGGCGCATCCCACACAGATGTTGTTTGGTTTCCTGATTGTTCACAGCAGAGGAAACTCGCTGAACCTGAGTGTGTTTTTCCCGTCGTTTGTTTGAAGAGAGGAGAGGATACAACCCGCTGATTTACGGGCAGAAAGGGAAATGTCGTATAAAGAGTTATGAAAGGAATTTGCTGTTCCTGAGGATGAATTAGTGAAGTATTTATAGTTTAGAGGATTTTCTGAATACATTTCCATCCTTTCTCTGATCGTCTGAGGTTCATTCCTGCTGGCAGGTATGGAGCAAATTAAAGTTTAAAGATAATTACAGCGTTTTAAGCAGAAATCTGAGCTGATTTCAACACTTAGAAGAGGCCAGTTAAAGGACCATACCGGCAATTTTGCATGTTTGAGCCCAATAAATACTACCTGAATACATGTTACGTTACTGACAACCATTTTCCAACACATATAAACCTGTATTTTAGTTTTCCTGTTACCTTCTCAAAACCCGTAATCTTTCAAAATCAAATCTTCAGGTGATACACACACCTTAAAATTTAATGTTTCACCTGCTAGCACTTCTTGCACAACTGTAGATGGCACTGTCATTTTAATTTCTCTGTAAAAGCCATCTTCTCCTGGGACTAAATTTCCTGGTGGAGTAATACATTATCTTCTGTGCAGCTCTGTGTTGGACCTTTTAAAGGACCATACCACCCATTTTCCATGTTTGAGCCTAATATATTCAACTTTCATACATTGATAATTAAGATTAAGGTTATTAATTAAAAATGTTTTTCCTACCTTCCAGACCGCCATTGGTTTCAGTTCATTCTGCTATTAAAATCAANTTTTTTTTTTTTTTTTTTTTGAAGTTACATAATTTTTGTAATAATTAAGTGAAATAAAAACCCGAGAGTGAATGTATGCCTCCACCGGGGAATATAGTTCCAAAAGAAGACCTGTGTTTATCGAAAAAGTTTAATGACCATGACTTCATAATTTTGCGTAGCTTTAGTAGGAGAAACATGGATTTTTAAGGTGGGTGTATCACTTGAATATTTGATTCTGAAAAATTAAGAGATTTTGCAAAATATCAGGAAAGCTGAAATACGGTTTTATCCTTTGGGAAATGATTGTCAGTAACGTAACATGTATGAAAATTGAATATATTAGGCTCAAACATGCAAAATGTACCGGTATGGTCCTTTAAATAAAGTTACTTTGACAAAATACTTAATCGACATCTTGTTTGCTGTGATGACTTACGTATCTTAAGCACATTTCAAGTCTTTACAGGTTGGTTTTAATAGCGTACTGGAATAAACTGAAACCAATGGCAGTCTGGAAGGTAGGAAAAACAATTCTAGTCTTTGCTGCTCCAGAAATATGTTTTGGAAAATGGTTGTCAGTAACACAACATGTATGCAGGTTGTATTTAATGGGCTCCAACATGCCAAATCACTGGTATGGTCCTTTAAAACACATGAACGCACATGTCTTTGTTGTAGCAAAACAAATTTTGCTTGTGGGTGAAGAAATGGAGACAGGCGTTTCCTGTTTGTCTCTGTCGCTCCGTGTTTGACAGTGAACTCTGGAGCTGTCGCAGCCTAAACGAATAATCATGCTGTGTCCTCGTTTGATCCTCTCTGTCCGTTTAAAAAGCTCATCCTCGCTATTTTCTCACGGTTAGAGATGTTTTATCTGGCTGGTTGGTCTCAGATATTCCTCATAGTCAGGGTCATTTTCTGGTTTTGAGGTGATGCGTTTGTTTAAATCATATTCTGCATGAATTCATTCTACTTATTGTCTGAGTTTTAAATGCCAAACATTTTCCAAAGTTATGCATAATCATACTTCATCACAATGATGATATGGAAAATTTGATCGTGACATTCGTTCCTTCACCATCCATACCATTTATCCAAGTTAGCGACGTTGAGCAGCGAAACGTGTCACCTCTCACCTCAGCACCATGCAGGGCCTCTCTGCTCGTTGGGTTCGTGGTGCGTTCAAGTCTAGTTTTGACTGTGTAAAACTTGTGCTTTCAGAATGCCAAAAAAACATGGTAAATGTTAACGCACAACAGAACTGGCAGAAGTAAAGGCGTCGTGACTCTGAATGACAGAGCTGTTTTAGAGTTCAGCGTCCTGGCTTGAACCACGCCTTTGTTCAGGACCGAGCCACGTTTCCTCCTTCAGTCATCACTCATCTGTTCACATCTCGCCTCGGCTTGGCTGTGAACTCACCGCTTCCCTGTTTTCAGAACCGCTAATCCCTTGTCATGTGTCATTTGTGATTTTTAAACTGGTTTAAATCCATCAGCACCTTAAAATGAGCCATGTGCAACATGACGAGAAACCTCAAATATCAGCCCATGTTTAGCATGTATGTGTGTGTGTGTGTAGGTGATAGCTCCAGAGGAGATCATTGACCCCAGCGTGGATGAGCAGTCGGTGATGACGTACTTGTCTCAGTTCCCCAAAGCCAAACTGAAACCAGGAGCTCCACTCAAACCCAAACTCAACCCCAAGAAGGCCAGAGCATACGGACAAGGTACACACACACACACACACACACACACACGCANGAAGGCCAGAGCATACGGACAAGGTACACACACACACACACACACACACACACGCACGTATGCACACACACTAACACACACACGCGTATGTGCGCACGTACACATACATACACTTACACACATACATGCTCACATACAGTATATACACTCATGCGTACATAGACACATGTACACTTTAGCTAAACACATTAGCCATGTTAGCTGGAATCTGTAAAAGTGACACGATTTGAGTAAATTAGAATTTATCAAACTTTGACTTTATTTATGGGACCAAAAAAAAAAAAAAAAANAAAAAAAAAAAAAAAAAACCAATTAAAAAAAGGCAAAAGATGAAGAGTTTACATGGAGCATGGAAATAAATGAAAAGTTTAATAATTTGTGCAGTATTTAAAATATGAGGCAATTGAATGTTTGTGTTTTTCATTTGGTTTTAATTTGTCTTAAGTGTTTTTTTTGTTTTTAGTTTATTTCTATGATTTATTTTCTTTTATTCCAAAGTCATTGCAATTGTTTTTTCAAGTTTAACATATTTTGATTTATTTTAAAAATTTATTCATGTTTCTTATTTGTCTTTATATATTTTTCTACATGTCTACAATACATTTGAAAGTAGTTAATTATATTTATTTTATTTGTAATAGTTTTTTTTAGTATACAGGTTAAAGTTCAATAAAAGCAGCTTTTCTGTTTCTGACCTTTAATGGGAACACTGCGTTTGTTGACAATGTGAGGAAGTCAGAAGCTTAAATATTAATAATAATACCTGGAAATAACTACAGAGGCAGCATACAAGCTGCTTCCAGCCCTGTGACACACACACACACACACACGGGTTTCCAATGGACAGGAACAACAAGCTGTAATAAGGAAACTGGAAGGTTTTAATTCTTTCTGATTTTCAGCAGGATTTGACCAAAAAATACAGAAATAAAATCAATTGGTTGAAAAATTTAGAACAAAGCAGAATATTAAAAAAAAAAAAAAAAAAAAACAGTTTCATAAGGCTGATTCATACCTACGGTGTAATATATTGCATAGGTGTCATTTCAGGACTTTTGGAACTTAATTTTATTTATTAAAAATAATAATAATAATAATAAAGTTAGGTTATCTGAATTTTAAAATTATTATTACAAAAACCCAAGTGAGTATCAGGTTTGTAAAATGAATTTCTCTCTCTGTCTCTCTCTCTCTCTCTCTCTCTCTCTCTCTCTCTCTCTCTCTCTCTCGCTGTCTCTCTCTCTCTCTGTAGGAATTGAACCCATGGGGAACAGGGTTCTGCGTCCTGCTGTGTTCACCGTGGACACGTTCAGTGCAGGACAGGGTCAGGTCACCGTCTACCTGGACCAACCTGACGGCACCAGGGAGGAGGTGCAGCACAGTCCTCCTCTTCCTCATTTTCTTCCTCTTTCTCTCCTCTACACAAGAAGAAAAGATGACATGAGCTGTTTTCTGTACTTTGTTTTCTGTTCTCTTACTAAATGGTTGTCAGCACGATTTTTGTAATAATAATATTAATGTGTGTGTGTGTGTGTGTGTGTGCTGATCAGCTGAAGGCGGAGCCTAACGAGGGTAAGAAGACATACAGCGTCAGCTACGTTCCTCAGGTTATGGGACCTCATAAGGTAAAATGTAGTAAATGCATAACAATTAATAAATTAATAAATATATTTGACTTTCATACATTTGTCTGCTGGAGCTCAGAAAATTTAGAAAAAACAAATTCTCAAATTTGAGAAAATTAATACTGAAAATAGCCGGTATTTACTGTTCCACAAAGTGTGAAGTACTACGCGTACATTTCCTTTATGTTTCCCACTTTTAAGATAGTAATTTAACAATTAAAGGCACAAATAAATAATTCAGTGGAAAAATTGGGGGAATTTAAGGATGCAAACTTTTAATTTATAGGAATGATAAAATTATTCTGCAGCTTGATGAATTATGAAAAAAACCCAAACGGGTTCAAAGCACTGTGTGTCTGTACACGGCTAACAGACAGGTTATAACAGTTGTTTTGCCATTGTTTCCTAGGTGACGGTGATGTTTGCGGGTCAGCAGATTCCCAAAAGTCCGTTTGAGGTGAACGTGGACAAAGCGCTGGGCGACGCCTCCAAGGTGACAGCTAAAGGGCCGGGAATCGAACCTGTGGGCAACGTCGCCAATAAACCCACCTACTTTGACATTTATACTGCAGGTCAGTGAAGAAAATCACAGAAACAACAAGCAGAGAGAAAAACACTCCAACATAGCTCATGAGTGGAAAGATTTAGTACTGTTAAAGGACCATACCACTTATTTTGCATGTTTGAGCCTAATATATTCAATTTTCATACATGTAACGTNAGGACCATACCACTTATTTTGCATGTTTGAGCCTAATATATTCAATTTTCATACATGTAACGTTACAGACAATAATTTCCCAAAGAATACTACTGGAATGGTAAATTAAAAATGTTTTTCCTACCTTCCAGACCACACCATTGATTTCAGTTCATTCTGGTACGCTATTAAAATCAACTTGTTGATACTTGTAACGTTCTTGGGATAGGTAATCCATCATCACCAACAAGACGTGTATTCAGGTTTTTTTTTCAAAGTTTCGTAGTTTTAGTGTTTAAGTGCAATAAAAAGCATGGAGTGAATGTATGCCTCCACTGGGGAATATAGTCCCAAAAGAAGACCTGTGTTTATGGAAAAATCTAAAGGACCTTGACTTCATAAGGCTGCGTAACTATTAACAGAAGAAACATGGATTTTTAAGGTGGGTGTATCACTTGAATATTTGATTTTGAAAGATTAAGAGATTTTACAAAATACCAGGAAAGCTGAAATACAGTTTTATCCTTTGAGAAATGATTGTCAGTAACGTAACATGTATGAAAATTGAATATATTAGGCAAAACATGCAAAACGGTGGTATGGTTCTTTAATTGTATACATTATTATATTGGGAGTATTGGGACTTAGCACGGTTTGTCAGTATTTTTCTGTTTCCTGTTTGGACCGACAGCAGCAGAAGTGACTTCACTGAGTCCTGACTGTCCATGTGAGTGTTTAAATAAAGTTTTCCTGGTTGTGTGTCCTGTAGGAGCTGGTACAGGAGACGTGACGGCCATGATCAGGGACCCACAGGGCCGTCAGAACAGCGTGGAGGTCATGATGGAGGATAAAGGGGACAGCGTGTACCGCTGCACCTACCGGCCCACCCAGGCCGGCCCGCACGCCGTCACCGTCACGTTTGGAGGGGTCGGGGTCCCCAGGAGCCCCTTCAATGTGGACGTGGGTCCTGGTGAGTCCTTTGAGCGTCCATCCTGCTGTGCTGATTGGCTAAAAACAAAACAGCTTTTTATTTTAAACAGCTGTATATGTTCATTGTATTTGTGTATGTATGTCTTCTCTTATATGGAAAATATACTAATATTCTCTGTCTTTTTTTTTTTTTTAAATTGTTCATATATTTGTATGTTTTCATAAATTTAAATATATTTCTGGTAGTTATTTCATGTTTGTTTGTAGCCATCCTAGGGATGGCATTTATTTTAATGTTTGCATAGCAATAAAGCTTAAACATGCTAACGTTGGCATAGTAGCATGATAAAAAGTACATGCTAAAGTATTAGTGGTTTGGCAGGTTTACAAGCTAAGGTTTGCATTTTAACTTGTGAATATTAAAAAAAGAAACCTGAAATATTTGAATTTGTGCACGTTAACAGTAGGCATGTTAGCATGCTAATTTTAGCGTTCAGTTAAGCTGAGGCTGACAGGCTAAATGGATTTTTTTTTTTTCCTCTTACAGCCAAATGGGGCCTCTAATTTACCTAAAATCTTTGCGTNGATTTTTTTTTTTTCCTCTTACAGCCAAATGGGGCCTCTAATTTACCTAAAATCTTTGCGTGTGTGTGTGTGTGTGTGTGTGTGTGTGCGCATGTGTGTGTTTTTCATTGTTTGCATAAAACCAATATGCAAATGTTTCCAAATCCAAATCTGGCAACATTATTTTTCTCTTAAGATAACGTAATACTTTAAATTGTAGTTTATCAAACGCTCATCCAGACATTTTTACTGTCTGTGTTCCTGTTCTGCTTTTCTTTACGCAACATTTTGTTGTTTTGTTCTATGAGGATCAGAAAGACAATAACAGCAGCGGAAAATGAGTATCGACTGAATCTAAAAGTCACAGACAGAAAACGTTCATATGTACTGTGATGAACTCTTTCTGTCTGCTAGCCTGCGTGCCGGCGGCGTGCAGGGCGACAGGTCGTGGTCTCCAGGCGGTGGGCATGAGGGTGAAACAGGTCGGAGACTTTAAGGTGGACACCAGGAACGCCGGCAGCGGAGACCTGAAGGTGCTCCTCAAAGGACCCAGTAAGTACAAATCAAAGCATGTCACTTCCTGTCAAAATAACCTTTTTATTTTCAGAAATACATACCGTAAATGTTCTATTAGTTTCTGGAGCCTTTATTTACCTCAACTGCAGAGAGAACCTGGACAATATTAGAGACGGACTTTTATTAGAGACAGGCCTTTACTTCTAATTTTGCTGTTGGACAAACCCATAACTGTAAAAATAAAAATAAATAAAAAATAAAAAACACACCGCCACAAGGAGAAGACGCCAGTGTGAACACGCATCCAGCAGCTTTTAGAAAGTTCATTTTCATCCACTTTTCTTGGTTTGTGACGCCAGCGGAGCATCGTGTTCCCCGTTTAGTTTCACGTTGAGCCAGTCGTGTCTTCTGGCTGGAGAGACGACGGCTTTAAGCGGTTTGGTATCAAACATGGCTGCTGTCATCTGGAGGCAGCAGCACATTACACTCAGAGTTTCCTGGGCCAGTAAAAGACAAACACCAAACCCAGCTATTATTTGAATACCGGCTTTTATTCCGTTCTGCTGGCTCCGCCCCCTGGTTTTTATTACATACCGGCTATTATTTGAGTACCGGCTTTTAATAGAGAATTTCCGGTATGTAGTTTAAACCAGCTCTCTGACATCTTCTGATGTATTGTTTCCAAGATGATGGAACAATTTGCCAGAGGGTCTGCGTTTCTAAATCTGTGGGTATTTTTAGGAAGAATCTTAAAACATCTTTTTAGTACTGCTTTTACGTGTGTTTTATGCTTTTATTGGTCATTTTCTTTTCTTTTATCTTTTATCTTTCATCATTTATATTTCTATATCTCTTTTATTTTTATGTGAAGCACTTTGAGTTGCAACATCATGCATGACTTGTGCTATTTAAATAAAGATTATTATCATTTCTATTTTATTATTATTGTCATTTATTCAAAGATTGATAAGAGGATCAATGAGAGCATTTCTTCTGTGTCTGCAATGGAAATAATTCCAGAATGTGCTTAGCTTAGCGAAAAGACAGACGTGATAAATAAGGGAATATCCTAAAATATTAGCCCATTCCTTCATTATGAACTTCGTGACTGATTCTTGTGTGTGTGGTGTGTGTGTGTGTGTGTGTGTGTGTTCATTCAGANTTCGTGACTGATTCTTGTGTGTGTGGTGTGTGTGTGTGTGTGTGTGTGTGTTCATTCAGAGGGCATAGAGGAGCCAGTGAAGCAGATTTCTAGTCAGGATGGTGTGTTTTCGTACGAGTATTACCCCAGCACTCCTGGCAAATACACTGTGTCCCTCACCTGGGCAGGACAGCACATCCCGAAGAGGTGAGCTCTATACTCTGTGTGTGTGTGTGTGTTTGTGTATACGTGTAGAAGCAGTCAAGATACAAGACGTGCAGTGATGTAAATGTGATTATTAACTGCGATCGTGACACTGTGACATTGAGGATTCTGGTTTAATTCAGGGTGAATCGGCCTCAGCTCAGCTTCAGCTTTGTTTCCTGTCTGAGTGGAATAAACGCAGCAGAGTGTGTTACTGCAGCAGGAAGTGATGTCATAATTTTTACATTCAGCTGGTTCTACTGGAAGCAGTCTGAGTTTGAATGGTTTTGTGTTCATGGAAGCAGGATGCAGGAATGCTGGCAGGTCGCCACCAATCAGACGGAAGTTTACTGACGCGTTTGAGGAAATAAGCAATGAGAAATTACATCATCAGGTCATTTCTCACGGGAGCTACACGACTTAAAAACGTGCATAAACCAAAATGAAATCTATGCATGTGAATAATTTATATTTATTGTTGTAATGTTGACAATTTTAATCTTAATCAAACCCTTTTTAATTATTAAAAGTTGGGAAGTAGTTCATCAGTAAAGAAAAAAATCAGCGGTACAGTGTAAGAGAAGAAAGTGTGTGTCAATGTGTGTGTATACTGCAGTTTTATTTGGTGTGAAGGTAGTTTCCATCTAAGAGCGACTCTCTCTCTCTCTCTCTCTCTCTCTCTCTCTCTCTCTCTCTCTCACACACACACGCACACACACTCGTTCATACATATATTTTTCCACATGTTGGGGGCACAATAACAGAGAGCAGAGGATTGTGGGATTTACGAGCCTCACTGAATGGCTCTGTGTTCACCTCCTTATTTCATACGCAGCAAATGTAACACCTGAGTTTCAGCACCAACGCAAAAAACAAAAGCAACACATGTTTTCCTGACACATTTTTGGAGTACACGTCTTTAAAAAAAACATCAACTTGTCAAATAAATCAGTTTTTCATGTAAAACACTGTTTAATGTAACAGAACATTATGATGATTTAAATCAGGAATATCTGACCTCTCTCTCTCTCTCTCTCTCTCTCTCTCTCTCTCTCTCTCTCTCTGTCTCAGTCCGTTTGCGGTGACGGTGGGTCCGGAGGCGGGGCCTCAGCAGATCAGGGCCTGGGGTCCCGGCCTGGAGGGAGGCATTGTGGGTAAACCTGCAACATTCGTAGTGGAGTCCATCGGCACAGACGTTGGTGTTCTGGGTGAGTTTCAGATTTCAGGATGTTTATGTTTTTAAAGGACCATACCATCCATTTTGCATGTTTGAGCCTAATATATTCAATTTTCATACATGTAATGTTACTGACAATCATTTCCTAAAGCATACTACTGGAATGGTAAATTAAAATTGTTTTTCCTACCTTCCACACCGCCATTGGTTTCAGTTCATTCTGCTATTAAAATCAACTTGTTGATACTTGAAATGTTCTTGGGATAGGTAATCCATCATCACCAACAAGACGTATATTCAGGGGTTTTTTAGAGGATATGTAATTTTAGCATTAAGCACAATAAAAAGCGTGGAGTGAATGTATGCCTCCACCAGGGAATATAGTCCCAAAAGAAGACCTGCGTTTATGGAAAAATTTAAAGGACCGTGACTTCATAAGGCTGTGTAACTATTAGCAGGAGAAACATGGATTTTTAAGGTGGGTGTATCACTTGAATATTTGATTTTGAAAGATTAAGAGATTTTGCAAAATATCAGGAAAGCTGAAATACGGTTTTATCCTTTGGGAAATGATTGTCAGTAACGTAACATGTATGAAAATTGAATATATTAGGCTGAAACATGCAAAAGGTCCTTTAATCAAATGAGTATCTGCTTTGCAGCTACAACTTAACAATAATAATTGTTATTTGATTCAAATAATCAACTGATAATTGCCTTATGTATTAATGTATTAGCTGGTTAATCATTTAGTTTAGAGATAGATTGACATGATATGAATCAGATCTGTTCTGTATTCGTAGCTAATCTACTGTTTCTGATCCAGTTTGTATTCCATTCCACATTATTCTAATCTGTTGTATTCATGTATCATCAAATCTTATTTTCTGTATTATCTAATCCTTTACATTACAGTCTCCTTTAATTTAATCTGATGATCTAATCTGATCTTCTGTGTCCAGGTTTTGCCATCGAGGGTCCATCACAGGCTAAAATTGAGTGCGAGGACAAGAACGACGGCTCGTGTGACGTCCGTTACTGGCCTTTGGAGGCTGGCGAGTACGCCGTCCATGTGACCTGTGACGATGAGGACATTGAACACAGCCCCTTCATGGCCCACATCGTCCCCGACAACCACAGCAGCGACCCCGATAAGGTCAGAAAATGCAGAATCTTCATCCCAATTTTGTTATGGGCAGAAACACTATGATTGATCCATCAAACCACCAGAGAGAAAAAAGTTGTTTAATATGAGCTTTAACTTTAGATGTAAAGTTCAGTATGTTGAGTTTAAGATCAGACGTGGTAAGTTTGGGGTAAAATTAAAGGAGAACTTCTGTCTCTGCCCATAACGTAGAGGAATCCATAAGAGCGCCTTTTTGTTTTTATGTCAAAACATCTACAGTTATTTCTGAACAGTAAAGGAACATACCAGTAGTTTTGCATATTTTAGCCTTTAAAATACAAATTGTGCACACTTTGTGTTACTGTCGACCATTTTTCAAATCAAACTGTCAGTTTTAGCGTTGAGTCTAACAGATTGTTTTTTTTTTTTTTTAGGTCCAGGCCTACGGTCCCGGCCTAGAGAAGACCGGTTGCTTGATGAACGAACCTGCTGAGTTCACTGTCAGCGCAAAGGATGCTGGGAAAGGACCTCTGAAGATCACAGTTCAGGTCAGATGGAATATGGCTACATTCATATAACAGACCATAAAGCTCAATTCTAATTTTTTTTAGTTAGATCTGACCTTTTTGTCTTGGTTTACATTCATATTTGTTCATAACATGTTTGTGACTCTTGTGATCACAGCTCTGCCCTAAAAGGCCACAGTGTACACATTTAACAAAAAACACGATCGCCATGCACTCATGAACAACAAAAACTTCAAACAATAAAAATGGAAGCTGTTCAGCCATTTCTCATGTAACTTAAAAACTACTTGGTTCCAATATATTTCTCTGGTTTACCTCGGATGGAAGCTTCTCCATATATGTGTGTAACAAATCTGGAATCTCCTCGTCTCTCCACTGACCTCCTTGCACTTTTGTAGCTGTCCTTCATATTTATTTTTACTGGGCTGAATGATGGAGAAGTGAGATGTAAAAAAAAACACCCAAATATAAAATAAACCCATGAATTCTGCTCTGACCGTTCACACTGCGGTCACATAGCCAGAGATCAGAAATAAATCAGATCTAGGATCACTTAAACAAGTGGCCCAAATCTGATATGAAAAAAAATCAGAATTGGTTTGTTCACATTGATCAGAAAGTATCAGATCTGTGTCACATTTAGGCAAAAAAAAAAAATAAATCTGGGGCACTTCAGCCTGGAACATGAACGCAGCACTGGGTTGTTAGACTTTTTCAAACAAAAAACTCCTTAGCAACCACTTAATACCACCTAGCACCACTTTAGTAACCACAGTGACGTAGCAACCACCCGCAGTATCTTAGCAACCACCTCGAGCATTCTGTCATAATTCTGTAAAAGCACTGCTCTAACTGTCCATCTGTCTTCCTGTCAGGATGCAGAGGGACTTCCTGTGGAGGTGAAGGTGAAGAATAAAGGTGAGGGGCTGTACTCCTGCTCCTACACCCCCACCTCCCCCCTCAAACACACGGCGGCCATCGCCTGGGGAGGAGCCAGCATCCCCAACAGCCCCTTCCGGGTAAGCAGCCAATCACAGCAGCCCGTTCGTATTATTCCATCCAAATCTAAGGATGCACCAAAGGCAGGAAGCGTTAAGGTCGCCCAGTCAGAGCCTGTAGTTAAAGAAGGCGGTGCCAACGTCGTCCAATCACAGCTGAGTGTTCCACAGGAGAGTTTCAAGAAAAGTTCAGTCCAGTCAAAAAGTTCAAAAGGGAGTAAAAGTAAGAAGCCTCTGATCATCATCACCACCTACATGGAGGAGAGATTCAGCTGTTAGTTTAGCTGCACTTACTTCAAAAAAAATGAAATTTCTGCAGGCGAGATAAGAAAATCCTGTAATGCTGCTTATATAATCTCAACGCAAATCAGAGGAATCAAAAGATAAACGTATAAAATGACAAAACAAAACCAATCAAAACTACAAAGCTGATACATTTTTCATTTTACTGAACATGAAATTAACAAATATCTGTCTTTAACACCACTAAAATGATTTGTTGTTTGTTTACTAACTGTGTTACTTTTTAAATTCAGTTTTGCATTATAAATGTAAGAGTTTAATCATTATACTCGTTAACCACACTGTAAGCTGTCTGTACCAGCCTGTGGTTTGTCTCTTATCTCTTTTACAACATGAGACTGGCACTGATTCTAACTAATCCTAATTTTGTAACTAAACATGGTATTTTTCATGCTGATTTAACCACGTGCACTAATCTGCAGTCCATGCACCGTAACTTTCATTGTACTTTTTAATCCATCTGTATTTGATTAAGTTACATTAAATCAACAGAACTTCACTAATCTGAACCTGTTTAATACATGAAACATGGCGCTAAAAAGAAATAAAATGCTCAAAATGGGGATGTAGGTATCAGCAGTTTCAAATTATCAATATCTAGAAGCTGCATGAAAACAGGTAGTCTGAATTATGTAAAAAGACAATAAAAATCTTTGTACTGGCCCTTTTGTTGAGAACATGTTTTAAATCAAGAATCTTTATTGTCGTTCCTGCAGCAACTTGATTTGTCTTGTTCAAAAGTGTCAAAA
Organism: Lucifuga dentata; assembly: GCA_014773175.1. Lineage (NCBI taxonomy): Eukaryota > Metazoa > Chordata > Actinopteri > Ophidiiformes > Bythitidae > Lucifuga > Lucifuga dentata. The sequence goes on from VXCM01000777.1 coordinate 106,701, forward strand.
CTTGAGGTTGACGTCTATAAAAACACATCTAGTCAGACAAACCTGTAGGTCCTGAACGGCAATGAAAGCTGTGTTTTGATTGGTCCTTTACTTTTATAATCCATCATCATGAACAACATGTACATTCAGGGTGTTTTTTTGAAGTTTTGTAATTTTAGTGTTTAAGCGCAATAAAAAGTGTGGAGTGAATGTATGTCTCCACCGGGGAATATAGTCCCAAAAGAAGACCTGTGTTTATGGAAAAATTTAAACAACCGTGACTTCATAAAGCTGCGTAACCATTAGCAGGTGAATAATCAACTTTTAAGGTGGTGTATCGCTTGAATATTTGATTTTGTAAGAGATTTTGCAAAATATCAGAAATGCCAAAATACGGTTTTATCCTTTGGAAAATGATTGTCAGTAATGTTACCTATATGAAAATTGAATACATGTATATTAGGCTCAAACATACAAAATAGTGGTATGGTCCTTTAATGTGAACTCAAAGAGTAATTGATTAGCTCACCAGTAGAGGGGGCTCTAAAAGAGACCGGGACATTGCGACACACTAGAAGGCTAATATGATGTATATGTGTGTGTGCGCACAGGAGTGTTTATTAAAAAAAAAAAAAAGGCTTGAAAACATTTGCATTTAATCATAATTTACAAATAATGTAACAGGATCCCAAATGTAGCTGATTAAAATGCATCTTTTGCTGAAAACTTACGGGTTCAGAAAAGTGATGTTCTGTTGCTGTTTTTAACTAGATGAATTTTGCAATAGCACCAAAAAGTATTTTGTAAAACTGTTTTGTTGCTGTCTAATGAAAAACTTTTCACTCCATGTGTGTATTTAATAATATAGCATCATTTTATTAAAAACAAACAAACAAAACAAACTAACCTAAATTTGGACAGTTTCATTGACCAATAAAACCTCAGACATGAACTTTAGAGGATTTACACACATTCAAAGACACTGTGACCTTTGACCTCTGATTAAAGCTTCTGCTGTTGTTGTAATTATTACAAAACAATGATATTACAAAAAAAAAAGAACTAAATGAACTGAAAATTGGAGTGAAGAGGTTTTGATTGGACAGTAGAGAAATGCACTAACCATTCACTGCACTGTAACTTTAACTTTTTAAATGTCTGAGAGCTTCATTTGTTAATTATTGCTGTTAGCGTCTGGTTTTGTTTAGCGGCTGTCTTCCCTCCGTCTTGTCATCCCGTGATTTTGGTTTTAATTTCACCCGTAGAGAAAAAAAAAAAGAGTCTTGTGTGAAACTGCCAGTGGCCTTAGAGATGTTTGGAATAGTTCCTGCGTTGAGGATTTTTATGATGATGCCATCAGGCTTCAGGAGTTGGCAAAGACAGTAATGTTGAGAACAATCTCTGGCACGAGACCAAAAGTAAAACCAGATTCAGAGATGCAGAGATGTAGATTCTGAGTTTTCTAAAAGAGTTCAGTCATCAAAACTGTGAAGAAAACCAGCATAAAATCATATCAAATGATGCTTAAATACACAACACAGCCCAAAGTATGTGGCATCCTTCTAATTCATACTAATTTAATGATGGAGGAGGATTCATGATGCAGGGTTCCAGTTAGTTCCTGTAAAGAGAAAACTTCATGTTTCAGTGTGTAATGGTGGTTTAGATTTAGATGTGTTACGTGTTTCTACCTCTGTGGCAGCATTTTGGGGGAGAAACCTTTGTATTTCAGGATGACAAAGTTTGATAAAGATAATTTAATAAATTGGGTGAGAAGAACAAAACTGACCTCAGTCCCATCGCCATTAGTAGATCAGTGTGTTTATTGCACATTAAAGCATTGCATAAAAGTGTGGGTGTGTCTCCTTTAAAGTACGATAGTATTAATTGCAGATCTGTTGCGTTGCTTTATATCATGCAGGTGTTTCTATTTTTCTAGTCACTGGTGTATTTATTTATGCTGTTCTCAGTATTTAATGGCAAACTGAGAAACATTTCTGGTTCTGGCAGTTTTTTTCTGCCACTTGAGAAGTGTTTGAACTGCTCCAAAAGTCATTTAGAAGAGTTTTTACTTGTCCATTGGTTGTGTTCCAGTGTGATGAAATGATTTCCATCAATCTGTCAGGCTGAGGCAGGAGGCCTGATTTGCGTTCTGAGCTGCAGCAGCCTGCAGGCAGAGGAATAGAAAACAAAGTAAACAGTCACACCTAATGTGAACACCTAAATCCATATTTTGGTCGTTTATTTGTGTAAATTGAAAATCCAGGTATCAGAGAGAGGAGGTTATGATGTCAATGACATTTGGCTGGAAGAAAAAGGAAAAACCAAAGATCTCCTCTGCAGTGAAGTTAACAGTTCGTTCTGGTTATCAGCAGCATGGCGGCCAGTAGGGGGCGCAGTGTGCTGGTTTGTTACCTCTGCCAAGGAGGTCAAGTGATCACTGGCGTGCGTTTGTTTGTTCGCAGGATATCTCCAAAAGTTATAGATGGATTTGGATGAAATTTTGAGGACAGATAGATGATGTCCAGAGGAAGAAGTGATTCAGTTTTGGAGGTGTTGCGGATCTTATGCTGGATCTAAAAATCAATGCTAATAGGTCAATTTCAATGAAATTTAGCAATTTTTACTGAGGATTTTGTTGGCATTGCTGGAGGTATGCAGTCTCCTCTTGTATGTTTTTTTTTTCTTTTTTTAATTAAACAGCCAACAGCAGTTAAGGCTTTTAAAAAATCTTAGCAGAGGAATGTAGTTTGAATTATTTTTTTCTCTCCATCTCTAACACATCCATGGAACACGTTTGAAGCCTGGTGTTAGAGTTCCATTAGATTTAGAAACCCGGAAGACAACTGATAAACCTGCTGTGGATTCTGCAGATTAGCCTCTTTTTGTTCAGCATCTCTGCAGTTTTCATTTAATTGTTTTCTGTATTGAATCTAATGCTTTTAAAACTACAAAACAAAAACAAAAAAAAATCTTTAAGAAAGACTTTTCAATTCCAAATCATTGTTTTTCCTGGGAATTTTTGCCAAATATGCGTTTGTCTACAAAAATGAATCCATTATGTTGATTTGAAACTCATTCATATTCATGAACTGTATTAAAATCCAAAATCTTTTGCAATAATTAAAAATCATTTCATTTCAGCAGAATCACTTTGAATAATAAATTGTGAAATTTTATTTAAATGTTTTTACTGTGTTGTTTGGCTCATTTGATTTTGGTTTGCATATCATTAATTTTGATTTTGAGTTGAGGTTTTCATTTAGGTCATTTTACTTGGTTATGGTTTCTATTTAGGTTTGGTTTTATTAGTTTTCATTGATTTAATTAGTTTAATATGTTTTGCTGTGCAGGACCAGTTCATGTAGAAACTTTATAATCCTGTTGTTTAAAAATATAAAAGCAGAAGTGAGTTTGTAGGCAAAAAAAACTACACGGCTTCTTATGAATTCACAGGTTAGTGAAGATTCTTTGTGATGTCGCAGAGAAACATGAGCAGTTACAGTTCAACTTTAACTTAAAGGAGTGTTTGTTCACAACATGAACTTGAGTATACGCAAACATTTAATATATGATCCAGATTTCCATGTTTTTATTTTCATTTAGGGTCAAATTTGAAGCCTTTACCATGCCTTAATGTGGAAAAAACAAAACAAAAAACAAAACCAAAAAAAATGGTGTTATGCACAGTGTGCACAACACCACTGTGCACACTGTGTGAAAACTTCTCTTTAAGACCCCCCCCATCCTAAAAAGCCCGCTCAGTTCTTATTGGCCAGCTGCAACATGTCTGATTGACCAGGTGTGTAGGCGGGTACATTCATGTTACATGTTGACATCAACATGTTACGGCAGCAATGGACCAATCAGAAAAAAGCTTTTAGGGCAATTCAGGATCTATAGGTTTGTCTTACTTGACGCATTTCTGTAGGCGGCAAACTAATTTAGACACTTTGACACATTCAACACAAACTCCTGCTATGTTACCTATAAAAATGAAGAAGCACAACATGTTCCTTTAAATCTCACTAATAGCCCATTTGTATGTGATGACTGGCCTATTATTGTATACAATTTTCCATTCTGAGTTATAACTTACACTATATGTTTTATGTCATCCTCCACCTCGTTATCCTGTGGTGTTCCTCAGGGTTCAATCTTGGGTCCGCTCCTGTTTGTTATTTATATGCTTCCACTTGGACAGTTGATAAGTTGATTTAACTGTGTCTGTTATCACTGTTATGCGGACGACACTCAACTGTAAATATCTTTCAGACCTCATCAGCTGGATAGGCTGGCCATCCTACATGACTGTTTCACCGCCATTAAGGACTGGGTGGAAAAACATTTTCTACACCTTAACTGTGAAAAAACTGAAGTTCTGATGATTTCCCTGAGACCACCATACCATCAGTACAGTTTGGTTCATTTCCCATTAAATCCTGTTGCAGAAATTTAGGTATACGCTTTGATCAGAACTTAAACTTTGAACAACATGTTAAGTCCTTGTCACGAAACTTTTTACCAGCTTCGTAACGTCTCTAAGTTCACGTCTCAACAAATCTCTTTTGGGGAAACTGCAGCTTGTCCAAAATGCTGCTGCAAGACCGTTATGCCGGACCAGCTGCAGAACTTCCATCTCGCCTCTTCTAGCCTCCTTACACTGGATACCCTGTGAAATACAGGATTGACTTCAAAATTTTATTATTTACATATAAGGGTTTTCACAATCAGGCTCCAGTTTATATATGTGAACTTTTGATACCAGGCTCCACCAGAAGGACTCTTAGATCCTCTGATCAGGGGCTTCTCGCCGTCCCTCGGTCAAAGTTGAAGACAAGGGGTGATAGTGCTTTTGCTGTAGCAGCCCCCAGGCTCTGGAATAGCCTCTCCATATAAGACTGGCAGAACCTGTGAACTCTTTTAAGCAGCTTCTTAAATCGTTTTTATACAGACAGGCTTTTAACTGATTAGGTTTGTATTTTCTTTGTCTGTTTTGGCTATTTGTTTGTTTTAATTTCTTTTATTGTGAAGCACTTTGTGAGTTTTGCTCTTGATAGGTGCTATATGAATAAACCTTACCTTACCTTACTTACCTGACCTATACTACATACACCATACACTAACTGCTGTCTATATTGTTTACTTTGTACTCTCTTCTATCTTTTCTGAAACTTTCCAGACTAAAAGCTGCTGATAATGTAATTATTTTAACACATTTTGTGTTCAGGGTAGAATTTTGTGAAATGTGAGATGTTTTGACACTTACTGCAACATGCTTCAAAAGACTTGCTTTTCAGGTTCCTGATATGACGCAAACTCCTTTATGTTGATATAATGGGAAAAGCATTCTGGGAAACATAGCAAGTCATTAAACAAAAGACACAGACAAAACTTGATGGAAAGTGAAAACATTTTATCACCAGACAGCTTGATCCTGTGATGTTTTGGTGATAGTGATGTCATTTCCTGTCGGTGCTTTGCAGGTGAGTGTGGGTAAAGGCAGCCACCCCGACATGGTGAAGGTGTTCGGCCCTGGAGTGGAGCAGTCTGGACTGAAGGCCAATGAACCCACACACTTCACCGTGGACTGCTCAGGAGCTGGAGATGGTAACGTAGAAAAACTGTGTACACACTCTCAAATATTCACCTTGACATTGGCTGTGTATGATGTCAGCACATGCTCTCAAAAAGACTCTTGTCCTGGTGATGATCTCAAGGTAGAAGAATCCCGACAGGAAATTCATCATGCTGACCCGCCTTCCTGAACAGACACAGTTACACACAAAAGCAGCTTCATGTGAGCACGCTCATCACGGTTACACTTGAAACCAAACATTCTGTGAAGGTGCAGCACAGCCATTCTTATGAAATGAATAAAAAGATGCTCAGTAAAATGTAAATGTGTGACTGAGAGCGATGAAGATGCTCCTCGTCCTGGAAGTCCTGTTACTGCAACGACATAGAAGATAATCCAGGAGGTCCGTGGCTGATCTCCCAATATGCAAATGAAGATTTAAGCTTGTTTTGTTCTAAGACTTCAGAATCTGAAGTGCACCAAGCAGAAGAATGTTAACATTAATGAGGCTGAAGTGTGTAAGTGTGTATTATTCTACCTCTTATTAGTGTGTAGTGTGTATAAGTGTGTATTATTCTACCTCTGTGAAACATAAAAACAATGGAGTCAAAGTGTGTATAGTTGGCTCATGTGTAACGTTGTTGTATTGAAGTATATACTTGGAATAAGATGATAAAAGCTTGCAGGTCAACAATAGTCTGCCAAGATGGTCTGCCATCTCACTTTTTTTAACTGATCTACTTCTGCTGTTGCCAAAGGGACAAAAACAAACCTTCCACTGTTTCTTCTGTTGGTGACGCAATGATTCCACTACAAATTGGTGGAAACACGGACTGATTACAAACGGAACCAGAACTTTTTTTGGTGGAAAAGCTCTTATGTGAGACGTGGTGCATCATGAAACGTGATCTCTGCTCCAGCAGACAGCCCAAAGTCTCAGCTACTGGAACAGTCATGGCCGCTGTTTTCAGGGTCAGATGCTGCAACGAGGAAAAGATCAAGAAACAAAGTGGAAATATGAGTAAAAGTGTTTTTTTGTTTTTTCATCAGGACAGCTTGTCTGTTGTCATGGCTACTCTATATGATCTTTGACCAGCTCGCCTGATTGGCCCTCAGACTTTCACCTCTTCCCAAATATGAAAAAGACTTCAGCTGGAACTCTGCTCAGGTTTTTATAAATCTCAGCATTTCCAGGTCCTGGTTTGTGCGTATAAAACGGTTATGAACCTGAGAGCGGACGGAGTTTATTCAGCAGAGATTTCAGGAGGACGCTGACCTGCTTCTTCTGTCTCACATTGTTTCCTGTCTCATTCCTCTCGTGCTCTGAATTCCTTTGCGGTGATTGACGGCTGCGTTGTGCTGCAGCGAGCACGGCACTGCTGCTTCAGAGTTTTGCTGCACGGCTAATCTCAGCCTGACTCCCCAGAGGTTTTTGTCACGAGTCAAGAAAGAAACGACTGAAGAGCTGACATAACAATCTCGTGCCCTCTTGCGGTAATCGGTGTCATGAAGACGATGTTGTCACAGGAAATGAAAGAAAGGACCTGTCCACTGTGGGCCAATCATGTCATTTGAAACTTGGACTGGATTCTAGGAGGTGTTTCTAATATTCTGCACCTCTGTGTATTTAATGTGAGTGGGGAAAAAAATAGTAAAATAAATAAATTAAGAGATGCACCATGTTCAAGCTTCTTGTTTGACTCTAATCTCATACACACACATAGAAACCACATACACACATAATCTAAAAGATCATCATTATCCACCGACATCACAAAAAACTACTAAAACTACACAATGTACATCTCATGGAAAAAAAAGGAAAAGAAATAAGGAGAAGGTGGCAGCTCAGTAAAATAAAAAGTTAGGTAAAATAGAAACGTTATTTGTAGCAGAGTTCAAAGAGAACATTAATAAATATACTCACAAAGTCATTGCAGCTTCAAATATACCTTAAAGTCCTCAAATCTATCACGAAGTTAAAATCTTATTCTTTCATGACAAATATTTATCTGATCCCACATTTGTTTCTATTCTGTTTAGTTTAAATTGTGTGTGTGTGTGTTCACCCAGGTGATGTCAGTGTGGGTATTAAGTGTGACGCCAACATGGTGGGAGACAAAGAGGCAGACGTGGATTTTGACATCATCCCCAACGCCAACGACACGTTCACCGTCAAATACATCCCTCCTGCTGCCGGGAGACTCACCGTCAAAGTCCTGTTCACTGACAAGGTAACACACACGTGCACACACACACACACACACACACATACGTACCTGTAATGATTGTTTTTAAAGGTCGGTTGTGTTAATTGTTTCACACAGGAAGTTCCACAGAGTCCCTTCAACGTCAAAGTCGATCCTTCCCACGATGCTTCAAAGGTGAAAGCAGAGGGACCTGGACTGGCTCGCACTGGTGAGACACACACACACACACACACACACACACACACACACACACAAAAAAAACCAGATTCTGGTTAATTTTTGTTTGTTTTGTTATCTTCTCTTTAATGATACCTCTTTCTCTCTCTCTCTCTCTCGCTCTCTCTCTCATTCTGTCTCCCTCTCTCTCTCTCTCTCTCTCTCTCCCCCTCTCTTTCTCCGTCTCTCATTCTGTCACTCTCTCTCTCTCCTGTCTCTCTCCTTTTCTCTCTCCTTCTGTCTCTCTCCCTCTTTCTCTATCTCTCCTTCTGTCTTTCTCTCTCCTTTCTCTCTCCTCTCTCTCTCCCCTTTCTCTCTCTCCCTCTCTTCCCCATCCCCATCTTTCCCTCTCTGCTTGTCTCTCCCTCCTTTTTTCTTCCCCTCTCTCTCTCTCTCTTTTCCTCTCCCTCTCTCTGTCTTTCACCCNCCCCCCACAGGTGTGGAGAGCGGTAAGCCGACTCATTTCACTGTCCTGACTAAAGGAGCTGGTAAAGCAAAGGTGGACGTTTCCTTCTCCTCTCAAGTCAAAGGCTTCGACATCATCGACAACTACGACTACTCTCACACTGTCAAATACACACCCATGCAAAAGGTGCGACAAACACACAAAGCTGCACCTGAACATGTGCTGTTACACTGAAGGACAAAGAGAAGAAAGAAAAACAGCATTTTCTGCTGTGTAAAAGAGCAGCAACATGCCAAAAACATGAGATGAAAATCATTTCTGCCAAAATATCACTTTTTTAGTAAAATAAAAGTTATTCATTGTTCTGTCAGAAATGGGATGAGCGTTTAATTGTTGTTCTCTGTGTGTGTGTGTGTGTGTGTGCGCAGGAGGAGATAGCGATTGAGGTGACGTTTGGAGAAGACCCCATCCCCAAGAGCCCCTTCATGGTTGGGGTCGCCGCCCCGCTCGACCTCAGCAAAGTCAATGTAGACAGCCTGGATGGAAGTAAGGAGTGTGTGTGTGTGTGTGTGTGTGTGTAGCTTTTCATCTGAATGTCACATGACAAGTAAAAAAAAAAAAAACAAAACAGAAAAATATGTAATAAAAGAGGTGCATTAGTGTATTTATTATCTAAGAAAATCAAGCTGAAGAAATACATTTGGTAATTTTGTAAATATAATGATGTTTTATATATTATTTCTGGTTTTTGGTGATATTTTACACAAAGGTGCTGTATTATTGTTCATTTAATTTTTTTTTTTTTTCTGCTGGTATTTACTCCACAGAATATTTCTAAATGTTCTATCATTTTTAGCCATATTACATGCCATTAAAAACGTGTTAAGCATTAAAAATGTGAAAAACATTTTAAATAAAAGATTTACGACCTCTGATACATTTCGTGTTTAACTTCTTTTCTTTCTCTCTCTCCTTCCAGGAGTGGAGGTTGGTCAGGATCAGAAATTTATGGTGGACACCAAGGGTGCAGGAGGTCAGGGTCACCTGGAGGTGGCAGTGGTGAGTTCCAGAGACGGAGAGAGTCTTGGTTGTATCTTGGAGGGGNGGGGGGGGGGGGGAATACGCTCTTCACCCTCAACCCACCTTGGTTTATACTGTATATGTGAGCAGTGGAGGCCTAAAGATTAGAGAAGCGAGCTCGTGACCGAAGGGTTGCTGGTTCAATCCCTTAACTGGCAGGAGAAATCTGGGTTGGAGAGGTGAATAATCAGCACCTGTCCCTCATTATCTAATTATCCTAATTATCTAATTGCCCCTAATTATCACCACTGACATGCCCTTGAGCAAGGCACCTAACCCCCAGATGCTCTGTTGGAGTTGCTCAGTGACCAGCAGAGAAGTCTGTGGTTGTAATGGGCAGCTTCTGGGTGTGTGGGGTGTGTGTGTGTGTGGGTGAGCAGGGCCTTCCTGAAAAAGAGCATCTGATGCTCAGCGAACTAACCTTGAATAAATAAAGGTTAAAAAAAAAAAAAAATCAATGAGGATGTAGGCGGGGTTCCACATGTTACTCCTCCCCCACGTGTAACCAGGATTCAAGAAGATGATGTCTAGTTGTAGGTTAAAATAGTCACAATAAATCAAACCATTTCATTATTAGACTGAAACTGGTTTATTTTACAAAAAGTTGAGATGTGTGTGTGTGTGTGTGTTCTTAGCTGAGTCCCAGCCAGTGCTCAGTGCCGTGTAAAGTGGAGCCTTCTCCCAGTAAACCAGAGATAAGCCATGTCCAGTACACTCCCACAGAGGAGGGGGTCTACGCTGTCAACGTGTCCTACGATGGACACCCCGTCCCTGGGAGCCCTTTTCCTGTGGAGGCCCAGCTTCCTCCAGACCCCAGCAAGGTAACACACACGGGGAACCTGGACACATGGAGGGGGCAACCCACATCCTTTTCTGTTCTGTTCTAATGTGTTCTATTTTTCTTGTTATTCCTTTCATCTTTTATCTTTTTATTTGTGCACTTTAGTTGGTTGATGTTTTAGTCTTTGTTGTCTTAGTTAGAAAAAGAACTAAAGAAGTAAAATGGTTATTACCAGGTGAAGGCGTTTGGGCCGGGCCTACAGGGAGGTTTGGTGGGGAACCCGGCGGCGTTCACCATCGACACCAAAGGTGCGGGTACCGGAGGCCTGGGGCTGACGGTGGAGGGGCCAACTGAAGCCAAAATCGAGTGTTCAGACAATGGGGACGGAACCTGCTCCGTGTCCTACCTGCCCACCGAGCCTGGAGACTACCTGGTCAACATCCTGTTTGAGAGGGTTCACATCCCGGGCTCGCCCTTCAGAGCCGACATCCAGATGCCCTTCGACCCCTCCAAGGTGGTGGCCTCGGGTTCGGGACTGAAGAGAGCTAAGGTGAGGAGGGGCTTGATAATGCTATTTATTTAAAGGACCATACCAGTGGTTTTGCATGTTTGAGCTTCATACAGGTTACATTATTTGCAACCATTTTCCAAAATACAAAATCCTATTTTAGTTTTCATATTATGTTGCCAAATCCTCTTAACCTAGTAATGTAATGTGTATGGAGATTGTATTTTATTGGGCTCAATATGCAAAAGCACCGGTATGGTCCTTTAAGTAAACATTATCCATATTAAAGCATTGATGCATGGTGTCTGGTCTGTGGACAGATGTGTAAAGTAAAGTGAAATCCGTGTGTGTGTGCGTGTGTGTGTGTGTGTCCAGGTCGGAGAGACCAGCGTGATAAACGTGGACTGTTCCCGGGCCGGACCCGGCCAGCTCACCCTGGAGGCAGTACCAGAGTCTCCTACCAGTCCTGTACCAGGTACCAGTAACACTAGTACACCAAAACCAATTTGTACACCACCAGTTGTAAAGGACTCTTCCAGTGATTTCCTGCTTTTAACTACTGCTGAACTTTTAAACTAACTTGTACTTGAAACTTGTTTAAAATGGATTAGCACAGTGTTAACTGCTTTAATGCTTGAAGATTTACTATTTAACATATAAGTAGCACCTCCACTATTGGTTTTTGTTTGAAATCTAACTTAAGTTGTTGGAATCAATCTAAAGGTCAATGTTGTGATATCCATTTTTATCCCACAACGTCACTTTCCACAAAGTGGCGTTGAAGGTTTTCAATGTCAGGCGTAGTAAGTATCATTTAAAAAAAGAACAGCTGATAATGTAAAAGCTGTTTGTTCCAGGCATGAAGGCAAAGACGGAGGTGTTGGACAACAAGGATGGGACGTACACGGCGACCTACATCCCCCTGACCTCCGGCATGTACACGCTGCTTCTTAAATATGGAGGCAAGCCCGTTCCTGGCTTCCCTGCCAAGGTCATGGTGGATCCGGCGGTCGACACATCCAGGGTCAAAGTGTTTGGACCTGGAGTGGAAGGACAAGGTGCAGTACGGTCCAGCTGGGGTCAATATTTTATTATTTGAAAATGTAAAGTGAATGAAGGTGTACTTGTGGAAACAAACAATGGTAAAATATCTCAACAAACGTACCGTCGTTTATCTGAGACACATTAGCTAATAATTCAGACCAGGTTTAGCATTCTGGGACCTGGACTCGCCTGAACCTAAATTTACTCTTTTCTCACTTCTGCAGCTGTTTTCAGAGAAGCCACCACAGAATTCACGGTGGACGCCCGTCCTCTGACCCGGCAGGGCGGAGACCACCTGAAGGCAGAGGTCAGGAACCCGTCCGGAGCTCAGACTGACTGCACGGTCACCGACAACAAAGACGGAACCTACAACGTCGAGTACACACCTTATGAGAAGGGTACGACAATACGACAACATACAACAGAAATGATCATACATGTCTGGGTGAAACAGACATGCGGGGAAATAAAATGGGGAAAGGGAAACGTCACGGGGAGCGGCTTTAACAGTAGGGGCTGCAGGGAAGTTTTTTTGTTTTTCGTGTATGAAACGAGAGATATACAAAAACAAAAACTGGGTGAATTACGTATTTTAGGGCATTCCTATGTAGAACCGCAAAATATGGGAGGAGGTAATGAAAGTGAATACAAATGGATGATGGAAATAATTGATCATTTTTGACTGACTGCTTCAGCAGAGGAAACTTCATCTGCAATTTAACAGCTGGGGAAAGCATGAATAAAAAATATATAATATATATAAAAATAGGAATAAATAAATCATATATACAGATGACAGTGAAGACATGACAGCAGCAAATTGAGAGCTGGATGTCAGAGTTGAGAAACAGGAAAACTTGTCTGTGCTTGTTTCTGTGTTTGTGTATGTAGACTGTATGAGGTGAGTGTGTGTATCTTTCCAGGAGTATTCATCTTTATATTTTCTGTTTTTGCATGCGTTTCTACCTGTTGTGTGTCTGTGTGCACTTCAGGTGCCCATAACATCCAGGTTCTGTATGATGACACTCCGGTTCCTAAGAGTCCGTTCAGGGTTTCTGTGTCGGAGGGATGCGACCCCAGCAGGGTGGTGGNCTCCGGTTCCTAAGAGTCCGTTCAGGGTTTCTGTGTCGGAGGGATGCGACCCCAGCAGGGTGGTGGCTACGGGTCCCGGACTCCAACAAGGCCTGAGCGACAAACCCAACAACTTCAACATCATCACCAGGTACTCAGTGAAGGCCTTTAATGTTACCTAAAACTCTTTAATGTACTTTCAAATAAAAAGAGGACGAGAAATAAAACATTACAAACCAGGAATTGCGAGCTTTAATATCAGATCCATCTGCTCAGATGGTGATATAATAACCAAATCAGTAAGATAATACAATTATGATCCAATATTTAAAGGAAAACTAAAATTTATGACTTAGGGAACCACACAGTCTTTCCTCTGCCCCAAATTCTTACATTTTTGTCATAAAGGTAATATAAAAACTCATTCCCTAACTCAGATTTTGCTGATTTTTGGGTGTATCAATGTTTCACCAGAGGGGCGGGTATCGGTGGTCTTGGCATCACTGTGGAGGGTCCGTCAGAGTCAAAGATGTCTTGTAAGGACAACAAAGATGGCAGCTGCAGCGTGGAGTACGTTCCCTTCACGGCCGGCCTCTATGACGTCAACATCACCTACGGAGGAGAGCACATCCCCGGTGAGAGTTTACTCAATTATTTTATTATTTTCCATCATAAGCAAAGGAGGGCAATGTTTCTTGTTTGTCTGGATGTGTTGTACATCAACATCATTTTATTCATCATCTCATTTTTGCTCATTTGTTATACACACATACAATTTTCTAACACCATATTCATGTCATACATACTTTCTATTTTTTATTTATCATATTTTTTTCAGCCAGTAATGGATTTTTGAGGTGAATATCGATATTTTAGACACAGAAAAATCCAGTAATGATAATTGAACATTAGTTTTTACACAACATTAGTTTTTACACAAATGCATAAAATAAACTGTAATTTTTGGAAATCACAACTCAGATTTGGTTATTAACCAACTGCAGTAGTGAAGAGGAAAGTAAAGAGTTAAACAATAAAGTTTATTATCAACAATGACAGTAATAGTAAAGATAAATTTTGAACAGTGAAATTCAGTGGAAATATAATTATTAAATATAATTATTAAATAAATGTTTTCCATAAAAACAGAAAACAACAATATAAACCTGAAATTAAACTTGAAGGAAAGTTTATTTATTTTATTTATTTTTTAATTTAACCTTTATTTAACCAGGAAAATCCTCATGAGATTAAAAATCTCTTTTCCAAGAATGTCCTGGTCAAGACAGGCAGCAACATAAGATACAGACAACATACAACAAAAATACATAAAACAATTATGTAACATAAAAGTAAACAATATAAAACATAAATAAACATAAATTAATTTACTAAAAAGAAAACCTAAAACTACAATGTTGACAAATACTATAACTAAACTATAAGAAAAGCAAGAAAAAGGACCATCGTAAATATTAAAGGATCAGCTAAAATACACCCTGACAATGTAGATGATATATAAAAATCCTGCTTTAAAACAGCCGAGAGGAACCAATGAGTGAATGAAGATAAATGTAAAATGCAAAATGCATGTACAGTGCAGCCTGTAAAACTTTCATGTACTTGAATTTCTTGTTGAATATCTGCTAACATGTACTTTGATGCTGATATATATCTGTCATCAGCAGATATCAGCTGATAGTATTTTTCCGGCTGTGTTTTGTTCGGTCAGAGTTTGTGTTCGCTCAGCATGAATGTGAGATGTGTGAGGGCAAAAACAGGATCCAGCAAATAAAAATCGAGTAAAGCAACATTTCAAAGCTGCAGATCAGAGCCATGTTCATGTTTACTTCCTAAAGCCGCTGAAATGTGGATTTTCTCATAACAACTTTGTTGGCTTTGCTCACATTTCTGCCTGTAAACAAAATGCGTTTGATTCACAGACGTTGCAAACTGTGGTCCGTGTTTCTCGGCTAATGTTAAAAGGATGTTGTTAATGTTTTATGGGCTGACAGAAGATGTGGTGAGTGTTGAGTTTAATGTTTAAAAGATGTGGTCGTAGTTTCTGGCTGAGTTTAGCAGTGGTGGCTTAGTTTAATTGTCTCTCTGCAGGAAAGACTCTTGGTAGAAACATATTCTGATGTCTGCAGAGCTGGACTCGCTAAAACCAAAACTACTTCATCCTCATTACTCAGAAACCAGTACTGACACTAATGGTATTTAACTGTAATGCCCTTCTCCCACTGCTGGTGAATCCAACCTGAGCCCTTAAGCGTGCTGTCTGCACAGCTCACAAGGAGTGTAACACTAGAATAAAAATTGCTTCATCGAACTATAAAGTCTGTCTGTGTCACCAACATCTCTAGAACCCAGTATTGTATTAAGTTGGTATTTGGCAGGTTTATTGCTCAGGACTCAAGGATGTGTGACGTGTGAAATTGTTTGGATGAGTGGTTCTTGGATTGAGCTGTGCTGGTAAAAACTAGTCCGTGTGGCAGCATATGCTCCGGGTGCGCGGTGGCATATGCTCTGGTCCAGTGGCATGTCTCAACCCGACCCTGTACAGCAAATGAAGCTAGCTCATGAGGACATGCAGAACAAAATTATGGCAGGCTGCGGCGCACACTATAAAGTCTGGCTCGCTCTGAACAGCCACATTTTCAACCAGCATTGTTATTTAAATAAGATTAGATAAGACCACTTTTCACCTGGATTGTGTGTCCCACACATCTAAAAGTTGTTTCCTGCTGTAAAAAGAAGCTGTTCATCGCTACAGCAAACGGATGAGGATGGCTCAGATTATGTTTGTGCTAAAAGTGAAGAGAAAAAATGTAGAAAACATGCAAATGACCTGCTAAATATATATACCAGAGTTCCTCAAATTAAGCAAAAAGCAAAGAAAAGTTATTATAAATTACTTTACAAAATTTTTCATCTGATTTAATTTATTTTTAATAATCAAAATACACACAGAAAAATCCTGCCTTTTTTCTAAGTAAAAACTGAAAATATGATCCTTACTGTTACTTTATAACAACATTAAGGATAATAAAGAGTAAGTAAAAGAGGATGAGGGTCAGAGGTCACAGCACTCTTTGATGCTGATATATAGCTGTTTTTTCCAGGTGCTGATGAAAAGGTAATTTTCTGGGACGAATTCTACAAGAACTGAGATTTTACAGTTGGAACAAATGTAAATGAACAAATAAGTTACTGCTGCCATGAAATTAATTAAACTTGGCTTTTATACTGAAAAGAAGGTAATTAAATCATTGCTTGTGTCATTACACCATCTGAGCTGGTGGAGACAACAATATTATTTCATAATCACAGACTGAAGCCAGATAAAAGCTTTTCAAAGTGAAAAATCCTCCACTGTAATAACAAAGAATTCTGCTGGTTTTAAAACACATTTTAAATTTAAATTCATGACAATAAATGGTTGACATATTTAAAAATAAACATTACATTTGCAGTAGAACTGCCTTGTCTGAATGATAAATGTCATATAAAGATGCTGGAGTGGCTCCCCCTTGTGTTCAGTTTCAGTTATTACTTCAATGACGCTACTGCAAACTAAAACACAACTGTACACAATTTGATTTATTACTTGTTGATTTTTATTTATGTTTTTTAAAACTGTAAAACTTACTTTTATTTCACAGCTTTAAGCCAAACTTCCCTCTTTCTGATTTTTGCAGGCAGCCCATTCAAGGTTCCGGTGAAGGATGTGGTCGACTCCAGCAAGGTCAAGGTGTCCGGTCCTGGTGTGGGGTCAGGGGTCAGAGCCAATATCCCACAATCCTTCATGGTGGACTGCAGGAAGGCCGGCGTGGCTCCGCTTGCTGTGGCTGTCGCTGCTCCTAAAGGTGAATTTACCGCTTCGTCTGTGTGCAGAGAACTTTTCAATTAATTTCTTCAGTACTTGAGTAAATGTTTTGTATGTATTTAGGCATAATGGACTGTTTTTGTTTAAATGTCACAGTTACTAGTTTTGATTGGATAAAGTTATTATCTGAGTTTCAGTTCATTCCTAAAAATTTTAGGGTTTACTGAAAAGATTAAAAAAAAAAAATTCCTCCATTTCATATTTATAAAACTTGTAAATGGTATATAGCATAAACGGACTATAGCATAAATTTCAGTACAAAAGTTTTAGAGTATTTTGCCAGTACAACTGGCTCCATGTTTTCAACATTTGTGTTGTACTAATATATACTTGACTATAAGCCGATCTCATGTATAAGCTGACCCCATGATTTGCTTTGTGAAATTTGGTAATAAAAACTCGGCTTATACTCGAGTATATACGGTAGTAACAAATAATAAGCCATCACAGTGATTGTAGACACTTTGAAACAGTGTAGAATCAAAAAAATAAATGAGAGCAGATACCTATACTATATTTTATATTAACCACAGTAGCTAAACTGACTGCCTGACTGCAATCATGTTACATGTGACATGATAGACAACATTTTAAGAGGCCCCTCCCAGCCAATCAGAATCAAGAATTTGAGGGGTCATGATATAAAGTTATTGATGGTAACTGTAGCAGCAGTTGTAGTAATAGTGCTTTTTTGCAGTACAAGTGGGGTGTTATAGGACCATACTGTGCATGTTTGAGCCCAATACATGCAACCTACATACATGTTATGTTACTGACGACCAATTTTCAAAACATAAAACCGTATTTTACTTTTCCTGTTATTTCTTCAAATCCCCTAATCTGTCAAAATCAAATGTTCAGGTGATACACACACCTTAAAATTCTATGTTTCGCAGTCCAACACTTACGCACGACTGTAGAAGGCACAGTCATTTTAATTTCTCTGTAAAAGCTGTCTTCTCCAGGGACTGTATTTCCTGGAGGAGACATACATCGTCTTCCGTGCAGCTCTGTGTTGGACCAGTTAAAGTCACTTCTGCAGAGAAAATCCCTAACAGACGTGTTGTTTGCTGTGATGGATGACATAACCCAAGCGTGTTTCAAGTCTCTACAAGTTGATTTTAATAGCGTACTGGAATGAACTGAAACCAGTGGTAGCCTGGAAGTTACAGCAGTATATTTTGGGAAATGGTTGTCAGTAACGTATATGCGGATTGTATATACTGGGCTCAAACATGCACATGCATGCAGTATGGTCCTTTAAACTGGTCAGTCATAGAAGTAGTAAATAACGGTGGAAGTAGAGAAGTTAATACGGTCTCTGTGTGTGTGTGCGTGTGTATGCGTGTCAGGTGTTGCAGAGCCAGTGGAAGTGGAGGATAATGGGGACGGTACTCACACGGTGTCCTACACACCCTCAGTGGAAGGACCGTACTCTGTGGCCGTCAAGTACGCTGATGAGGACGTCCCCCGCAGGTNCACCCTCAGTGGAAGGACCGTACTCTGTGGCCGTCAAGTACGCTGATGAGGACGTCCCCCGCAGGTACAGAGCAGCAGCACTGCAGCACTTCTCAGAAATAGTAACTATATAAAACATAATTCATGAAATACAGCGCCAGATTTAACGTGTCGATGAGCGAAAATAGTCACGTGGCCATGTTCCTTCATTCATAAACGCTTGTTACCAGCATCTTTTAGTGTTTTGCCTTGAGTCGCCGACAACCAAAAACTAAGATGATGATGAAGAAGAAGATGATGATTTGCCTCGTGTTGGTGATCATTTGATATTTAAGCCCACTCAGCGGATCAGTTTATGTAAATTAAAAGTTTTGATCTGATCTTTCACACATTCTAGTGGCACCGAGCCTCTTCCTTATGTCAACCTCTGAACTCTGTCACAGTTGTCCATACACACCCCACATCNCCCCCCCATGCACTGACACTCTCTCCTCTCTTAAAAGCTGAGTTGCACATCCTCTGTTAAAATGCAAAGTGCAAAGGTGGAAAATTGACGTTTCCTGTGCTGATTTGACATGTTCGTTGTGTTTTCACACAAGAGGAAGTATTATAATGCATGGCTGTTAAATATGCAGCAGGTCATTAACACCTTTTACAATGGCGTGTTGGTAATGGAGACCGGTGCTGATTAACATAAGAGAAGGAATGACCTTGAATTCTCATGGCGTGAGGCTGCGTCATTTTTTTGCTTATGAGTTATCCCGAATATGTGAAAAGTAAAGTACTATTACCTCAGACTTGTATTAATCACAGTGATAGTTACCTGTGTGTATCGATAGTAAGTGTGTGTGTGTGTGTGTGTGTGTGTGACGTTTTCAGTCCCTTTAAGTTCCGGGTCCTGCCGACTCATGATGCCAGTAAGGTTCGAGCCAGCGGCCCCGGGCTCACCAGCGGCGTCCCTGCCAGCTTCCCCGTCGAGTTCAACATTGATGCCAAAGATGCCGGCCAGGGCCAACTGAGCGTGCTCATCACCGTCAGTAACACACATACACACAGATACACACACACAGGAGAAAGATAACACTTTTCTTCCAACCTACCTTCTTTCTCTCTTCCTTCCTCCTACACTTCCTCTGTCATCCTTTCCTTCCTGTCTTGGTTCTTCCTTCCCTTCCCATCTGTCTTTTCCTTCTTTTTTTCACTATCATACTCCTTGCCTCCTTTCCATCCTTCTTCCTTCCCTCCCTCCCTCCCTGACCTCTTCTCTCTTCCACCTGTTGTCTTTCCATACATCCTTTCCTTTTTCTGTTTCCTCTTTTCATTATGCCCTCTATCTCTTCATTATTTTCTTCATTCCCTACTTTTCTTGCCACCCTTCTTCCTTCCAATTCCTCTCCCAACTTTCCTTTTCTCTCTGACCTTTTCCTCTATTCCACCTACCTTCCTTTCTCACTCTTCTCACTACTCCCTCCTCCTTTTCTTTAATCTGCCCTTCCTTCCTTGCTTGTCCTATCTCTTCCTCCTTGCTTATTTGTCTTTCTTCTTTCTCTTCCTTTCTCTTTGACATTGCCTCCTTTCCATCGTTCCTTCCTCCTCAGGACCAGGACGGAAAACCTAAGCGTGCCAGTATCCATGATAATGGCAACAGTACCTACAGTGTGTCATACATCCCAGACCGCATGGGTCGGTACACTATTGTCATAAAATATGGCGGAGACGACATCCCCGCCTCGCCTTATCGAGTCCGCGCCACGGCATCTGGAGATGCCAGCAAGTGCACTGTCACTGGTATGTTACCACCAGTAAAATATCATGGAAATACTACAACAGCATGCAAACAAATTAAATACAAATACACCCCCCCCCCCCCCCCCNCCCCCCCCCCCCAGGTCCTGGGGTTGGTCCCACGGTGGCCATCGGCGAGGAGATGGGCCTGGTGGTGAATACTAAGGGAGCAGGGAAGGGGAAGGTGAGCTGTGTCGTGGTTCAGCCTGATGGCAGCGAGGTGGAGGCGGAGGTGCTGGAGAACGAGGACGGGACCTTTGATATCTTCTACACGGCGCCGGCACCCGGGAACTACGTCATCTACGTCCGCTTTGGAGGGGAGAACATCCCACGCAGTCCCTTCAAAGTCATGGTGAGACACAGCAGCAGATTTTTCTTTATTCTCGGGTTTGTTACAGGTTGAGGATCCAAAATGGGTTCACCTAAGCCGATACGGAGAGTCTGGAGGGAAGAGTGGCACTTACTTTTTATTTAAAGGTACTTTTCTGATGGATTTTCATTTAGTCAAGTGTCCAGAAAGTTCAAGATGAGTCGCTGGATTATAAAAAAGTCACTTGAAGACGTTTCGCTGTTCTTCTGAAAGGCTTCTTCAATTCTAATTGTAGCAGCAACAGTTAGCGGCATTTATTCCCAAAAGGCTGACAAGCCCAATGCAACAATCACAATCCTACAGCACTGTGTCATTGCATGGATTTGTAAGCTGTTTAAGTCTGTGAATGTGTGTGAGGTCAAAGGTTAACTCTTGCTGCTCTGTCTTTAGGCTACTGATGAGATTGTACCCATGATGCAACAGCAGACATCTCTACAGCAACAAGCCGCTCCCCTTGGAGCCGGCTTCCAGCCCTGGGTACAGCACACAAACACACGTGGACACACACACACACACACACACACACACACACACACACACACACACACACACAGCTCCAATTTTTCAGCTCTTTTTGCAGGTGAATGGCTGCTGGTTTAAATCTCTCTCTCTCTCTCTCTCTCTCTCTCTCCATTCTAAAGAGTACTGGCTCGACTGCTTTGCCTTCTCCATTCTGTATCGTCGCTCCTCCTTTCTCTTAGCCAATGGGATGCCAGCAACCGTTCAACGTTATAAATATAAATATCAGCAAAAGTGAAACCTAAGTTGTTTGTGAGGTGTTTATATCATTGCTATGGTTACGGGTCGTTTTGTTTTTCAGGTGTTTGAGGTTCCTGTTTATCCCTCAGGGGTTTGCTGTGGTTCTCTCTCTCTCTCTCTCTCTCTCTCCTCTTCCTCATTCCACTCTTCATCGCTGTGGCTGCTTCANTCTCTCTCTCTCTCTCTCTCTCTCCTCTTCCTCATTCCACTCTTCATCGCTGTGGCTGCTTCACTCAGACTCACCTCACCTTCCTCCTCTTCCTCCTTCCTGCTCCACTGCTTTACACTTCCCAGGATGCCCCACGTGGGCGGGGCAGCATGTTTGTAATGGGGTTCTTTGAGACAAACAGGATGTTGTTTTATCGTAAAATAATCTGTCATCGCTCTTCCTTTTCTTTCTCTCCTCCTCCAGGTGACGTCAGACAGCTTCCAGCCAATCAGCAGCAGCATTAACGGGAGCGGCTTCAGACCGTTTGACATGGTCATTCCTTTCTCCTTCAGGAAGGGAGAAATCACTGGTGAGGAGAAACAGATACAAGCCACTTATTTCTATTATAACAAGACTTTTCTGTCTGTTTTTGCGTCCTGAAAGTTTTTTATCCAATTAAATTACAGATTTTAGTGAAATTTGTTGGAAAGTTAAGACATTTTTAGCTTTTGTTGTAAATAGCACCATTAGTGGCCATTTATAAAGCACTTTACATTTAGGATCATAATTCCTGAACTGTGAGACATAAAAGCAAAATTATTTTTTTTTTCCAGCTTAGTTCAAGACAAATATATCAGTAAAGGTTGAAACACTTCTAGCTAAAAATGGTTTTTAACTACTTGTCCAACAAAGTTACTATAATTTAATTCAAATTTGGATGAAACTTGATAAAAGTTCATTAGTTTTTTCTGTAAATTGGTTGCCAAATTCTTGTTCTCATGGCCATGACCCNCCCCCCACACACACACACACACAATTTTTATCTCTCATTACTCATTATGGTTAATTGTGCAGGTTCAACAAAATTTAGATGACACATGCACATACTGACTTTCTCTCCCTCTTCTCTGTCTCTCTCTCTCTCTCTCTCAGGTGAGGTATTGATGCCGTCTGGTAAATCAGCTCAGCCGTTGATCTCAGACAACCTGGATGGGACGGTCACGGTGCAGTACTCACCCACTGAGGCCGGCTTGCATGAGATGCACATCAAATACAACGGCACACACATCCCTGGTCAGCACACACACACACACACACACACACACAGAGAGAGAGAGAGAGAGAGAGAGCCTNCACACACACACACACACACACACACACAGAGAGAGAGAGAGAGAGAGAGAGCCTCATGAATATTCCTTCAGTCAAATCTCATGAAGAAATTGAAAAACAGGGTAAAGGTCGTGGAGTCTGGCAAAGTACATGCTGTCAAAAAGTGCTTTTTCTTAAAAAAAAAAAAAAAGTGGTAGGCTTCAATCTGTGACAGAATCTTGTTATAAGCACAAAGATCTCAAATGTAAAAACGATTTGCAGAAAGGTTCAAACTGCACACACTCTATAAAGCCTTTGAATCTGGAATCCTGGGACTACGTCTGCTCCTGCTTTTGTTTTAGTAACTTCTATCTTATGGTGTATAAATATTTCTTGTGTGTATTTCAGAGTCTCCCCTCCAGTTCTACGTGAACCGTGCCAGCAGTCCCAGCGTTTCAGCGTACGGTCCCGGCCTGAGCTACGGAGTCGCCAACAAGGCCGCTACCTTCACCGTCTTCACAGAGGACGCTGCTGAGGGTACCACAACTACGTTTATCATGAGTAGAAATAGTAATAGTTGTCATTGTGGTAGCAGTAATACTAGTGGGAGTAGTGATGAAGGTATTAACTGTACTGGTTTGGTTGTACTAGTAATATATTTTAATGCTAACACTATTTGTAGTAAAAGCACTGTTATTATCTGTTGTAGCCATACTAAAAGCAGCTTTTCACTTATTGTTTGGAGTTGAATTTATATTTGGTAACCACTTTAAAAAAAAACGTGAATACACAAAATATTACAGTTCCACTGTGACTTTTTCAAATTATCAACTAACAAAACAACAATTTATTACTTTTCTTCCAGTGTGAAAAACTGTTGTAACAGGTAAAACATATTAATAAATCACCTTTCAAAGGTTTGGTTAGAAAGTGTTTTACAAAAGGCGTATCTAGAAGGACTAGAAAAAAAATACCTTGAAAACGTTTCACCGTTTATCTGAAGGACTTCTAACTGCAACAGAAACATTTATTCCCAAAAGGCAGAAACGCTTTAAAGCTATTTTTTTTTTTCAAGTTCATTGACAACTTTAACCTTCTAGACATCTGAATGACTGAGATAAACTGTCACAGATACAAAAGGGTTATGCAGTAAATGTTACACAAATATAAAACCCTAATTGTACGGAATTGATAATGAAAATAATGTTTAATGTAGTTTTTAATTATTTTCTCATTTTTAATGTCCCTCTGGCTTTCAGTAAAGCTAACACAAAGTGCAGCACAATTAGCATTTGTAGTTTTATATGTGGCGCTTTTTAATCTGGTGTAAACAGCTTGTCATGGTGAAGTACGTTGTTTTATTTGAAGTGCTCATTTTTGTAGTAGAAGTTGTACTTATCCAGTGGTAGTAGCAGTAAACCTTGTGCTAAAACTCAATGAATTGTTGAGTTAATTTCTACTTTTCATAGTTATTTACCAAACATGCAGTGTTTCCTGTAGATAGTAAACTTACATACTGTATGAGGTGCATTCATTTTGTCTCTCTGCCCTCATGTCTGTTCAGGAGGTCTGGATTTGGCCATTGAGGGTCCGTCCAAAGCAGAGATCAGCTGTGTGGACAACAAGGACGGAACATGCAGCGTCAGCTACCTGCCCATTCTGCCCGGCGACTACAACATCCTGGTCAAATACAACGACAAACACATCGCCGGCAGCCCGTTCACCGCCAGGATCACTGGTCAGATTCCACACAGACACACTTCTGTTACCATCAGCCACCTTATACAGCGCCCTCCACTAATGTTGGCAACCTTGGTAAATAAAAGAAAAATGGGCTGTGAAAAAAAAATGTCATTAGGTTGTCATTCAAAATATTAACAAAAATATCAAACTTTAATTAAAGTAAAAATAATTTAAAGGAAATCATGAAACAAATATTTTTCTTACTGGGCCTGGAAGAGGACATGTGTGTGTATATTTACTCCACACACAGTGAGGATGATGGTCCGAGTGGCCAAAAAATCTCCAAGCATTACTGGAGAATTGCAGATGTTTGTTGAGTTTTGTGATCAGAAAGTCTCCAAAACTACGAACAGGCGCCACCAGGCCGACTGAGAAAAATAAAATCAAAATCATAAAATCAAGCACTCTGATGAAGGCAGATAGCCGATACGCATAAGTGCTGTTTATTGTTTTTAAAAATGCTGTAAGCCCATCAGTAAAATAAAGGCTTTTTACTAAAAGGAGATCCACACAGTGCCTGGAACTGTTTTTTTGATACCACCATCGTGTGGTTCAGGAAGTCCATTTGTCTGATTTACAGTAATTCCCCTCCAAGAGCATGTGTGGAAGTGTTCTGTGCACAAGTTTTTCTTTGTTCTACTAAGAAAAATAGTTGTTCCAAGATAAGAATTTTGTTTCCTTTCAATTATTTTACTTTAATTAAAGGTTATATTTTTGTTAATATTTTGAATGAAAAATCAAGAGGACNTTCAATTATTTTACTTTAATTAAAGGTTATATTTTTGTTAATATTTTGAATGAAAAATCAAGAGGACAATCATAAAGACATTTTTTTCACAGCCCATTTTGCTTTTATTTACCAAGGTTGCCAATATTTGTGGAGGACAATGTACGGCTTTAGCACTAGTTTAGAACAGCTGACCAGAAGGATGTTTGAGCTTTCTCATTAGAAGATTAGATGAATTTATACAGAAGTGGTCTATTGAGCTACAGCAGATGTCATCTTGCTACCTTTATGTTGAATCTAAGAAGGAGTTTAAGTTTGAAAAGTATTTATTGCAAAAAAATAGGGGGCAGAGACGAGCAATTTGTGACTTTAGACTTGCCAGTTCTAGGATTCCAAAGGTTACTGTGAGATATAGGGTTAGAAAGGAAAAGTAGAATATGTAAATTATGCAGCCACAACTGTGTTGGGGATGAATATCATGTACTGTTTGAATGCACAAATATGGAAATAAGGCAATCTAGAGAAAAGTATTTGCTGAAGTATTATGTTAAGAGTCCATCTACATTTTAGTTGGTTTTGTTATTGCAGTCAGAGAATCCAAAAATATCCGTAAACTTGGTGCCTTTTTGAAAAATGTGTTAATTTTAAGTGATTTAGGTTGTTTTTCATCCACACTGCCTGCCTTCATATGTACTGTTTGTACTCCATACCATTTATATGGTCATAAGTCTAATGAAATGAAATAAAAAATGAAATGAATCTAAATAACAGCCAGTCACTCAGAAAGAGTTTTTTCTGTGGCCACTACACAGGTTGAGACTTTTAAAAAGTCAAAAACTTTGAATCGTGCACTCAGAATGTTAGAATGTTCTTCACAAAGAGATTCCATCAAAGCAATTAACAATCTTATAACACGTTCTGGTCTCGCTGTGCTCAGCTGCACTTCAGCCCAAAATCAAAGTGGTTTGTACAGGGATTTGTCAGCTCAGACATTCAACTTCAGATGACAGCCGTAATATAATCCAGGAATTCAAAATGATTTTCTGTACGTGAAACATAAAGCATAAGACTTTAGAACAGTCATCCTCAAAGTCTGAACCCGGTCCGGATCCAGACCGAACCACAACAGTCTCTGGACTCTGAGCAAATTATACATTTTAGATGTGTTATTTGTTTCTTTGGGAGTGACGAGGATGGATAGGATCAGGAACGAGTACATCAGAGGGACAGCGCATGTTAGATGTTTTGGAGATAAAGTCAGAGAGGCCAGACTGAGATGGTTTGGACATGTACAGAGGAGGGATAGTGAACATATCGGTAGAAGGATGCTGAGGTTGGAACTGCCAGGCAGGAGGCCTAGAGGAAGACCAAAGAGGAGATTTATGGATGTAGTGAAAGAGGACATGAAGTTAGTTGGTGTGAGAGAAGAGGAGGCAGAGGATAGGGTTAGATGGAGGCAGATGATTCGCTGTGGTGACCCCTGAAGGGAAAAGCCGAAAGGAAAAGAAGAAAGAAGAAGATGTGTTATTTGTTTTATCTGTGAGACATCGCTGCGAAGCAACGAGTCAAAATTCTCCACTTTCTCCACTGTAAGCAATGCTATTAATGTCAGTGTCTGAGAATGTCTACTCTGCTTTGGTTGGTCCAATCACATTCAGCATCCCGTCATCTCCATGACAACAATGGGTTGACACAGGAATGGGCTCACTGAGAGTTGATAGGGCAGCTAGTTTCATGACCAATTAGCTTGACTCTGGGTCAGATTGCCATCAGGAGAGGCGGGACTCCCCCCCCAAATGACACACCGTAACAGTCAGCTGGATCTTTTATTTACATTAGTTATCACTTTGCGATTCACCTGCAAGCAGCTGTGACTGAACGCTCGATTTCAGCCAACTGGTCAGATAGAATATAGAATATAAAGACAAAGCATGAAGGAGTGCAGTTTGAATTCAGCCAATTCTCAACAATTAAAAAAAAAAAAAAATNTGTGTGTGTGTGTGTGTGTGTGTGTGTGTGTGTGTGTGTGTGTGTGTGTGTGTCAGAGGACAACCAGCGGCGTTCTCAGGTGAAGCTGGGCTCGGCAGCAGACTTCTCTCTGGACATCAGTGAGACGGACCTCAGCCTGCTAACCGCCAGCATCACCGCGCCGTCCGGCCGGGATGAACCCTGCCTGCTGAAGAGGATGGCCAACAACCACATCGGTAACACACACACACACACACACACACACACACAATTAAAAATGAATCAAACAGTCTATATTTACTTGAACTGTTTGTTCTTACTCTTCCCCTTTTCTCCTTTCCTCTTCCTACTTTCTTTCCCTCTGCCCCCTTCCTTTGCTCCCTTTCCTCCTTCTGACTCCTTCCTATCTCCTAACCCTTGCTATTTGTTCCTCTCCCTCCTTTTCACCGTTAAATCTTTCATTTTCCTGCCCTATCCCTCTACCTTCTTTTCCTCTCCCCACTTCTATTGATTTCACTCTTTCCTACTGTTCCTCTGCTCCCTCTTCCTTTCATCTTTCCTTCCCTCTGTCTTGTCTGTCTACATCTCCATGCTCCTCCCTTACTTTTTCTTTTTTCCTTCCTTTTTTCTCCCCCTCTACTGCTCCACCCCCCATTCTTCTCTACTTTCTCCTCTCTTTCTCATCATTTCTTTTCCTTTTGCTGCTTCCTCTCTTACTCCCTCTCCTCCTCTTCCTCCTCCCCCTCCCCTCAGGTATCTCCTTCATTCCCAGGGAGGTTGGTGAGCATAAAGTCAGTATTCTAAAGAATGGTCGGCACGTAGCCAACAGTCCCATCACCATCATGGTGGTCCAGTCTGAGATTGGTGACGCTGACCGGGTCAAAGCTTACGGCGACGGTCTCGTCCACGGTTCCACCTTCACCAATGCCAGCTTTATGGTCGACACCCGGGAGGCCGGTCAGTGTGAGAAATCAAGCTTATGTTGTTTTTAAAAGACCATACCATCCATTTTGCATGTTTGAGCCTTATATAATCAATTTTCGTACACGTGAAGTTACTGACATCATTTCCTAAAGCATACTACTGGTGCATAATAGTGCATAAAAGCATAATAGTGAATTAAAAATGTTTTTCCTACCTTCTAGACCACCATTGGTTTCAGTTCATTCTGGTACGCTATTAAAATCAACTTACTGATACTTGAAACGTTGCAAACAAGACATGTATTCAGGTTTTTTTCAAAGCTAGATAATTTTAGTTTAAGCGCAATAAAAAGCATGGAGTGAATGTATGTCTCCACCAGAGAATATAGTCCTAAAAGAAGACCTGTGTTTATTGAAAAATTTAAACAACCGTGACTTCATAAGGCTGCGTAACTATTAGCAGGAGAAACATTGATTTTTAAGGTGGGTGTATCACTTGAATATTTGATTTTGAAAGATTAAGCGATTTTGCAAAATATCAGGAAAGCTGAAATTTTTTTTTGTATTCAAAAGGAAAAAAATGAAAAGGCTTCTCTTCTCTGTCAGCGAATGAGAAAATGAAAAACATCCTGATACTGAATTCTGAATGTTGCTGAAGATGTTTGTGATAATTAATGAATTACTGAATCCTGAAAAACAAAGACATTTACTGAATGTGACCTGTTCAGGTTATGGTGGCCTGGCTCTGTCCATCGAGGGTCCCAGCAAGGTGGACATCCAGACTGAGGACATGGAGGACGGGACGTGTGGAGTGACGTACTGTCCCACCGAACCAGGAAACTACATTGTCTCTATCCGTTTCGCCGAGGAACACGTCCCAGGTAAATGCTTAAGTCTTTACATTCAGGGAAAAAGATACAGTACATATTTAAAAAGAGACATAAACAGGATAGCTATTCACTTATTCTTTTAGTAATTAAGAATATTAGTGCAGCGCCCATTCAAAACATGCCTGTTTGGAACGGGACGGTGTGTGCCGAAAACTGCATCCCTGCCGAGAATTGCATCCTTACTCGCCGACAATGGATCATATATGTAATGGAAGACAATATTTATTCCTTTGAATAACTTTTATCAAACAGCGATTATGGCACTTCTTAGAGGCAACAACAGTAATACCTACAGTAAGTCTGTTGGGCAGCAGCGATTCAGTTCTCCATTCTTATTTGGTATTTCTACTGAAAAAATGCATCCCCCTCCTTTCTTAGACCTGAGGGTTACATTCATCAAACTCACCCTGTCTCACAAAAATAACACCAAATATGAGGTTTTAATGTCATTTCATTCCTTCATCTTCAGAAAGTTATTTACACTGGGGATGCAAATCTCTGCAGANTTAATGTCATTTCATTCCTTCATCTTCAGAAAGTTATTTACACTGGGGATGCAAATCTCTGCAGAAAAACATTTGCCAAAAAATGCATCTCCTCCTTTCTCAGCCCTGAGGAGCTCACATGCACCAAACTCACCCTGTCACACCCAAACAGCCCCCAAACACGAACTCTTAAGTTGATTTCATTCCTTCATCTACAGAAAATTATTTACAGCGGGGATGCAAATCTCTGCAGAAGTGGGGATGTAATTTTCAGCAGGGATGCAGATTTCGGCACAACACCAGACTTCATGGTGTGCTGCCATAATTTAGCTCTGCACATCCTTGTGAGCTAGCTTTGTTTGCTGTACAGGGTCGGGTTGAGACCGTGCCACTGGACCGGAGCATATCCTGCTGCATGGACTACTTTTTACTGGCACAGCTCAATTTGAGAACCGCTCATCTAAACAACTTCACACGTGACACTGCACATCCTTGGGTCCTGAGCAATGAATCTGCTGAATTTCAACTTCATACAGCTCTGGGTTCTAGAGATGCTGGTGCCACAGACAGAGATTTCTGCCTTTATAGTTAAATATCGATTATCAGCATCGAAAACCTGATAATACAAATATGTTGAGAAGTCATGTACTGATGACGTTATAAATTCAAAATCCTTGTAGGTATGTTGTAACTCCATTGTTTTGTGTTGCCTTGAAGTGATCTGATCATTCTGCATTTTTGGAAAGTGACATGAAATGGATGAATAAATGATGAGGAACAAATGCTATGCGAAATGAATATTACACCTAAAAAAAAAAAGTATGCGTTCCTTGTATTAAGTCATTTATTATGTCTGATTTGATGAACCAGATAAAGCTTATTTTAACGTGTGTGTGTGTGTGTGTCTTGACAGGAAGTCCGTTTATGGTGCGGGTAACAGGGGAGGGGCGTATCCGGGAGAGCATCACCCGACGACAGAAAGCAGCATCTGTTGCCGGCGTGGGCAGTGTGTGTGACCTCAGCCTGAAAATACCAGGTACATACACACACACACATGCACACAAAACCTTTATTCCCGCAATGGTTTTATCAACTCACAACCAACACACACAGTTTACTCATTTTTTTTTTGTGGGTAAGTTATCTAACAGTGAGGCTCAGATTTGATGCTGATTGGTTGACGTCTGGTTTGTGAGAAAAAAGTTGGTTGTCACAGATCGTAAGGCGTCATCGCTGCTAAATGCTTCTTCCTGTTGTTTCTCTGGTTTCTTTATTTACCACTGTAGGTCTGTATAGTAAATGTCTATCGCCTTTGTAGTCGTTTATTGCTTTCTTTTCTTCTTTCTTTTCCTCATTCATTCCTTTCCTCTGCTTATGTGAAAGAAACTACATGTCCTGTCTTTCTCTTTTTTATTCTTCTGCATCTCCATCAATCTTTCTGATCTTTGTCTTTCTTTCATTTGTCCTAATCCTTATTTTTTCCTTCTCTTCTCTACCCTCTCCCTTTCTCCTGTCACTCACCTCTCATCCTTTCCCTCTTCCTTGTTTTGCCTCTTCCTCCTGTTTCCCATATTCTTCCTCCTCCATTTTTCTCTCCTCTCTTCTTTCCCTTTTCCTCCCTTGTCTCTTCTCTTTCCTTTTCCTTATCTCCTGTCCTTTGTCCTCGCACTTTCTCTGCTCCTTCCACCTCTGTTGTCTTTTCTCTCCTCCTTCCCTCCATCTCTTCTTCCTCTCTCTGCATCCCCACCTTCCTCCTCTTGTCCTTTCCTGTTGTCTTTCCTCTCTCTCCTGTAGTGAGCTGGTTCCTCCTGGTCTTGTCTCAGCAGCTCCTCTCTCAGACTTCCTCCCGCTCTTACTGCTCCCTTTGGTGGTCTGGAAGATCCAGCAGCCCTAGGGCTCCTCTCTGTGCCTCTGCCCAGGGTCAGAGCCTCTCTCCTGGGCATGTCCGTATCATCTCTGGCCTGTCTGGCCTGGTGCTGGCAGGGAAAGCGAGGGCAGCGAGGGGTGTTTGGGTTGTTGATGCCCGCTGCCCGGCAGGCAGCGCTGGGGTCGAGGGTGCGTTGTAGAGCCCTTAAAAAAATTCTCTCAGGTTGACAACAAGGTTGGCATCGCTTTTCTGAAGTTGCTTTTGAGTGTGTGTGTGTGTGTGTGTGTGTGCACGTTTGTGTCTGTGTGTTACATTAAAGAGGCATCCATTGGTTTTCCACAGGAAATTCACTTTTGGTCATATTAAAAAAACTGTATAAAGGCTTAAGTAATGGTCTAATGTCATTACATTTTTTTTTCCACATGAATTATTTTTATTTATTATTATTTCTCCCCATTTCTCCCCATTTTCCTCCTCCTCCTCTTCCTTCTCTGTTGCATTATCTTCCTTCTGATCCCTCTTTTTCCTGCCTCTTCTCCTTTTCTTTCTGTCCTTTTGTGTTCTCTCTTCTCTTTCCTTCTTCCCCCCCTTTTTCAACTTCCACTTGTCTTCCTCCTGTCTGTATTTTCCCATCTCCTCATCTTCCTCTCCTTCACTCTCTCCTCGTAGCGATCGATATGAATGAAATCACAGCTGAGGTCACTTCCCCCAGCGGAGCCACTCAGCCGGCTGAGCTGGTCTCCATGGGTAACGACACGTACTGCGTGCGCTTCGTTCCTATGGAGATGGGCGTGCACAGAGTGAGTGTGAGGTACAGGGATGCGCACGTCCCAGGAAGCCCCTTCCAGTTCACGGTGGGGCCGCTGGGTGAAGGGGGCGCTGCCAAGGTGAGAGCTGGGGGCCCGGGCCTGGAGGGTGCACAGGTTGGAGAGCCAGGTATACACTGTACCGTTACTGTGTCTATTGTTTTTTTTTTTTNCTTTTTTTTTTTTTTAATGATTCCCTTATTCTTATTTCTGTTCCTATCCAATTATTCATGAATTTGGTCCAAAAAGTAATAAAAGAAGGCCTGCCAATTGTGCATGTTTGAGCCTAATATATTCAATTTTCATAAATGTAACATTACTGACAATCATTTCCCAAAGCATACTACTGGAACAGTGAATTAAAAATGTTTTTCCTACCTTCCAGACCTCCATCTGTTTCAGTTCATTCTGGTACGCTATTAAAATCAACTTCTTGATACTTGAAATGCTCTTGTATTCAGGTTTTTTTTTAGAAGTTTCATAATTTTAGCGTTTAAGCGCAATAAAAAGTGCAGAGTGAATGTATGTCTCCACCGGGGAATACAGTCCCAAAAGAAGACCTGCGTTTATCAAAAAATTTAAACCACTGTGACTTCATAAAGCCGTGTAACTATTAGAGGTGAAACATGGATTTTTAAGGTCGAATATTTGATCACTCGAATATTTGATTTTGAAAGATTAAGAGATTTTGAAAAATATCCGGAAAGCTGAAATACAGTTTTATCCTTTGAGAAATGATTGTCAGTAACGTAACGTATGAAAACTGAATATATTAGGCTTACACATGCACGATTGCCGGTATAGTCCTTTAAACTGATGTTTTTGCCAAAGGTGAAAAATAAAGTACATTTAGTTCTGTAAGCACAGTTTTGACTGGTGCTGCTCTGTGATTTTTAATCAGTATGTTTGTTACAGCTATAGTGATACAGATTAAAATTTTATATAGAAAGACTGTGATTAGCTAATAAATTATGATGTATTGCTGTAGATGAAAGTTTCCCACTATTCATAACTATCTTCCAACTCATCCTCAGGCAACATCTGATGAATAATGTTTCTGTTCGAGCCTCTACAGAAGCTTCTGTATCTTCATTTCTTCTCTTTCTCTCTCTAGCTGAGTTCAGCATCTGGACCAGAGAGGCGGGGGCTGGCGGTCTCTCCATTGCGGTGGAGGGACCCAGCAGGGCTGAGATCGCTTTTGATGATCGCAAAGATGGATCCTGCGGCGTCTCCTACATCGCCCAGGAACCCGGTACAGTACACAGCATACACTACACAGCATAGACATTACCGATATGAATTTTTTGATATTAAAACTGTGCTAACAAAGACATTGGGTATAGTTGTGTACTTCACATTGTTGGCCTTCCCTTCTCCCCCCTCTAGGTGATTACGAGATTTCAGTGAAGTTTAATGAGCAGCACATACCGGACAGCCCTTACCTGGTTCCGGTTGTCGCTCCAGTGAACGATGCCCGCCGCCTCACTGTTACAGGCCTTCAGGTGAGGCACGAGGAGACACCTCCACAACCAGCCTGCCTTGCCTTGCTCAAGGGCTGTGGGGCACAGTTGCATAAACATGTTATCTGGAAGAATGAAAGAGATGTTATCTGTATATAACTAGGTGTGAGGGTTTGACTGGTTTGGGTTTTTGATCAACGTCCACATCATTGCAATTATTTGCATTTCTCAACCCAAAACCTGCAAATGTTTGGTGTTTTAAATAAATGATTAAAATAATAATCAATTGTCAATATTATAGTAAATGTTCCATTTCATTATTATAGCACTAACTTAAAGGACAAAAACAAAGTTACAGCTGTTGGTGCTTTAAGAAATACTGATCTCAGAAAAAGCGAAATTCTTCCAGCTCACTATTGATGTTACGATGATCAATTTAGATTTAATTTATTTAATTTAGTTCAAAACATGTTTTAGGTGCAGACAGTTTTGAATTCAACTTTCTTTAAAGTGCTGATTTTGAGGGTCTCTATAGATTATATACATTTTAGATCTATGTACGTTAGATCTTTGCCTTGTCTGGATTTCTTTCTTATTCTCCATCGATTCATTTTTTTTCCCCTTATTTCACTCAGAAATATTTCACATTATAAAAGATGCTCTGATTTTTGATTCACTGTGTCTTTAAATATAGTCAAAATCATCATACCATCAGCATTCAAAACCCAAATCAGTTGAACCCAGTAATGTGTTTGTTTTTTTTATGCAACTGGCCTCATGGATGTGACCACAGCCAGGCAAACACTTCGTAAAGATCACTGTCGGAGGAACCCACCTGCAAACAGTCATTGTTTCAGCAGCAGAAAATCAGGATTTATCTGTCTCATCAGATGAGTAAAAATATAATCTAACATCAGTCAGTAAAATAAGAATTGATCTGACAGCAGAGAACTGTGTTGTTACACAAAAATTACTTACATTTACAATTTAAATTTTAAAAACTAAATTGCAGTAATAAGACTATAAGATAAAATTCTTCAGGGTGGCAAATGAATGTCCTCTGTGAATTTCACAGCTATTTGCCTCAGATATTTCTTGTTTATAACAGACATTTTAGCCTGATGCTGGTGGTAGAGGACAGATCAGAGGTTCACCAAACACTTTTTTGAGGATCATGAATATCCAAACAAAAGTATCTGGCCAGTCGTTGTCACTATGTTGCTCTAGAGCACTGATACTAAATCCTGTTACGCTAGCACTGCATGTTTCATTTATTTATTTTTTTATCTCTCTCCCTGCTCTATACACACCTGATTTAGCTGATGTGGTGTCTCTAAAGAAGAAAAAAAAAGGTAAAAATTTAAGCAGTATCATGAAATAATTTAAACATAATTCTAAGTAGCACTGGCGTATTCTTTTAGTTTATATGAAAAAAAAATATTTTAAAGCTACTTAATCTTAAAAACTGTTCAAGTACCCTACTGTAATTTGTAAATGGGATACATTTACAGTCATGTGCAGCTCACTAGAAAGGAAAAAATATATATTTTAAAATTCATGTTAGCATTGTAGAAAACTTAGTATGTATATAAGATTTCAGCATGTTTATGCTGTTAGCCTTAAGCTCAAACTACAGCTGAGGCTGATGGGAATTTAGCCATTCTTTTTTTTTTGTTTTGTTTTGTTTTGTTTAAATATCATGTTAAATTTTACCTGCTGGTGGGGCTAGAGGAAAAGTCATGGGACTGCCTAAATAATTACGCTTCATCCTGTACAACCTATGTGTGGTCAAGTAAAAATGCTGGACAGGGACTGACGTAGACCATCATTAATGCTGCTGTCACTGATACTCCGATAACAACATCAGCTGCGAGTCCTCATGTCCTCGCTGCTGCTCACGCCGAATCAGAGCTCTGTGCTCCAAAATCGTTTTGCCTGGCTCTGGTCTGCCCTCTTTCTGTCTGGTGTGGAACTGCTGGTGTTTCTCTTGTGTTTCATTTAAAGGTATTTAACAGCTTCGTCACCTTCAGCAGCAACTGCATCATCCTCTCCCTGGTTGCCTAGCTACAGCAAACAGAGGCAGGCCACAGCAGAACTCATCCTCTCTTCCTTTAATCCTTGTAGTTTGTTGTAGTTTCTTGTCTGTAGCTGTGGATGAACTCTGCAACAGTCTCATTCCTGTTATAAAACAGTGCCAGATTCATATAACCACATTCCCTCATTCATAAACAGCTGTTACCAGCACCTCTTAGCATTATTTCCATGCTAAAGAATCTGACCACTGTGCATGAACAGCTTTCAATTTATTATGATGAATTCATTTTAATGCACCATTTTGTCAACTGTAATTCATGTGAAACAGAAACGATGCTGTTGTTCAGTTTCAGTGTCTCAAACTTTACTTTTTACACTGTGGCCGTTTGCCTCTGTTTGCTGCAGCTGGACCAACAGGAGCTCAGGTAAGAGTAGAATACAGCAAAGCAGGGGAAAAATAGAGAGCAAAATAGAAAATAGAATAGAATAGGAAACTAGCTTGGTGTTTCTGTGCCAGTTTAGACATTCTTTAATTTCCATCCATCCATCCATCCATCATCATCATCTGCTTACTTGTGCATGTGCGCGTGCATGTATGTGTGTTGGGTCTTGGCAGGAGTCTGGGCTGAAGGTGAATCACCCAGCATCCTTTGCAGTACGTCTGAACGGAGCGCAGGGCAAGATGGAGGCCAAAGTCCACAGCCCATCTGGAGCTCTGGAGGAATGTGCTGTCACCGAACTGGAGAGAGGTGTGTGCATGTGTGTGTGTGTGTGTGTGTGTGTGTGTGTGTGTGTGTGTGTTTGTGTATGCGTGTGCTGTAATGCTGTAACTTACATAGATGTGTTGGTCCAGTCCAAACACTGTGAATTTGTATATTTTGGAAAAGAGGATGTCTTGAATTACAAGGGCATCTGCAAAACTATTTCATTTTTTAATTCTTATCATTCCCTTATTTTCTCCTCTTTTATTTACACATTAATTTCTTACAGCTCTATTTTAGATATACTGTATATGTCTGAGGTCAGCCATGATGAGTAGTTTTGGCTTTGGCCCCCAAAAATAACTACGGCCCCTTAAAAGCAGCAAATTACAACTTCACTTCTTGTCAGATGAAAATGTTGTCTTTAAAATGGTAATAGCTTTTTGTGAATTAATAAAACCTCGTCATTTTGGATGAACGATGCTTTTTTTTTTATCTGAATGGTTGACAGGGCATTATGGGTGTATCATGGGTTATAAGTGTTTTTTTTTTAATTATAATGATTATGTCTTATAATATCGTACAGCTTGATAGTCAGACAAAAATTTGCTGACATTTGAAGTCACTATCTGAAAGTTATTGTGCTTAAAACACAGCTTCCCCTTTAAAAGAAAAAACAGCGGCAATACATGCTAGATCCATTTTTTAGCATCAACTGACACATTTTTTTTTAAATAAAATAAAACAAAATTCCAGACTATCCAATGCCTGAATCAACCTGAATCCTTCTGTCTGCCAGATAAGTACGCGATCCGGTTCATCCCCAGAGAGAACGGCGTCCACACCATCGATGTCAAGTTCAATGGCACTCACATCCCAGGAAGCCCTTTCAAGGTCAGAGTTGGAGAGCCGGGACAGACTGGAGAGCCAGGTCTGGTTTCAGCATATGGAGCTGGGCTGGAAAAAGGCACAACTGGTGTGTACCGTCCTTCAATATCACACCGTCATTTCATCCAGTGTCACTATCAGAAATACTGAATACACTGAGGAGTGCATGGTTGTTAAAAAAACACTGCAGGTTGAGAAAACAAAACCTTCCGAGTGTTTTTTTTTTTGTCTTGTAGGCACGCAGTCAGAGTTCATCATTAACAACACTAAGGCGGGCCCCGGGGCCCTGGCTGTGACTATTGAGGGCCCGTCCAAGGTGAAGATGGACTGTCAGGAGGTTCCAGAGGGTTACAAGGTGCTTTACACCCCCATGGCTCCTGGAAACTACCTGATCAGCATCAAATATGGAGGACCAAACCACATTACAGGCAGTCCCTTCAAAGCCAAAGTCACAGGTAACATGCTGAATGTCATAACATAGTGTTATGATATCAGTATTATAATCTCAAATGTTGCTTAATTTTCTTACCTGCTAAAAAAAACCCATTATTTTAACATAAAGATAATTTTGATATTAAAATTCCTTTTGGCTAAAAAGGTAATTTTCATGTCTAAAATACACGACTTTACTGTTGCATTTAATTTTCATGTTGTCAAATTTTATGCAAATGTTTGTTTTGTGTTTGTCTAACACGTTGGATTTAAAATGGACAATTTGAACCTGCTTTTCTTAATATTTGACATTATTTTGCTGAAACTTTGACAGCTTGTTGACCTCTGCTGCACCCCCCCCCCTNCCCCCCCCCCCTTTGTATTTTTCTCTCACTGTCTGACCTTGTTAATGTCAGTTATTGTGACTGTGTTTCTGCAGCATGCACAAATTTGGGATTTTGGAGAAATAAAATTTATACATGCATTGGTTTAAACTTATCTGCTCCTTTTAATAGAGAATCTGGGTATTTTTCTGTTAAAAACTGAAAAGAAAAGATTGAGCATGCCTAATGTTTTCTTTCTCCCCTGCCAGGTCCTAGACTGGTGAATGTGACCAATGCCAGCGAGACGTCGACACTGACGATGGATCCGGTTTTGCGGGCGTCCAGCAGCAGCCTCTCTCAGAGCTCCGTCCTCTGGCCAGCTGACTCAGATGCCAGCAAGGTGCTTAGCCGAGGCCCTGGACTCAGTAAGGCCTTTGTAGGCCAGAGGAGCAGTTTCTCCGTCGACTGCAGCAAGGCTGGTGAGCGAGACTCCGCCCACTGCATGACCTCACCGCAAGTCTTGTTTCCATCATTTTCAGCTAAGAAATGTTTTTCCCCACCAGCTGAGTATCAAATAACAGCCCCTGTAGGTTTTTAATGTCCAGTGCAAAAAGAAAACAGGGCTGCTCAGAACAGTAAAGTGATGAATGCCTGTTTTTCAGCTCACAACAGCCTTCTAACTACAGTTCCACTCAATAGAAAAGTAAGCCACATGTACTGTGCTGCTATAACTATATAAGATATAATCTGATCTAAGCTGTTCTATGTAAAAATTGATCACAAATCTTTCAGAACTGCTAAATTGACAACAGTTTAAGCTTTCAACCAATATTCACCCCTTCTTTCTGTGCTATTGCAATATTTTTTAATATTTAAATCCACCACTTGGGGGCGACATCACAGATGAGCTCTGATCCTCAAGAGGCTTTAAAGGATTAATAGATTGTCGAATGTTTTTTGCTTTGCACGGCTGTTGACTTGTCTTCATCTTTTCCTTCTCCACCTGTATCCAGGTAAGAACATGCTCCTGGTGGGAGTTTACGGTCCTCAGGTTCCCTGTGAGGAGGTTCTGGTCAAACATCTCGGAAACCTGCAGTACAACGTCGGCTACCTTCTGAAGGAACGCGGCAGCTACGTTCTAGTTGTTAAGTGGGGCGACAACCACATCCCAGGTTCCCCCTTCCATGTCACCGTCCCGTGACAGTGCACCAGGAAAGCTGCTCTCATTCCTCCACGCCATTTTTTGCAACCCTTAGTTGCCTTGTAAACCTGTCCTGAGAACAACTGACGTCATTAAAAGTGATGTGATTAGCTTGTTAAAACATTTTGGAACCTGCTTAACTGCCGCGTGCAAATAAAAATATTACAAAAATGGAATTTCAGAAATTATGAGGGCCTAAAAAAGAATTGAAAGGAAAATGAATTCAGTGGTAAAAATTTTCAGACTCCTGCTGCTTTTCAACAGTGTAAACTGGACATTTTTTCCTGTAGTGAAGCAGGCAGGCAAAATGGTAAAAACGGTAGATATAATTTGGTTTAGAAATGGAGCTGAGGGGAAAAAAAGACGGGAAGATGTGAACTGACTGGAAAACAATAACTCATCTGTTAATACTCATCTCCTGAAATTATCAGTTGACACATTTTACACTTGACAAAGGTTTTTATACTTGATTGGTAAAATAATGATGTAACTGATGTCATTACTGGTTTTACACAATAACTAAGTTGGTCAGAATGTCGCTAACATGACAGCTCAGTGCTGCTTTATTAAATGGATTTAGAAAAGTTTTGGACCAAGATGAATGGAGGTAAATGATCAGAAACCTTCAGTTTAGACAAATAACTGGGTTTACACAGTTTCACTTCGCTTCAGGCTACATGAGGTTGAAAACAAGACACTAGACTTTGCATTCTTACAAAGCTTTTTTCCTGGTTTAGTTGTGTACAGAGAGAGAGAGATAAGCGAATATTTTTTTTGTGCAGCACATTTCTCAACAAAGTGATTGGTGCTGTAAACAAATCAAATATGAAACACCTCAAATACAAAAATTTGCGGTTTCAGCATTCAGTCTCAATTTGAAATCTGAAAATTGTCTTAAGTTTGGACAGACTTGGTCTCACTGGCTTCCAACTGTATGCGTCTCATTACTACTGATTATATCATTTTGATGTCTTGAACTGTAGGTCACAGAATCCCACGTACACGTTGCCATAAAGAATTAACGACTCTTGAGCTATTCATTTCCATCACACTACTGTTTCCTGCACTATAAAACAAATGGCTAATGCTATGTGCTATAGATCTTTTTGGGGCTCGTCTCGTTTCTTCAGCTTCAGGCTTCATTTTCAACTCAATATCTAGCACCAAAGGGACTCTAGAGGGTGCTGTTTCTTAGCTGCCATTTCAGAGTTCCAACAGCACACCAGAAAAAGAAAACCCTGCCTAGAGTCACTTTGGGGCTATGGATCAGGAAATCTGTCATAACTCTTTGTGACTCAAATCTGATCTGTTTGGCATCTTTGCGAATGCAGTATGAATCAAACTATCGATAACTGCATCGCCTCATTTTATGTAGTGTATATCTGACAGAAAAACTGAAAATCTTAATATGCGGCCCTGGACAGAGGTGACAGGGTTCAGATTCAATATTGTTATTAATGGAAACTCATTTCATCCATCCCAGGATGAACAGCTTTCCTTTTCGCAAATGTATCCATTTTCCACTGGGAGGAACAACACATTGTCAGAAAATGCATAAAATGTTGGAATTAAAATGTCCCAAATCAGAAGTGTGCTGCAAAATTAAAAACAGATATTTTTATTTAGCTACTGANAATTAAAATGTCCCAAATCAGAAGTGTGCTGCAAAATTAAAAACAGATATTTTTATTTAGCTACTGAAATATAGATTATCCACCTGATGGTCTTACCTTCATGTTGCCTAATCATGCTAGTTTTGATATGCAAGGGATGAGAAGATATTGGGTGGGAGCAAAAAAATATCTCTTTTATATTAGAACATGGGTGTTTTAATGTGAAACAAAACCCAGATTTGATGTACATTTTCCATAATAAAAGTAAACTGGAATAAAGGAGATTTCATTTTTCTCTCAGCAAATCTGTCAATCAGCTTCATTCAAGAGTTGCATAAGTTTCATCTGAGATCAAAAATAAAACTTGGTGTGAAGAATGACACATTTTAGGTCATTTGAAAAGCAACTGCACCTCTTTAGGTTGAGTAATTTCTATAAAAAAAAAAAACAATCATTTCTAATAATTAAAATCTTTCAGATAATAGGCCATTGTGTCATGAAGGTCCAAAGTTGTTTTTCAGAGTTCATGATTATTACAATAGCTTAAAAATTCAACCCAACTCTCATACAGCATGGTAATCTAAGAGTATGAAAACTCTAAAAATGACATTCTTTATACATCATCAAAAACATTTTGCATGACAACAAAGACCAAATCTGGCAAGTTAACTGAAACGATTTACAATTTGACCGCTAACATTTGGTATCCTTGAAATCCAGAGACTGTCCTCACTAAAACCAATCAACCTGTTTCTACATGTGTCAGAAAGTCTGAACAAACTGAGTCTTTACAGCCCACAAGTCTGCAGCTAATAAGCACCTTTCACCCTGAGTTGTAGCTGCTTGCTGTTAGCAGAGCGCTACCAGCAAACATCTGGTCTTACCACGTCCTAAAAATAGGCAAAGATATACTATTTTATAAAACACGACATGCCAAAGTTAAGAGCTGTTTCAATCTGATTTTAAATGACATTGGTATTAAAACTGTGTGGCTCACTGCACGAGGCAAAACAACATAAACCAGCAGAACGCTTATTACAGTCAGCGCTTGTTTATGTCTGACTTTACTTGTTTTTGTGTTCCAGTCATTGTGAGCTTCCCCTCTTTGACAGGAAACAATCATTAGCTACTAAGAAAACGTGACAGTCTGGTTAGTCCTTCAAAGTGGTTAACACATGCGTACAGAAAACACAATCTGTGTGTTGCTAGATTAAAATTATACATGCACTCACGCACACACACAAACATATATATAACAAATGACATCAAACATCAATAAACTCAAGCAACATTGTAAAGAAGCGTGGGCCAAAATTCCCTCAAAACAATGAAAATGACTGATAAACTTACACACACAAAAAGACTGTTTCCAAGAAGTTTGCCAAAATGCAGAACCTATACGTATGTACTAAGTGCACCCATGATTCAATCATTTCTAGAGTTACCTTTAGATGCAATAAATAATAATTCTTAAATATGCCCTATAAATAAATAGACTAAAGTCCCTGTATGAAAGAGTTGACCATTTGTTTTAGAATTGTCTCATTTTCAGCTTTATCATAATTTGGTTACAGTCACAAGGTAGAACTATTATTATGACAATTACAAATAGATTTTTAAAACTGGTAACATTAACTCCAAGCATTTAACCCACAGAAAATATTAAGTGCAAACAACATTATACTATAACTCTATATCCGCCAACAAATGTTTTATTTTTCAAACTCAAACCACTGGCATACTGTTAGTCTACAAAACCCAGAGTATAATGACAAAGTTTGGAAAACCCCACACTGTAAAACAAGATCAAAGAGCAAGAGATCTCCTTTTACAACCACATGTCACATGACTGTAAAGACTGAAAACCTGTCAGACTTTGGAATTTCCCCTGAGACAAACCAGGAAACAGAAGCAGTTATTCTTCCAGTAAAGACACTGATAGTAAGATTCTGTATCAGAGTAAATCCACAACGCCACTAAAAGACGACAGATACAGGATGGAATATTGAGAATACTGAAAACAAAGAAAAAAACAAACAAACAAAAAAAAAAAACGGTCAGCACCAACCTGTTGCTTCCTCAACACATTGTGAGTTAAAGAAAATTATGATTCAAAGTGGCAATAACTTCCAAAGAACTCTAATTGTGACTGATTTTCTGTTAGAGTGATCTGTCTGCTGTGTTTTCAGCTTCAGAGAGAAAATGGCTTCCAGATCAGAGGAGGATCTCTGCTGTCCTGTCTGTCATGACATCTACAAAGATCCTGTTCTCCTGTCATGTAGCCACAGCTTCTGTAAAGCATGTCTGCAGAGATGGTGGAGAGAGAAACAAACACAGGAGTGTCCAATTTGTAAGAAAAGATCATCAAAAGCAGAACCACCCTGTAACCTGGTCTTAAAGAACCTCTGTGAGTCCTTCTTACTGCAGAGAGATCAGAGATCTTCATCAGATTCTGAGGATCTCTGCAGTCTGAAGGCAGATTAAGGAGGAGTTTCAGAAGCTTCACCAGTTTCTACAAGAGGAAGAGGAGGCCAGGATGACTGCACTGAGGGAGGAAGAGCAGCAGAAGAGTCAGAAGATGAAGGAGAAGATTGAGGCTCTGAGCAGAGAGATAGCAGCACTTTCAGACACAATCAGAGCCACAGAGAAGGAGCTGAGAGCTGAAGACGTCTCATTCCTGCTCAACTACAAGGCTGCAGTGGAAAGAGTCCAGCAGCGCCCCCTGCTGGATGACCCACAGCTGCACTCAGGAACTCTGATAGACGTGGCCAAACATCTGGGAAACCTGAGCTTCAACATCTGGAACAAGATGAAGGAGATGATCTCCTACACTCCTGTGATTCTGGACCCAAACACAGCAAATCCAGAACTTGTCCTGTCTGAAGATCTGACCAGTGTGAGACGTGGAGAGAAACAGAAACTTCCTGAAACTTCAGAAAGGTTTGACTACAGCTGTGTTCTGGGCTTTGAGGGCTTTAACTCAGGGACTCACAGTTGGGATGTTGAGGTTGGAGAAGAAAGATCCTGGGGTCTGGGTGTAGCAGCAGAGTCTGTCCAGAGGACAGGATGCCCACAATCTGGATTATGGACGATGGGGTTCAGTGATAATGAGTATTTTGCATACACCCCACCAGATGAACCCACTGTTCTGTCAGTAAAGAAAAAGCTGCAGAGGATCAGAGTTCATCTGGACTGGAACAGAGGAACTCTGTCATTCTCTGATCCTGATACTAACACACTCATACACACCATCACACACACTTTCACTGAGAGACTGTTTCCATTTATAGGTGCTGGAAATGAACTCTCACTGAAGATATTACCAATGAAACTTTCTGTAGCAACAGAACTGCACAGTTACAAATGATGAGCTTCAAGGATAATCCCACCAAAGTCCATATTTAACTTTAATTCCTGCACGATAATATGTTCTCCCTGTGTCTGCGTGGGTTCCCTCTGGGTGCTCCGGCTTCCTTTCACCTCCCAAGACATGCAGTTCAGGTGAATTGGAAACTCTAAATTGCCCGTAGGTGTGAATGAGTTTGTGTGTCAGCCCTGCGATAGACTGGCAACCTGTCCAGGTTGTACCCTGTCTCTCACCCAATGACCACTGGGATAGGTTCCAGCCCCCCCCCGTGACCCTTAACAGGACAAACGGGTACAGAAAATGGATGGATGGATAATCTGTTTTTCAGGGCATCAAATAACAAGCATCAAATGCAGCATCTCTAGCTGACATGATTCTCTGTGTAAATGAGTTTTCATTTAGTAAAAGGCTGAAGCTTTTTTCTGCTGTTGCTCTCATTGTGTCTAATTTTGTGTCATAGTGTTTGTAAAACTGTTAAATCAAATTTAAGAAGAAAATGTGGTCACCATTTCAGCCAACTGAAAAAGACATTCTGCTTTTTGTGCTAAAACAGCTTTTATTTTATGAAAATCGATTTTAGTCCCGCCCACCTAGACCTCAGTCCTCCTCTATTGTCAGTCTTGTTGCTGAGCTGCCACTCATATTGACTCTAATGAAACCAGTATCTGTAAATCCTCCATGGCTG
This sequence comes from Lucifuga dentata, assembly GCA_014773175.1. Classification (NCBI taxonomy): domain Eukaryota; kingdom Metazoa; phylum Chordata; class Actinopteri; order Ophidiiformes; family Bythitidae; genus Lucifuga; species Lucifuga dentata. The sequence continues at coordinate 151,188 of VXCM01000777.1, forward strand.
ATCTGACTGATGTTCACTGTTTCTGTACGTTTAGCTTTAATTTCTCTCATCCTCTGTGATGTTGCTGTTGTTATTTTATGCTTTGTGGCCACGAGCCTCACCATGACAATCACACATAACTCACAGGTGGCCACATCCACAGGCAAAGTCCCATGTGAAGAGAAACTACCGGTGTGTTGCTTGGCAAATTTTGTGACGACTGTATTTCTTGGGAAGACTCAATCTTTTCAGTGTGCACACAAAATTGATGGAGCATTTTTAAAAATTGATGATAGAATCAGTCTTAACATTCTCACTGGTTTGCTGGTATGGAAATCTAAATGTTCAGAATAAGAACTGACTGAACAATATTGTTAAAACAGCAGAATTATTGGTAAACAGCAGTTTTTCCTGTCAGCTGTCATTCTCATCATGTTTTGAGGAAAGCCCAGGTAATTCTAGCCAATTCACTCCATCCGCTTAGTGGGGAATTTGAAACTCTTCCCTCAGGTCGGAGGTTTACGCTACAGAGGGTAAAGTGCAACAGATATAAATGATCTTTTATCCCATGTGCAATAAAGTCACTGAACTCATGCATATAAACATAACCAGACAGATTGATTTGGATCAATTTTAGTAGTTGTCATTGTATGGTATTTTATTGTGTTTTACTTATTTATTGAGTCACTATTTGATATGTTGTACTGTTGCCCTGCTGCAAAACAAATTTCCCCTTGGGGGACAATCAAGGCTTGAAGCTGAATGCAGAGATGATAAGATATGAAAATGTGAGATAATCAGAAATGATTCTGTGGTATTTATAGTGGGTTTACGATTCCGGTTTGATTACATTCACATTCTTCCACATTCACATTCCACATCTGTGAATTAGACATGAATTTGTGGGTGGCTCAATAAATGGTTTCCAGTTTTCATAGTTATTTTCTTTTGTGTTTCTTTGACTGCAGAGTAATCATGACCATAAAATAAAAGTGATCTATGGCTAAAACACATTCTCAATACTCACAATGATGATTCAATTAGCAAAGTAAAGATTTTCCCTTCCAAATAATTTACAGGTCAGAGCCCTGATGTCAAACAATAAATATATCATTTAATCTGTAATTTTGTTATTATAGGTCTGTTTGCAGAGTCCATGTACAGCTGCTCTACTCATGATCACAGAAATGTAAAGTTTATTTTTCATGATTCTGTGCCATACTGACAATCTATCCAAATCTTTTACATATTTCCTTTTAAAAATAAACCAAATCCTTCACATCAAACACAAGTGTTCTGTAGGCTGATTGGTGCACTGGATCCTCCACCATTCTCAAACCATGAACCATGACAGAGAAACAATTTGGAATGCAAATGGCATGTCTAAAATAATTGTTGAACGTTTACAAGAAATGCCATAACAAAGCTCCGCCTCTTACCTGACTCACCTGTGAAACAACAGGACATAAACTGATTTAACAGACACGCACAAACAAACTGAGAAACCGATAACATTCACCATCAAACTAAAACCACGACTTCCACTGAGAGAGAGAGAACATCTACAGGATACTGGGAACACTTCATCCTGCTGCTGACTGAATGTGAATCTAAGATAAACTGCAACATCAAAATGACAGTAAGTTTCAGTGAACTTTTTACATGAGAGCGGAGGCATGACAGATTGATTTCTTTCCTGTTTTAATGCCCTGCCTGCTGTTTCAGATTTGACTAAATGGCTTCCAGATCAGAGGAGGATCTCTGCTGTCCTGTCTGCCATGACATCTACAAAGATCCTGTTCTCCTGTCATGTAGCCACAGCTTCTGTAAAACGTGTGTGATGGTGTGGTGGAGACAGAAAGAAATATGTCTGTGTCCAGTCTGCAAGAAAATATCTCCAAAGAGTGATCCACCTCGTAACTTAGCTTTAAAGAACCTGTGTGAGTCCTTCTTACTACAGAGAGATCAGAGATCTTCAGACTCTGAGGATCTCTGCAGTCTGCACTCTGAGAAACTCAAACTCTTCTGTCTGGACCATCAGCAACCAGTGTGTGTCGTCTGTCTGCATTCAGAAACACACACCAACCACAGATTCAGACCCATCGATGAAGCTGCACAGGAACACAAAGAGGAACTCCAGAAATGCCTGAAGGTCTTACAGGAGATAGTGAAGCTCTCTAAAAAAGTCAAAGGCAAACTCAATCAAGCAGCAGAACACATTAAGGTCCAGGCCCGACACACAGAGAGGCAGATTAAGGAGGAATTTAACAAGCTTCACCAGTTTCTACAAGAGGAAGAGGAGGCCAGGATGGCTGCACTGAGGGAGGAAGAGGAGCAGAAGAGTCAGAAGGTGAAGGAGAAGATTGAGGCTCTGAACAGAGAGATAGCAGCACTTTCAGACACAATCAGAGCCACAGAGAAGGAGCTGAGAGCTGAAGACGTCTCATTCCTGCTCAACTACAAGGCTGCAGTGGAAAGAGTCCAGCAGCGCCCCCTGCTGGATGACCCACAGCTGCACTCAGGAGCTCTGATAGACATGGCCAAACATCTGGGAAACCTGAGCTTCAACATCTGGAACAAGATGAAGGAGATGATCTCCTACACTCCTGTGATTCTGGACCCAAACACAGCAAATCCAAATCTCATCCTGTCTGAAGATCTGACCAGTCTGAGACGTGGAGAGAAACAGAAGCTTCCTGATAATCCAGAGAGATTTGATAAATTCATCTCTGTCCTGGGCTCTGAGGGCTTTAACTCTGGGACTCACAGCTGGGATGTTGAGGTTGGAGACAATAGGTCATGGTTTCTGGGTGTGTTTGCAGAGTCTATCCACAGGAAAGGAGACAAACTGTCTGGATTATGGATGATGGAGTTGTCTGATGATAAGTACTGTGCATATTCCCTACCAGTTGAACCCACTTTTCTCTCAGTGAAGAAACCACAGAGGATCAGAGTTCATCTGGACTGGAACAGAGGAAAGCTGTCATTCTCTGATCCTGATACTAACACACTCATACACACCATTACACACACTTTCACTGAGAAACTGTTTCCAGTCATTACTACTGCAAATCAGCTCCCATTGAAGATATTACCAGTAAAACTCTAACAACAGAACTTCACAGGTAGACTGCACTCTGTACTGTGACGTGACAATTTACAATTACTTTTCAGTAATCTTGCTAATTAAACCAATAAAGAGTAAACAAGAGAACGAACTGCAAAGAAAACAATTTGGAATGAAATTGGTATGTCTAAAATAATGGTTGAGCAGCTCCACCTCCAACCTCACTCAGCTGATACAAACAAGGAAACAGAAGCTGTTTTAACAAATACACACAAACACGCAGACATACAATCTAAGAAAAGACAATATTGCCCAACAGAAGAAAACCACATCTTCCATTGAGAGACAGGAATGCTTGAGAAGGCGTGGTACACTGGAACAGTCACTTCCTCCTGCTTCTTGCTGACCGTGAAATTAAGATAAACTATAACTCAAACTGACTATAAGTTTCAGGGAACTTTCCAGAGGAAAGAGTGGAGACATGACAGACTGATTTCCTCTTTCAATGTTCTGCCTGCTATTTCAGCTTCAATCAGAAAGAAGATGGCTTCCAGATCAGAGGAGGATCTTTCATGTGTCCTGTCTGCCATGGCATCTACAAAGATCCTGTTCTCCTGTCATGTAGCTACAGATTCTGTAATGCCTGTCTGCAGACATGATGGAAAGACAAAGAAACACAACAGTGTCCAGTCTGCAATAAAGTTATCAAGTTATCAATGATCCTGTGAGGAATTATCCTGATGGTTTTCACTGTGATAGCTGAAATGTCCTGCAGCTTCAACTTCTGCACTTGATAGACGAGGCCAAACACCTTGCCAACCTGAATCTGGAATAAGATGGAGATGATCTCCTACATTCCTGTGATTCTGGAGCCAAACTTGGCTGGTCCAGAACTCATCCTGATGGATTTGGTCAGTGTATCAGGAGAAACAGAAACTTTCCTGAAACCTCAGAGAGGTTTGACTACAGCTGTGTCCTGGGCTCTGAGGGTTTTAACTCAGGGACTCACAGCTGGGATGTTGAAGCTGCAGACAGCAGATTCTGGGGTCTGGATGTGCAGCAGAGTCTGACCAGAGGACAGGATGCCCAGTCGACATTATGGACGATGGGGTTCTGTGATGATGAATACTTTGCAAACACCCACAAAATGAAGACATTTTTCTCTCATTGAAGAAGAAGCCACGAGGATCAGGGTTCATCTGGACTGGAACAGAGGAAATCTGTCATTCTTTGATCCTAACACTAACACACACATACACACCATCACACACACTTTCACTGAGACACTTTCTCCATTCACAGGCACAGAGGATGAACGTTCACTAAAAATATTACCAATGAAAGTTTCTGTAACAACAGATCTGCACAGTTACAAATGATGACGTTAAAGGTGAAACCCACCAAATGTAAAGTGTGTTTCTGCTACTGTATTTGTATTTCTGCTTTCATTTACTGCGTATTCTACAATCTTTAAAGTAAAAAATCAGACCAAACATTAATTCCTGCTGGTTAATCTATGCTTTGGGATATCAAATAACAAGCAGCAAATACAGCATCTTCAACATACATTTGATTCTCTCTGTAAGAATTTTCATTCAATCAACAGAGCCTTCAGTTATCTAGTGTTCATTATGTTAATTCTGATCTTGTCAGAGTTGGTGTCACTTTCGGAAGCAGATCTCATTTTGGCCTCAGAACTGAAGCTTGCAATGTATGCCATTACTTAAAAAATTCTGCATAATTTTGTCTGTAAAAAAAATACAGAGGGAAATGCGTTCACATATTTCAGCCGATTTAGCAAGACATTCTGCTGAGCATGTCCTAAAACAGCTGGACATATAAATGGTTTTAGTTTGGCCCCCGTCCTCCTCTATTGGTCAGTAATGTTGATGAGCTCTCATCTGTCTTGACTCTAAGGTAACAGTATCTAAAAAAATCCTTCTGACTCTGATGTTCACCGTTTCTGAACGTTTAGCTTTTGCTTCTTTTATTTTCTTCATCCTTTGGTGTTGTTTGCTATGTGGCCACAGCCTCACATGATAGTAACATAGCTCACGGCTGGCCACGCCCACAAGACACCCCACAGGCAGTTTCACATCAAGGAGAACTGAGTTACCGGTTAACTTTATGTGACAATGCACAAATGATACAGACATGAAAGTGTGCGATAATCTGGATTTATTCCGTGTTCTTATTGCAACTGGGTTTACTGTTCTGGTTGATGTCACATTTTCCCTCATTGTCACATTACACATTTATTATATGAACAAAATGGATTTGTGAATGGTTCAATAAATATTTCCATTTTTCAGTTTCATTATTTTGTGTTTCTTTGTTAATCATGATCAAAAAGAGAACAGTGATCTATGGCTAAAACATACTAAAACATATACTCTCAACACTCAGTGACTGATTAAATTAGCACAGATAAGATGTTCCTTTCTGAATATTTTACAAGGCAGGGTCATATTAGTATTTACTGTAAATCACAACAACATACAACTGTGAATTTTAAATACAGGTCTGTTTTAGTTTTCCTGTACATTTACTGTATTCATAGAAACAGAACTGCAAAGTTCATTTTCATGATTCTGTGCATGAAGACACAGACAGTGAGAATCTATCATTTGTTTCCACAATCTTGTACATATCTCCTTTTTTTTTTTTAATTAAATTTTTCACAAGTGTCCTGGAGGCTAATTGGTGAAAAGGATCCTTCATCAGTTTCAACCAGCAAATCACAAGACAGAAACAATGACATTAACTATATTATTATTATTATTATTAAAATGATTGTTGAGCATTTACAAGAAATGCTCTAACAAAACTCCGCCTGACTCACCTGATAAAAACCAGGATATAGAAACTGATTTAACACACACACACTAAGAAACTGACAACATTTGCCATAAAACTAAAACCAGCACTTCCAATGAGAGAGAGAGAGAGAGAGGGAGAGAGAGAGAGAGAGAGAGAGAGAGAGAGAGAGAGAGAGAGAGAACTGCAGGACAGTGGGAACACTGAAACAGTCACTTCATTCTGCTGCTCACTGAATGTGAATTTAAGACAAACTATAACTCAAACTGACAGTNAACAGTCACTTCATTCTGCTGCTCACTGAATGTGAATTTAAGACAAACTATAACTCAAACTGACAGTAAGTGTCAGAGAATTGTCAAGACAAGTGGAATGACGACAAACTGATTTCCTGTTTTAATTTTCTGCTCTTTCAGCTTCACTCAGAAAGAAAATGGCTGCCAGGTTAGATGAGGATCTCTCGCTCCTGTCTGCCATGACATCTTCAAAGGTCCTGTTTTTCTGTCATGTAGCCACAGTTTCTGTAAAGTCTGTGTGCAGAGATGATGGACAAACAAAGAAATACCTGAGTGTCTAATTTGTAAGGAAAGATATCTACAGAGTGATCCACCTTGTAACTTGGTCTTAAAGAACCTGTGTGAGTCCTTCTTGCTGCAGAGAGCTCAGAGATCTTGAGACTCTGAAGATCTCTGCAGTCTGCACTCTGAGAAACTCAAACTCTTCTGTCTGGACCATCAGCAGCCAGTGTGTGNCTCTGCAGTCTGCACTCTGAGAAACTCAAACTCTTCTGTCTGGACCATCAGCAGCCAGTGTGTGTCATCTGCCTGAATTCAAAAACACACCAACCACAGATTCAGACCCATCGATGAAGCTGCACAGGAACACAAAGAGAAACTCCAGAAATACCTGAAGCCTTTACAGCAGAAACTGAAGCTCTTTGAAGAAGTTAAAGGTAAATTTAATCAAACATCAGAACACATTCAGGTCCAGGCCCGACACACAGAGAGGCAGATTAAGGAGGAGTTTCAGAAGCTTCACCAGTTTACAAGAGGAAGAGGAGGCCAGGATGGCTGCACTGAGGGAGGAAGAGGAGCAGAAGAGTCAGAAGATGGAGAAGATTGAGGCTCTGAGCAGAGAGATAGCAGCACTTTCAGACACAATCAGAGCCACAGAGAAGCAGCTGAGAGCTGAGACGTCTCATTCCTGCTCAACTACAAGGCTGCAGTGGAAAGAGTCCAGCAGCGCCCCCTGCTGGATGATCCACAGCTGCACTCAGGAACTCTGATAGATTTGGCTGAACACCTGGGAAACCTAAGTTTCACCATCATGAACATGAAGGAGATGATCTCCTACATTCCTGTGATTCTGGACCCAAACACTGCTTATCCAGAACTCATCCTGTCTGAAGATCAGTGTGAGATTTGGAGAAGAACAGAAGATTCCTGATAATCCAGAGAGGTTTTGCGGTAGCTCTCTCTTGGGATCTGAAGGATTTGGGTCAGGGACTCACAGCTGGGATGTTGAAGTTGGAGAAAATGGAGCCTGGGGTCTGGGTGTAGCAGCAGAATCTGTCCACAGGACAGGATGCCCACAATCTGGATTATGGATGATAGGGTTCTGTGAAGATGAATATTTTACATACACCCCACCAGTTGAAGACACTTTGATCTCAGTGAAGAAGAAGCTGCAGAGGATCAAAGTTCATCTGGTCTGGAACAGAGGAAATCTGTCATTCTCTGATCCTGATACTAACACACACATACACACCATCACACACACTTTCACTGAGAGACTGTTTCCATTCATATGCACAGGGAATGAATGAACTCCCTTTGAAAGTATTACAAGACAAATGATCTGTAACAGCAACAGAACTCCATAGTTAAAAATGACAGTAATGATGAAAATTAGGTAATGTACAAGCTTAATTTTTTAAAAGGAGAGTCCCATAAATGTAAAGATTTATTTTCTGCTAATTTTGTTAGTACCTTTTAGCACAAGTACAATTACTGCTTATTCCTACAGTCTTTAAGATAAAATCAAACTGAATGAAATCTTAATTACTGCAAGGTAAACTGGTGCTTGTAGCATCAAGACAGCAAGAAAGCAAAATAATTCATATTACTTGCAACATCATTCTTATATGATTAAAATTATCACTATATTGACAATGTGATAAATTCTTGTATAGATTTTCATGTGCAACACGAAAAAAAATGAAACAAACATGCCTGCAAGTAACATCATCAGTGCCTAATGAATTAAGCTACTTCTGCTGTTTGGAAATGGTTCCTGCTACAAGGCTAACTGGCTAACAGCCAATTGTGGAAACACCACAAATTTCTTTCACCACCTGATGTAGAAACACCAGGGTGAATACTAAGAAAGTCGCAAGTCATGGGAAGAGGAGAGCCAATCAGCTGATTTTCCAAACAAGCAGGCAAATGATGCTGACTCAATCAAGCATATATGCGTTAGCTAGCCTGTCACAGAAAAAACAAATGGTGGCTTAAAATTAGCAGAGCGGGGACATTTTGTCAGAGCTGGCTTGTGATGTATGAACGGTGTTAGCTTAGCTGCTAACAGTGTTAGCTAAGCTGCTACCCTCACTTCTTCTGAGTTCTTGGCCTCAACCGCAGCTTGTGGTGGATTTGGACTTCAGAGCATCACAGAGGCTATATAGCACCAGAGAGAAAATCCTAACCTACCAGAGATCAGCTCTTAACACACCATCAGTCATTTTATTTGTTGAAACTATTTATATTTTATACACTTCCGAAGATTAGCAGGTCAACTTCATTTTATACACACTGTGATTGTTTACAAACTAAAATATCACAGGATTTAGTTATTTATACTTTTACTGAAGGGAAACTTTCTACTGTCGCCTACTTTTACACAATCATTTTTGCTTATGTTGTTACAGCTTGCAGTAGTTTTTACTTTTGCAATCACCAATGAAACATTGTTCAGTGTCAGTTGTATTATTCATATCATCTTGAATATCAAAATACCTTGAGATCTTATATTAAGGCTATATCACCCTCCCTTACATGACAATATACAAATATATATAGATATACGTGTATATCTATATATAGGGGCTGCAAGGTGGCACAGTGGTTAGCGCTGTTGCCTCACAGCAATAAGGTCCTGGGCTCGATTCCCGGCCGGGGCAGGGCCTTTCTGTGTGGAGTTTGCATGTTCTCCCCATGTCCGCGTGAGTTCCCTCTGGGTACTCCGGCTTCCTCCCACCTCCAAAGACATGCATGTCAGGTGAATTGGGAACTCTAAATTGCCCGGAGGTGTGAATGAGAGCATGAATGTGTTTGTCTGTCTCTGTGTCAGCCCTGCGATAGACTGGTGATCTGTCCAGGGTTTACCCCGCCCCTCGCCCAATGACCGCTGGGATAGGCTCCAGCCCCCCTGTGACCCTCAACAGGACAAACGGGTTTAGAAAATGGATGGATGGATCTATATATACAGTATCCATCCACCCATCTATCTATATGTATCTATATATACAGTATCTATCTATCTATATACAGGTAGATATAAACATTTACAAAAGTGTATGTTNTATCTATATATACAGTATCTATCTATCTATATACAGGTAGATATAAACATTTACAAAAGTGTATGTTATGATGCTGAGTTGTGTTCATTATTTACTATTATGTTGCAAACAAAATCTGCAGAAATACATAAAGACACAATGAAATAAGCTATACTATGTTTATAAATGATACACTCCATTCTTACTCAGTTTTCAACTAACTTTTCTTGTAATAATTAAATTTCAAAAAAATCAATAAAGAACAAATTAGTAAAGAACAAACTTAATGAAATGTGTTCTGACAGTAATTTCTGCATCTTTGTCATTAGGTTCTGCTGACTTAGAGATTCTACTGAGCGTGTGCTGAAAGAGCATGTGTGTTTTCAACGTGCTGCTCACATTAAAAACACACACACACACACACACACACAGTGTGATGCTCATTCAGTGTGCAGCATTTCCACTCTGTATATTTGACACTTGGTACAAGGGCAGGAATTTCAGTGTAATATCTGATGAAAGTACAAGTACTAAGGCCTTCTGGATGCTTTGCTGTGGCATGTCAGCACTTTCACACTGCAAAAAAAGAGGAACTGACAAATGTCATATGATCTTGTTTCAAGATGATGACTGACTAAGTGGAAAACAAGGAGAACAATCACCGCAAGCACCACATGTATAATTCGTATTATTGGACTGTTTAAAGGATCCTACCACCCACTTTGCATGTTTGAGTCTAATATATTCAATTTTAATATAAGATATGTTACTGACAATCATTTCCCAAAGCTTACTACTGGAATGGTGAATAATTATTATTATTATTATTATTATTTTTACCTTCCAGACCGCCATTGGTTTCAGTTCATTCTGGTACGCTATTAAAATCAACTTGATACTTGAANCTTCCAGACCGCCATTGGTTTCAGTTCATTCTGGTACGCTATTAAAATCAACTTGATACTTGAAACCTTCTTGGGATAGGTAATCCATCATTGCGAAACAAGATGCGTATTCAGGATTTTTTTTCTAAGTTATGTAATTTTAGCACTTAAGTCCAATAAAAAGCGTGGAGTGAATGTATGTCTCCACCGGGGAATATAGTCCCAGAAGAAGACCTGCAATAATTGAAAAAAATTTTAACGACCGTGATTTCATAATTTTTGCGTAACTATTAGCAGGTGAAACACCAATTTTTAAGGTGGGTGTATCGCTTGAATATTTGATTTAAAGATTAAGAGATTTTGCAAAATCTCAGGAAAGCTGAAATACAGTTTTATCCTTTGGGAAATGATTGTCAGTAATGTTACATGTATGAAAATTTTAGGCTCAAATTATTAGGCTCAAACATGCAAAATGAAGGGTATGGTCCTTTAACACAACAAACAGTCAGAAAAGTGGATTGGGTGATGGACGCATAAATGCAAAACATCTTTAGTCCTGAAGAGAACAGAATTACAATAAAGAAATACGGAATAAAGTCCTTTGGCAATTTAGCAAAGCATAAGGATTGGGAATGATAAACAGCATAATGTTCCCTCTATTGTTTGAAAATGTAAAACAATAATTTGTGATTGTACTCTGCATGCCTAAACATACCATCAATGTGACCAGTGCCCTAGCTTTAACATTAGCTTTGAGTTCATTAAACTATAGTTTTAGGGGGGAAAAAAAACCATGGTTGGAACTTTGATGGAGGCACTCGCTTCATATAAAGTCAAAGGAGGAAGAAGGTTTGGTGGACCTTGGCCCACCAGCTTTGACACAAACACGAATGACAGTTATTTGATGGGAAGTCAAACAAGTGGGACTCTTAAATTTCAGAAAAGTGAAGAGCCAACCTCATCTTGAGTCCTTTTGTGGATACGACGCAAAACATACAAAACAATAAAATCTTCGACACTACAGGGTTTATCAGTTTCTACTCTGATTTTCCAACTGTTAAGCACCAAGTGTGATTTGGGAAATTTGCTATATGACTGTTGTGAATTGATGTTCTCACTGTTCTTAAGTTCAGAAGCAAAAGGAAAAGCAAACACACAATTGGCCTTTATCTTTAGCCTGGTTAAGATCAGGATTAGGGTGTGTTTATCAGAGGCTAAAAGGTGAGGTTACATTAGAGCTTAGACTTGCTAGGGTTAAGTGTAGAAGTCGTATTAGATTTAGTGAGTGTAAAGGACATGTGTGGTGGATAAACAGGATGAGATGTGTCTCATGTTTCCTGTGTTACAGTGTGTTATCTGATCCACAGCTCATTTACACAACAGCTGATCCTGCAGCTCTGCATCAGGCAAAGCAAAGGTAAGTTAACCGACTTTGGCTTTAGCAATAATATTCTTTGTTCATCCATGATTGAGATTTCTTATCAGCCTTTACAGTTTATTCACTGATGGGAAACAGTTTTTTTGTGCAAGTATAACATAAAACATTAGTAATAATAATATTCAGGCTTCCTTTAATTTTTCTACACTTTGTTGCATTAAACACTGAAATCTAAAATAATTAAATCCAGACTGTCACTGACTTTAATACATTAAGCCAGAGAGTTCTCTTTTTCTGGCTCAGCTATCCTCACCTTTTAGTCTTTGAGGTAAACATTGGTTCGGTT
>VXCM01000778.1:0-161890 GCA_014773175.1 Lucifuga dentata
GTGACAAAAAAGCAAAAACAGAAGAAATCTGTAAGGGGGCAAATACTTTTTCACAGCACTGTAAATTGTATGTCTGCACAGGTTCCTGCAGACCATGTCCAAATGGAACCTTCAACGACCAAATTCATCAGAAGTGTAAACCCTGGAGTACCAGGTGAGATTCACACAGCCTTAAACAGCATCTCCTGCTGAACATGGTTCTATTCTGTTGTACCTTAACCAACTATCAGAAAATCACAGGAAGTCCTCTTTCCTTGAATTTTGTTCCTAAGGTGTTCCAATCCAGATGAACATATTGTGGCCGAGGGGAATGCTTTCAGCGACATTAAATGTTTTCACAACATTTCGGTTGCTCCTCCAGCAGTTGCTCCATCAGCTCCCCCAGTGATCCGTCCGCCAGCTGGTAAGACAAGATTCTATTGCTTTACTGTAACTGTTCTTGTATCTTGTTTTTAGAGGCAGATATCATGAGTCACCCTGCTTGTGTTTCAGTTCACACAGTGCAGGCGTGGCCCGTGACTGTATGCGTGCTCTTTACCAGCATGGTTCTGTGCATCTTGATTATCACCATGTCCATCAAAGTAATTATGAAAAGAAAGAAGCCAAAAAAGCTGACCACAGCAGCGCCAATAATCAGATCTCCTACAGGTAATTGTAACTGTTTTTGTCAGCAGGTAGAGCCCAGGGTTTATCTTGATCATGCTAAAGCCATCATACATACAATATAAAAAATTTGGTATTTCTCTTTTTTTTTTTTTTTNTTTTTTTTTTTTTTTTAGATGATCCCAGAACACTGATAGCAGTGGAGTGCAGTTTTCATGAAGCCCAGCAAGAACAGGGCAGCAGCTCAGAGTCTTTGGCCTCCAAGGATTCCACAAATCAACTCATCAGTTGAATAAAAGTGAAATGAATCATATCGCAGCTACACAATACGTATTCAGGTTTTGTTGAATTCAAGGAAGAGAAACTGAATATGCTTTCTGGAATGATTTCTGTTGAGTTTCTGGGTCATGAGTTCAGATGACATCTTTGCTTTTCTTTTATCCACCCTCTCCCCCAATTTAACCTTCATAGGTCAGCGATAAGACTTTATTGAATTATTAAACTAGAACAAAGTTATAGGGAAGCTTCTGAATGCATATGTACAAAGAAAGGGAAGGGGAATTCTGAAGAGGAAAAAACAATGTTGACAACCACAGACTACAGTACAATAGTCTACAATGTTTTTCCCCTATCAGTGGACAGTTTTTCCTGTAAAGATTCTTGGGAAACCATGAACCTTTAAGCCAGATAGAGGGACATATTGTAATACATGCAACTATTTTTTTATGCTTTTTGGACACTGCTGCAACTTTTAGTGTGAATCAGTTGTGATATTTGCATGTCAGCGTCAGGAATTCTCTATGAATGTACAGTGGAGGTGGATGTGTGTAGCTTAGTGTAAAATCCAAACCGCAGACAGGTTTCACTCGCGTCTGAGCCTTGAACCTACATTTTATTAAGTCGCAGCTACTTACTGTTTCAATTTATGTTGTAGCAGCCATTTTTTTAAAAAATTTATTTATTTTTTTTAAATATATAAAGAACAGAATTTGACATCAGGTCATAATGTAGTGTATGCACAACACATTTTCATTCTAAACTAATTTTAATAATCTTTTATGAATGAGGATTCTTTTATAATAAAATACTGAAAAGTGCTGGAAAAAAGTGTCTTCGGTACTGCCACCTGGCAGTAACGAAGACATGTTGGTATATTTTGTACTCCACCCTACTTTACATGACCAGGAACAATATGGACTTTCCTGTTATTTCCTCATGAATGTCAGAAAGTCCAAAGTGAATGGAGTTTCCCTTTCAATACAGGGTGTTCTGAGGTCATGATAAATAAGTAATCCTACATCACATATAAAATTCTAGCACCTGGGTCTACTGTAAATCTATTTTGATAACATTTTTGTTATGAGGCAGAGATCAGATTTAACAGCACTTCTTGAACAAGCTGGAACATACCTGCTGAGCGAGTAGGAGTTTCTCAAAACAGTGGATATCCCCAGTGTGGAATGTGTACTGAGACTAAATGTCTGATTAGTCAGGCACTGTAATCCTTTTAACATTCCTAAGAAATGTCACATGGGAACCCCACAGGATATAATATTTGCAAATACAGTTCCATGCTAGTTATTCAAATCAGGTTAAAGGGTCATGTGGAAATTCCCCCCCCNCCCCACCACCAGTCAGAGCTGTACTCGTCACTGCTTTTGCTTATCTTAAACACTGGAGTGGGCAGCCAGGCCAAGTGGAAATTTTTTCTTTACTGCAGCAGGCGTACCTTTCTGCTGAAATGGAACACTTGACATTAAGAACTGACAAATATGTTGTGTGGGCTTGTGATGAAAATGCCCACACCTTAGGTTATGTTCGAGTGAGTCACAGCTGCACTGTAGTGATGTCAGTAAAAAGACCACATAGTTAAAGGGTGCTGCCTTCAGAAGACTTTGTACAGTAGTGTTGTTTTTGTTGCTGACATTTTCATTTTCATGTAGCACTTTATTTCAACTTTCAGCTGTTACTTGGGTTATCTTGTTCACTGTTCCTACATTTGGTAAAATGTGATGTTTTTATCTCGAGGTCATTGCATAGTTTTACATGCTGTTTTTTTTTTTTGGGACATCTTCATATTGTACATGGACACTGGAATTGCAGTTTACTACTCAAAATCCAATATATTTTATAATACTTTTGTAACATTTTGATATACATAAAAACGGGTAAATCTTCATTTGTGTTATTTTATACAGAAAAACTGATATGGTCAGCAGACCATATCAGCACAGAAGTTTTAGGCACCCGCAGATTAAAAAAATAAATAAATAAAATTATAATTTATTGCACAGGAAATGACAAATACATCTATCTTGAAACTAATTAGTTACATTATATATATATACTGTATATGCACATATATACATACATATATAATGTAACTAATTAGTTTCAGGAAGAATTTGTCAACATAAGAACACTTTGAAGTTATTTCAGGCTCAAACTTTCGTTTTGTCAAAGTAAGCCCCTCTGGCCAAATCATAATTCTCAAAACCTTTTGCTTCTCTTTTGAATGGATGCAATTTTGGCATAAATTTGATGGATGTTTTGGATCGTTCTCCTGTTGAATGAAATTTTGACCAATAATTTGTAAACCGGAAGTAATGATGTGTCTTTGAAGGATGGGATAATAATTCTCTTTCTTCATAATTTTTTTTAACTTGGATCAAAAGTCCATATGACTGATCTCTCTGCTCCAAAACACCCCCATGGCATTACTGAACCATTCAGTAATGCTGTTGCTCTGAAACCACCCCCATGTTTTACATGTGGGTGGTTGCAGAGCAGTAGCATGACTAGACTGTGTAGCAAATTAATCACAAAATGATCTGGGAGAAGGCAGACAGCAGCTATTGAATAGAATGTTAAAACACATAAGCAAGGGAGTTGGAACACAACTGGAGTGCCTGTGCACTAATACAGACTGGGCATGCCTTCATTAAAAATCCATTTCTTAAGCCATAGTGGCTACACAATATGCTCTTGCTGACACATTCTTCTTGAAAACTAATTAGTTACATTTATGTTTTTTTTTTTTTTTTTTATTTCCTGTGTAATAAACTGTAAAACAGTTTGATGATTTTTTTTTTTTAATCTGGGGGTGCTCAAATTTCTGGCCGGTAGTGTATGTATTTGCCATGTTTCATTGGTCAAAAAAATGCAGATTGTTTTTGAGTTGGGTGGGTTGGTGTGGGGATATTTGAGACAACACCACGATTATATGTATGTTTAAAAAAATAAAAAAAAACCTGCACAAGAATCAATGGTGGTATCAAAGCGGATTCAATAATACATACAATGCCAAATTGACAGTTTGACTGATCTTCTGAACCAATTAAACAAAAACAAAATGATACATTTACATGTAGACATAAAAAAAAAATCTAACATACTTTAATTATATTTGTTCTATGACTTTCAGCAAAGGAAATATCCAGTTAAGAAAAATTAAACAGCTTCATTTGATTGTCATTTAGATATATGAAAGGACCATACTGGTGATTTTGCATGTTTGAGCCTAAAGAAATATAACTCCCTTACATGTTACTTTACTGCCAACCATTTTCCAAAAACTACTATGGAACGATACATTTTAGAATTATTTTTCCTACCTTCCAGGCAGCCATTGGTTTCAGTCCATTCCAGTATGCCATTAAAATCAAATTGTAGAGCCTTGAAACGTGCTTGAGATAACAAATCCATCACTGTGAACCATATGTTGATATTATTTTTGTAGAAATTACTTAATTTAACTGGTCCAACACAGAGAATGAAGAACCGTGTAGCTCTCCACCAAGGAATATAGTCCCAGGAGAAAGCTATTTTTACCAGAGAAATTAAAACGACTGTGCTTTCGACATGCGAACCTGCATGTTAGCAGGCAAAACACTGAGTTTTACGGTGGGTGTATCACCTGAACATTTCAGTTTGCAAAATAATACAAAAACTTTAATATTTTGGGAAATGGTTGGCATAATGTAATGTGTATGTGCATAGTGTATCTTTCTGCCAAAATACTGACACAGTGTTGACAGAAAATCCAACAGTGGACGTTACTCAGGTTCAAGACTTATTCTAGTACTGCTTTGTATGAAACGACTAGGAAAAGGCAAATTGTAAATGGTATGGGTGAAATATTAGCACTACTGAAGTGTGTACAGATCTACGTTGATAAGGCAGTAACAGATCATTTGACATCATTTGGTAACATCCTTTTAGTATAATTCTTTTACAATTAAATTTTAGAAGCAATTCGAAAGGAAAACCATATTTGTAGAAATCACTACACGTCTTCAAACAAATGTATAACAATTGTACACAAACAAATATAAAAAAACAAACAAAAAACTAGCAGAACAATTTGGATTCTGAGGGGATACTGCTGATCTAAATAAAGACAAATAAAAGTTACAATAATAATAAAAAAAGAGATAATGATTAAATTAAATGTTCTCATCAACACGGAATAATAATTAAAAAAAAAACCACTTTCAGAAACCTCAGATTTCCCTTCGTAAATCATCATCATGAGCCTACAGTGTTGCCATTATATTCTAAAATTGTAGTTTCTTTAATGCTCTTTTTTCCGCCTGTCTAAAGTGCAAGTTGGGGAGCTGGCAGGAGATTTAACTTCTTGTATCTTCAACCTAAAACTTAAAGTAATGGCAAATGGGCAGAATAATTAATATGTAGTGTTGATAAATGGTATACTGTTTTCTGCAGTGTGGGACATTATTGCTGCTTGCAGTTCTCCTTCTTCACTTTGGGTTTACTGTTTGCTGATTTGTCACTTTGTCGCTTGGTGGGTGGGATGAAGGCAGGCTCCTCCAGGAAGTCATGTAAGCCAGAATTTGAGTTGGGAAGTGACTGACAAGCTGGACCTATGTTTTGGGGGGGGGGNAAGGTTGGGACTGTCAGCAATAAATTGTCCAGCCACTGTTTGACAGTTTAATGTTTACATCATGCCTACAATACCTGTTTGTCCAACTGGGAGGCTGTCAGTGTCGTGCCTCCTTGCCTGGAAGGTTGGGTCCAGTTCCTCTGCAACGTTTCTGATGTGCTGGGTTTGCCTATACAGAGAAAGCTATGGGTCAGCAAAGTATATGAAAGACAGAATATGATGATAAATTCATTCATTGACGGTACAGAGACGGACAAAAAAAGAGACAGTTACGGTAATGTTGAGATGGGGCTGGGTGGCAGGTTCTCTGGGGAGCAGTCTTCAGTTGGGGAAGGAAGGCCCTCTGAGTCCAGTCTCTCCCTCTGGACCTGAAGCAGGGGAAAATAATTGTAGGATGTTGATTGGATGCATAATGAGCATGTAATTAATTTTTTAGATCAGCTGACAAACACACACTGTTCATGCAAAGATTCTAGCAAGGAACTCAAAGAACAGCAGAGTCAAAGTGCATAGTCAGTCTTTGGCAGTTTGTTTTCATCGAGGCTACATGGTTACTACCTCAGTCTCTCTGGCAGCTCTTCTGTCATGGTGACTGATCATCGCTCTGTGCTCACGCCATGATGCCGGGCCTTCTAGCTCACGAGACCGACGCTTTGACTTTATCTCCTGCTTCTGCATAAACCGTGCAATTTCCTAGAGCAAAAACAACAAACATCCACATGTGGATTTTTAATTCTCTGTACGTGACAACTTCTCACGGACTAAAGGACAACTTCTCAAAATCACTGCCCTACCTCATCCTGAGCCACTTGAGCTACTCTGAAGTCTCCCTCTGGGTAAGAAGTGCGTGGAGAGGGCTGGGAGCTCTGAGAGGAAAAAGAATGGAGAGACCAAAATATAAAAAATAAATAAATAATAATCTCAAGTCATACAGAAAGATATACTGAACATCTCTCCTTCCATTTTCAGTCCAGACCACAATGACAAAAGCCTTATTGAGCTGGCATGGTAAAGCGACTGTGTATCACGATGGGTCTGTTACCCTCCTCAACAGCTTCTCCTCTTCCTCCTGCAGCCGGCGAGCCAGTTCCTCATCCTCTAGGACCTGCTGCAGCTCCCCCATGTCCAGACAAGTCCGCTCTGGCTCTGGCTGCAATGATGCTCCTATAGGTGAGGTTTGACAATGTCAGTAAGACTGTGGGAAATCCAAACAAACTGAAGTGTCTACGATGATGAAATGCAAACAGATAGAAAACGCATAAGACTCAGAATTAAGGATAAATGATAACAAGTTGTACTGAACCAGAGGCTGAAAGACAAAGATCATCACACGAAGAGGAGAGGATGCAGAGAAGATGTAGGTAGACTAAGAACCACTATTCTCTTTTTATATTAAGGCTCAAAGACAGGAGATGAGGATCAAAGCACACTCACAAAAATTAGTTCAAAATTATCAAAAGCACCGAAGAAAACTTCAGAAAGACCCCATTTCACTAAGTCATGACCAAAGCCCAAATTTCTTTAGATCTGACCATGATTGAGGGAAGAGGAAAGGAGCAGATGCACACAGAGTTGTAAGGAGCAGAATTTCAGAAGCTTCCACTCTGCAGATTGGAGCCGGCTGCATTTCTGGGTGTTACCTGCAGATGTGGGCCTTGACCTATTCCTGGCTGGAGCCCCACTGTAGCGGAAACTTTGACTATGCTGTGAAACACTTCGATTGGGCCACGCTGCTCTCCTCTCCACTTCCCCTTCCTCCAAGCTTAACTTTTCTTCAGATTTCTTGTGCCAATGCCAGCGTTGACTTGTTGTCCTTGTGACCCTACAATCATGATGCTTATCTGGATTCGTCTCCCCCGTGTCATCATTGTATCTGTACCCACTCGACCCTCTACTGCCTCTCCTTTCCCTGTCAGCCAGATGTGAATCTCTCCTCTGCATCTCATAAACCTCTCCACCATCCTCCACATTGCACGAGAAATTGCGGGGCTTGTCTCGGTCTACTCTGTGATCTCTCTCACTGTTCTGTCGGTGTGACAATCTCCTCCTTTCCCTGATATCGCCATGGAAACTGTGTCTGGTGAAGGCCGCTCTCTGGAAAACTCTCTGATGTGGTTGGGAGTCGCCATGGGAGACCTCGCTCCCGTGAAGCACCTGGCTGTCCCTGCTTTGAGGTCCTACTTGAAGTGGAACCCCAGGGGCACCAAGCCTGACAGGCACACCCCTCTCTCTGAGGATCTGGCCCAGCATCTCCCAGACTCTGTTGCTGCCATTCTGGTGCCCATTACAGCTCCTAGTGTCTTCCTGAAAGCGGACATGTTTGTCAGGGTTGTCCCTATAGGTCCAGGTCCTTGCCAAGTCTCTACTGCCGTGTCTATTCCTGTCTTGGAGCCTGACAGATTCACTGCGACTACACCGCCTTTCTCTCGCCTCTGTTGGCCTAAAATCTAGATCATGATGCCTGTGCCTATGCAAATGCTGATACTCATCTCTATGGTTCCTTTCCTCTACCCTTTTCCTTGCTAACCTTTTGTCTGGATCACCATATTCATAACAGTCCTCATTCCGCTCGCCTCTCTCCTCCTCACAGCTTCGCAGCCCCTCTCTGAAGCTGCTCTGAGAGCGATGACCTCTGTAGTTTATCTCTTTGGGTTTACGAAAAGATGCCCAGTGCCAAGGAGATGCAGTACTGACTGTTTTATATAGTCTCTGGGACCAGGCAGAGAGCTGCTCAGAGAAAACGGCGTCCGAGTCCTCTGAATCCTCACTCAAAGGCTCTCTCACTTCATCCCTGATTTGCCTAATAGAATGCGTGTGTCCTTCATTTGACCATGGAGTTGTGTGTTTCAGAGCTGTTACCCCCCTGGGGGACTCCGGCTGAGACCCAGGTAAGTCTGTATGGGTTTGCAAGGTAGAACACTGCCACCTGGTGGTGGTAGATGAGTGCTGCCTCTCTCCTTGGTGGAGGCTGCTGAGTGTGTGCTGGTGTGGCACAGCAGGACCACTGGTGCTGTCTTTAGTAATGCCAAACATGCAAACACAAAAGCAGGAGGTTGGGTGAGGCTGTTAGCTACTATCAGGCAGGCGCATTGAATGATAAGGTCACAAAGTATATTATATTTCACGCTTCATTACACACAACTGATGTGCTGACTGAATTTTTAGTTTGGAATGTAAACATGTTATATGTGCAACACAGTGTCACCATGTTTCATGAAGATTCAGGACAAAATACAATGTGGAGTTAAAGTACAACAGTCACAATGGTAACGCTGTAGTAGAGATGAGCAGGGTTAGAAGGAAGACAGGCAAGCACTTGCTTTTGCTTTCAAGATTTAAAAAAAAAAAGTACTCTAAATATCCCATGAAACATAAATCCACAACTTTGGTCAAACATATCAAAATATATCAACTTTAAGTGTACCTTCACAGTAGCCCTCCTGCCCTCTGGTCCTTCTCCTGACTCTCTCCTCCTCTTCTTCCTGCATTTGTTTAGCCATTTCCTGTAGAGGAGAATCAGTTGTATGTTTCATCATGTGTTTTTAATGTTAATTATCACAGCGTTAAAAAAAAAAAATCTGTTTTTAACATGATTTTAAAAATACAAATATCCAATACCATATGTTGTGGCTGCTTTTGGCCAGAAGATGGCACTGTAACATAGATCTCAAACAAAAAAAAAAAAAAGNAAAAAAAAAAAAAAAGGTAATAGGGCAACCGCAGACCCCTATTATCACATAAGAAAGACTTTACCAAGTTCCCCATATTGCTTTGAACCTACTGAACTCCTGTTGTTTTGTATAAGCAAGAATATTACAAAGGCCAGTTTGGAGAAGACAATCTGTGTGGGCTATCAGACCTAAAGCAGGCGTGCAGGCGTGAGTCACTTTGTGCCATTGAGAGGTGATCTGGCATTTTAATAGTAACCATTCAGTACTAAATCTTCCCAGAAAAAAACAAAAACAAAAAAAAAACAACAAAAAAAACAAAAAAAAAAACTACTGCACAACCAACAGAAGCAGGAAACAAGACTGTTTCACTTGAAGTAACACACTGTAATTGGGGAATGTCTGACCTTCACAAAGCTACACTCGTTTGCTCTCTGAAGTCATCTTCCACACATCTGTGCTTGTTTTCTTAGAAAGAGCTATTAATACTACCAACAAATCAGCAAACTATAGAGTGTATATTGTGTAATTACTTATATATACACACACATGTATTTTGTAAAGCTTATTTTATTCAGCTGTTTTTGGCCCTGTGTTAACATGTTAATTCCAATCTATGGTCGTGTCTGAGGCTGTATTGTGTGGTGTAGAGGAGTTTCTAATATTCTGCACTGCCCTCGTGATATATGTAAATAGGGGGATAGACAAAAAAGTGTATATACATATAGTCTACACATACACCAAGATTTCAGGCTAGCATAAATCATGAAAGCTAACACAGCTCCTTTGCTTTGCAATCAGACTGTGTCAGCAGCTTTGCCAGCTTCAGCAGACAATTAGCAGCTTGCCATAGCAGGTTAGCCGTGGATTGCCACAGGGATCTGGCATTTAAAACTGCACAGCCTGATGCCTTCTGTTCCTTAATTAAAGACACAATCTGCAGGGAGGCAAATATTTAATCAACCCCTTGGATCAGCCAGACATTCAGAAAGGTGGGTTAACAGGAATGTTAATGGTTCATCATTGGAACCTAACATTACTCATTAAAAGAAAAAAACTACACAACTACATTGACATAGCAGTGTGGATGTAATGGTGCAAATTCGAGAGTTTTCCAGGTGACGTAGCATGAGTTAACCCATTAGGTTAAAGTTCTAACACTTATTTCTGACTGTACTTTGGACAGTTTATGCTTGTTCCACAAAGTTCAAGCCAATCCCCTTTAATAGTGATGCATGAACCCCACAGCCTCTCTGACCTCACACTTTCCTAACAAGGAGCTTTTATAAGCTTCTCCAAGGCAGCCTCGTCAAAATGGGAAACTGCAGGGTGAAGGAAAATATTATGCTGGAGTGCCCGTGTGACGCAGACAGCAGCTGGGGAGTTTAACACTGGAGTGGGACTGTTTCTTATATTGCTCTTCTCCTTATAGCACAATACTTTAGTAGCTTGCCAAATGCACATTTAAAGCAGATGATATTGAGAAGCATGCAACACGCACGCAAGCAAACATAAAGCCAAGGTGTGTGTATGTTGTGTGTTCGGGCTTCTGAGGGCACAGTGGAACAACAAGTGAGAGGTGACTAGGTGCTATAGTTTTATCGAGGTCGCAAAATAAATGATTTTATGTAGTTCAAAAATGTTGGAGTGAAGCTACTGTTATACCATATGATGATAATCATCATTATCTCTACACTGATGATATAATAATTATTAACATATTCAAAATTATATGGCAAAAAAATAACTCATGTTTTTTCATGAAGTAAAATTCCTTTCTGTGTTTTACTAAAAAATCTTGCAATAATAAAGTGTAAGTTCTGGGAAATTTTTAGTTTTCTTAACTTAATCATTTAGACATGACTGTCACCCAATATATTTCAGTGTAATAATTTTGTTGCAGTACAATTATGAAAGTGAAAACAAAATGTTAATACTGAATTATCACCAAGCCCTAGCAAAAATACAACCAATTCTTCTTCAATCCAACTGGCAAAGTTTATATGGTGATAATTAACAAAGAGAAAAGGGAGAAACATTTTAAAAGAGAATTTGAATATTTAGAAAAATGTGTTGAGAAATTTTGTGACTGCGATGAATGAAATCATAGAAAAGATTATAAAATAAAAGCTGAGTCAGTCTCATGATTTGAGACCATTGCTTTCGTTAATTTGCCATGTGTAACTCAAACTATATAAAGAGCGTGCACATCCACTGAGGCTAAATGCACCTGTGGACACACAACTGGTTTCTGTATTATGGGATTTGATAGCCCATGTCTGGAGTCAAACAGCAGAGAAACTGCTTGAGCCTTTATCCAGATGTATAGCTTACAGGTTGTGTCTGCATGTAACCGCTGACTTTGCTCAAACAGCACAGTGGATAAATCAGAGCCCCAGAGCAGCACTTCGCTGCAACCACCATTCATTACACACTCATCTACAGCAGTCCTGAGTGGACAGAGTGAAGCATGTGATACTCCCTGACCTGCTGTAACAACATATAATTAAATGATATACAAGTTTGTCCTCAGTGCCATACAAAGCAAAGGGTTCCTGTGGTGAACATGCTTTCGCCAAGCCAAGCCCTCACACTCCCAGTCACAGCATGTAGCAGGATCCTGCTGTCAGAGATGATTAAACTGTTCTGTTTTAAGTGTGTGTCAACTGCTATTCATTCATTTATGCCTAGTTTTGTCTGCACATACTAATGTAGTTTAAGACATAAACAGTGATTGATTGATCTACTTTTAGCAGGATTGGTTCTTGCACCGCATAAAAATCTGTTTCCTAAAATCTTGAAAAGTTGGTGATCCAGACAATAAACTTAACAATGAATAGGAAGTTTTAATGTGGTTTTGTCTAGGTTTCTCTTTAATCACTACACTGTACCCGAGCTGAGCGTGTTCATATCAGTGTCACACTCTGCTCTGCTTCCTGCCAGTAACTTCACAGGAAGAAATGGAAGTCTCTGTCTGGAACAAATTCTTCAAAAAATTTCACTTTTGAAACTCTGCTGTCACCTCCATGTCTTCTTATTAGCTCGACAGCATTTAATTTCAAGCAAGGCTGGACACCAAGAGTTTATAATTTAAGAATAACAAAATGAGTTCATGTTAAAGGAACGTTGATTTAAAAAAAAAAAAAAAAAAAANAAAAAAAAAAAAAAAAAAAGACATTATTTCCATGTACCGTCTGGATGGCATGTCTATATAACTGCTGAAGTTTTCTATAGGCAGCTGTGGCAGCCTTAAAGGATAAGCTTTGTTGTGGCTCTATTGTAAAAGCGACTTTTGCTCTCAATCAGCTTTACCCTGGTTAAATAATAGCATTGACTGATTTCAGACAGTCAAATGGCTTGAAATATTGTCTTGCTTAGGGCACCAAGGGACTGAGTGAAATGGTATCATATTTTTCATAACTGTTTAGAACATATGTGCATCTGTTATCCAAGTCTGGCTACTAATGTACAAAGTGCTTGCTAATTACTGCACTTTGTGTCATGAGCCACACCTACAAGAGTCTCACAACCAGTTATGGAAAAAATGAAGGGTAAATCAAAAACAAATGAATATTTTGGGGGGCCAATCAGTTTATGTTGTGTACTATATTTGTGGTCCATACTGTACATAGTGGAGTGCTTGAAGCAAGTAAAAAAGGAAAAAATACCTTTGTATGTATGTTTTACGGTTCATAGCGGTACTATTCACACACGCACACACAAAATTTCTTCTTTCAGGCATGGTCGAACTTTCCACAAAATTTAACTGAAATCCCTTTAAGCAGTTTTTACTATCAAATGAAGAAACAGGACTGAAAATATAATCTCATTGGCAGAGGTAATGAGACTTCTATTTTTAAGCGACACTACAGATTTGTGCTTACCTCGTCGTCCTGCTCCCTCCTTTGGACCTCCTCTGCACATCTCTGGATCTCCTCCTGAATTACACAGGCATACTGAAAATCCTGCTCCTCCCTGCAGGACAGTCAGAGGAGCAGGAGAGTTTTCACTACAGCAATCACCTTACACAAACTACACATCAAAAATAAATGTATACAACGAGAGTAACTCTAAATGTCACATTACATACTATACATACTACACACATACACACACATAAAATTGTGTAAATATTAGCAGTTTGATTTCACACAACAAGCAAAACCTATTAAATGTGGGGTCACGTACAGTTGTCTGGAGGTCTGCCTGAGGAAGGCCCTCTGTTTAGCCCGCTGCTCCTCCTCTTCATCCTGCAGCCTCTTGGCCATGCGGATGTCATTCTGCACTATCTGGTTCTTCTGGATGTTGGTGGTATAATAATGCTCAACTACAAGCACGAGGCGTGGTTAAGCAGTGCTCACGGTACGACCACAGAATATGACAACGAACAAACAACTGTCAACATCATCAGCGACTCTGATAATTTATGATTAGTTTGTTGATCATGCATACGCATAATTGCTCTGTCGCTTATTTCAAACACAGCTGGTGTTCCTGCTTCAGAGTGTACTTGTATATTAAAAACTCTCCTATTAAAAACTCTGTCAATTTGTTTACAGTGTAAAAATAAAAAGGTAACCCACGGCACCAACGGCCGTGGAGAAAAGCAAAACAGAAAAATGTTGTACCATTCTGTAGCTAGCTTATGTGTTCCAATCTGCCATGGCAGACGTGCTACAGCTGTTCCATAGACACAAATGTAGCTGTAACAGCCATAAATAATACAAATCTAACTGAAACAGTTATGAATAACAAAACAAACTTAAAGGACCATACCAGCGATAGTGCATGTTTGAGCCCAATATACACAATGCAACATACATGTGGGTTGTATATATTAACCTTAAACATGCAAACTCACAGGTATGGTCGTTTAACTAGCATCCTGATTGAGTTGTACAGCAATACTGATCACTACAAATATTACTGAATGCAGCAGTTGTGTGGTAGCTCCACATTGTACTTACTCTCCTGCTCCTGTAGGCTGTGTGCAAACACTCCATCCTCCAGCACAGCAAAACACTTGCACACTGCAACAACACAGAAAGACTTCATACCATATAAAATATGACAACATGTTGAAAAGGAACAAGGACAGTATAATGAAAGTGTGATTAAGTAAAATTTTTTAATGGTTGACAGCAAGCCAGAATGGCTCTCTCTGCTTCCATCCAACAGAAGAGATGAGCCTAAGGGTGGTTTGAGAAGACCAACAGGGCAGAGGAGGTTTTGGCTCAGAATTCTGCCTAATGTGAACAGTAGGGAAGTGAAGAGTATTGTGAAATAATGGCTGTTTATATTACACAAGCAGACAGACAGAAAATGCTGGAAAAGCGAACAAAGGCTCTGAAAGTGAAATTCCTGCAGTCTGTCTGCCTCTCAGATTTTTCATAATTTATAAGTTTTATCACCAGAAAACAGTGATAATGACAATCTTTAAAGTGGTTGTTGAAAGAATCTTAAGAGCTTCATGCATATCTTTTTTTCTTTGGCACACGTGGTCACTATGACTACCAAATGAGGATGCAAAGTTTATGAAATAGCACCTGCTAGCATTTTACGGGGTAGCCAGTACAGCTAGTACAACTAGTGTAAATCCAAATGCTTTAACCAGGAGCTCACCGAGCACTCTGGTTCTTATTTAGCTACTAAAGAAGACCTGAGTACTCTTCTATTCCATGATCCCACAGTATGCCTGCTGCTGGATATATTATAACAGTCATAAGTCATATCGGATTCAGGTAATTAACCCTGTCCCAACCTTGTGTTTTTTTAATCACAAAGACAGAAAAGAGAGGGAGTTGGGTAACACTCAAGGATTTACAAGTAAATGAGCCAATTATAAAAAAAAATAAATAAAAAGTTTCTAAATGTGAGAAGTAAAACAAAGGGACGTTGGAGAAGAGTATTGGAGCCAGATGCCTGCTCTGTGTTAGACCTGTAGTCAGAAGAGAGTGAATGCCAACAACTTTGCATCAGTCTTTGATCTGCCCTCTTCATCATAACAGCCGGAGAGTTTGTGGGCTGTTATTCTCAACTATAAATATGCCAAGTGTTTGCAGTAGTTCTTAATGAGCCTCTGTGCTGCTGTGAGTGTGTGTTTAAAGTCTGTCAAACAAACTCCAAAGTTACTCAAGAGAGAATAAACACAGACAAACCCAGCTGTTTTCTCCACTTTCTCCACCTCTGCAGACGTACTGCAACCAGACAAAAACGCTTTACTGCTTTGCTGTCTCATTAATTTTCATCAGAGAAACCAGAGAGGCTCTATTATCCTGCAATGGTGCTTTCAGGCGTCAGGAGGAGGAGGAGGAGGACAGGAAGCAGCGATAACGAAGAGATTACTGCCTTTAGCTCATTGCGGAGGGAAAAGCAAAGAGGCAGGGCCAATTAAAAACACCTGTCCGAGCAGTAATCCCTCCACTGAGCCCATCAGAGCAGGCTGGGTCAGGTCTGTGCAGAGCTACATTTACACACACACACACACATACCCTTAATGCTTTGGATACAGAAGTATTCAGTTTATGCATCAAGCGTAAACAACATAAATGCCTTATCAAATAACCCCCATAAGCTCTTAACCCAGCTATGTTAATCCTAGATAAGGTTAACATCTTACACTGCAGTATCACTTTCGGCTGGTTTAAAAGCCTGGAAGTTATATTCTGGAACGATGTTGTAACAAAACATGCTAACTTGCTAGCATGGTGCTGTGTACTTGTTTACATCATGTGGGTAAACAGACAGAAGGGCATCATTAGGAACATACTGCCACAAGGCTGAAAAAGCTGAGACAAATGTGTCTCGTTCTAATACTGTAATGCCCTAAACAGAAAGAAATAATAATAATAATGTTTAATTGTTTTATATAACATTTATCCAGATCCAGACCAAACTGCACCCAATGATGCATCCCTGGATCCACACCTTAACGGCAGTCATACTTGTTCCCAAAATGTGTCTTGTTGATAATGGGTCTCTGGGCACATTTAGGTCTATAAAGGCAGAAAGCTAATATGCTCAGCAATCAAAGATCATGGAAACCACAGTGACATCACTAAGCCATGGAAAGTGTCTGGTTACACCATAAATGACCCCATAAGTCTAACCACATTAAGCGTAAACCCTCACCAAGACAGCCATGCGTTAGCACTTACACCTGTCATACAGCTTAAGACACAAGCCGCTAAACGGATCTCCAACCTGCCCTTATGAGTCTGGCCTGCTGGCGAGGAGGGATTACGCCAAAGCCCCGGTTTTAATCTGACAGCACAAATTGACAGTTCAAAATATACATGCACTCTTTTAAGTCTTTGCCTGGGCCTCTGCTCAGAGAAGAGAATGTAGAAGCAGAAAGGAAGGAAAGGATGGAGGGAAATGACAGTCTACAAGTGTGTGTGTGGGGTGTGTCTGCATTGTGGGTTAACTTGTTTTTCCTAACTCCTTTAAACTACGGTCACATTACCCTTCTCGGGGTGTGGAGGGGAGAGAGGCAGAGACTGTGTTATTAGGACTGCTAAACAGGTTTGGAGACAGGGTGTGAGGCATTTAGGGCCTGCACTAAAAATATATGCTCAGTATGAATCCAGGCCCAGTGTGTTTTGATAATCTTACAGAGAATCTTACTGTAATCTTACTCTTAATAGGACCAACGAAAGAACCCTATTAGGCCTGTGAAGATTTTGTAAGAGGATAGTAAAAGATCCACCATACAACAGAAATGAGTTGTGGCACTGAGGTCAAGAGCCACTGAGGTGTAGGATCGTCCAAAAAAAGTACGACTGTTCCTTACTTTGTCATCTCGTTGGCGCTTGTGTGTTTTTTTTCTTTTGGCAGAGCACTCGAAAAACTCCTACCAACATGGGAAAACTGACAACCAATCATCAGAAACAAAATTACGTACACTGTTTTAGGCGCTCAGGAGCAACAGATCAAACACAGAGACATTTCTCCTTCATCTTCACAGCAACTTGGACAGCAGCAGCAGTAAGTAGCTGCCAAACAAAGAAACTGGTGAGAGGAGAAAATGACAAGGGTTCTATTTTCAGCCAAAATCGCCCACGCTCCCTCTCTCCTCCTCCTCCTTGGCCTGTTCTGTGCTCCTGCTCACTGCTTTTTGTGGAAAAAAAAAATTCACCATGAAGTATTCATCCCCCAACTCCCTGCGTTGTGTTTTAACTTGGGACTGGGTCAGCTGGCTCATGGCGAGCACAGAGAGGTNCCAACTCCCTGCGTTGTGTTTTAACTTGGGACTGGGTCAGCTGGCTCATGGCGAGCACAGAGAGGTGAAGGGTTGTGGGACTCACTGGGTCACTTGGTGAGAGTGAAATTAGGAATGGGGGAGGAGGGGGAATTCTTCAGGGGGCTGCATTCCCTCGGTTCATCGGGCTACATCACGAGTAGCCAGAGGAGAGAAAACAGGAACTGATAAGAGGGGCATGAAAACAAAGAAAGCTGACTTAGCTGAGACTCTCAGACTGGGGGGGAAGCAAAGGAGAAGCGGAACACTGGGAACTACGGCTCTCTTAGGGAAACTGAAGCATAAACATTTCGGGATGTAAAGTAAATAACTCAAGTGCCACAGAAAGTGACAACAGCTCATTCTGACAGTTTGATCTGCTGAAAACAGATGGTGAGGAGGGAAAAATTAGACTGACCAGACATCTTGTTTACATGCTGCTATTGTTTCAACAAGAAATTTATTGATGTCTACTAGTTATTACAGCCTTTGTTTGCTCATTGCTCCTGCTCTGTAAAGCATGAACATGCAAAGCTGCACAGTGTGTCCTTTGTGTATGGAAAGAAGAGTGAAGTGTTGAATTATCTCCCTTGATAAAAGACATGCAGACCTATTTCTGCCCTGCTCATTAGCATGGACATGCCAAAGACTGAGCCAATGGTGGACACCATGGCCACAGATCAGACATTTCTTTCCTGTTAATGCAATCACACTTAAATACAGGAACATAAATGTCATTTAGTTTATAGCATGCGCGACTCTTGCAAATGTGCACATGAATTTTTCTTGCATATCACATATACATTTGTACATATACATTTGTATCATAAATGCAATGTATGTTTATTTAGGTTTTACGAGGGCATGTTCTGCATAATCAAATAGTTATGCAAAACATAACTTAAAAGAATGAAACAATGCTGCAGTGGAAATATTCATCTACAGACAGTACAGCAATCACAGGAGTGCAAATCAGTAACAGCTATCTCATTCCTTGCTCTTATCTGTACTCCTTCACTGAGACTCCTGTGCTTCGAGATCCATCTCTGTGTTGTAAGACGGGACCTGTCTGCCTGCTGTACACAGAAAATATGTACATTTAGTTACTTCTTATCTGAGTTGGACGAGACAGACACAGTGGAAACTCAGCAAAGACAGACAAGGTCAGAAGAAAAGCTGCCCTTGGTCGCAAAGGCCAGTCCCTCTTAATGCCAAAAGAGATCATGGGAAGTTTTTTTTTTTTTTTTTTTTTTTTTTTTTNAAGGAAATAAAAGCAGTGCCTGATTTCCTCTAAAAGAACAAAGCAGACTTTACACCTGAGAATTCGGTTCAATCATTAATTGTGCTGGACTGCATTTGAATAAAATATAACCCCTACTGGATCCAGACCTTGACCTCCCTACTGAGGAAGCAAACACAAAGAAAGCCATGACAGACCACGAACCGGAACCATCCGTATTTTTCTGTAACTATGTGTGTTAGATTAATTTTCTACACGTCAGATTTGGGTCAGGGGTGGAATGTGTGTGTTTACCTTCCTGCACTCGTGGTAAGTGGGACTGGTCGATCTCCAGCTCTGCCATCACTGTGCTCTGTCACTGCATCATGGTAAAAACAGGAGAACCTGAAAGAACATGGTGGAATTTGACAGTTATTCACCTGTACAGACCACAAAAAACGAACAAACCTCCACATTAACGTAGAGTACATGAGATATCTAAACCCATATATGCATCAAGTTACAACTTTTGCAAAGCATTAGCCGAACAAAAGGCAGTGACAACAACGACCGCATGAGCAGTGCCGCTGTCAAAACTCGAACTTTCTGGAACTTTGTTATCAAGGTAAAACTGATAATTTGTCAAATATATCCACCAGCCAAGCAGACAATAAGGCCACGTTACCGCTTTAAAACATACCTGTTCCCAGCAGGCTGCTGGCGAATGCTAATTTATCCAGTTTAGCGTGTGTACATTAGCACACAACCAATTCAACAAGTACTAAACATGACAGCCAAGTGTCAACTTCACAGTCGTCGTTCTCTCTTTGTCTCTCTCTATAAATTCTCCAAATTGTCACGAGCTTCCCTACAGGTGAATTTTTAGTGTGAATGTGAAAAAGTCCTTCGTTTGTTATTCATGAATGAAGCAAAAGTCCCGTCGAGTTGTGATGGGAAACCAGGGCGAACAAACTTTAGCCCGCAGACCGCCGCTCTGGGTGCTTCTTCAAGACTCCTGATCTGCAGTGGGGGCGGTTAACTACTGGTGCCTTCAGGTGCTCCGGAAAACTCAGATTTATCTATGACCACTCTAAAATCAAGCCAACACGCCGTTTTGGTAATATATCAAAAAGCCCACAGATTCTTGTACTCAATGTACAGAGAAAGAGACAGGTAAGAGTCATATGCAGGGTCTAAGATCACAACAGGTCTGTAATTTTTAACTTTCACTGTCATTTGGTGACCCTCCTTTAGATGTCTCAACTCGGCTTTCGCGTAAACACACTTTTCCGTGGTCCGTTTCAGGCGCTCTGATTGACAACATTTCCAACAGCACTTGAAGGCAGCACATTACCAGCCAAATGTTCCAATCAGTCACACGTTGTGGAAAGCGCAGATGGAGTTTTCAGCCAGCTATATCCTGTATTTTAATAACTGAAACAATTAAGTCCAGACATTAAAAAAAGAAAAATCAGTGAGATGATTTTACTTCACAGTTGGTTCAGGACATTGAGCAAAATCTATACCCGAGTTTAGTAAAATAACATTTCAAAACTCACTAACAGACTAATATCTCAGTTTAAATAAGCTTGACTGAGTTTCATTTCAGAAAAGCAAAAATAATCATGTCACTGAAAGCCTCATTTCTTCGTAAGCGTCCCTTGGAACCTGTCATGTAAATTTCCATGATGTGTAAATTATAGGCTATGATTATGGCTCAGTATCTCCTTTGTGACAGACTGAGCTTTCAGTCTGTTAGTTTGTTGAAGACTGATAAAATGAGGGAGAAAAAGAGAAGTAATCACATTTATGAGGAATGGTTTAAAGAATAGCTCAAAGAAATGGTAAACCCACTACAAGCTAATATTACTTCAAATATTTAAAAATGGCCTTATTATTGGATGTTTATGGAGTTTTTTTTTTTGTTTGTTTTTTGTTTTTTTTAATCAGTGTAATGTTGCCCTCTGGTGGATGAACTTTAGCCAGCAGTAGAAATAATATCAAGTCATCACTGAAAATGAAATGTGAATATTTTCTGACATGATCATTCTGTTTAATTCTGTTGTTATGGGAAGTACTGATAATTTTGGACTTGGATTTTACTATGGGCAGGTTTTTGCATCAATACTTTAACACTCTGAAACAGACCACTGATTACCAGGAGTCCTTTCAATTTTGATGCTTAACTGCATTTTGCTTTTAATATTTTCACTGTTAATTATGTAAAGTTTTCAGTGTGGGACATGGAATGGAGTTTTTTTTTTTTTCCCATTACAGCTACTTAAATAAAATATATAATGTGGTTGACACATGCAGNTTTTTTTTTTTTTTTTTTTTTTTTTTTACAGCATATATATACAGAGTGAACTTCATATACAGTAAAAAAAACTTAAAGTCAGAGGGTAACATTTAGTTTAGGGACTGGAAGAAACTGTCGTCTTGTCTCATACATAATATGAATCTTAATAGGTTTTCATGATATACAGCAACACTTACTGGAGTGTCTGGCCTTCCAACCATAAAATTAAATGTCACCGTTTCGTCTATGACCCTCATTATCATAAGAGACTGAACACTGACGTCACACCTCTAATAATAAATATACAAATAACATGCAGAGGTGTGAAATGTGACTTTGTAAATGTCTGTCCCCACCTGTCCCCCAATCTGCCGACCAATAGCAGGGCTGATCTGATTGTGCCATACTCGTAAAGAGGATTTTATTGCATGACTAAGAAGAATCTTACCAGAACAAGGCCTCTAAATAATGTGCATGAATCAGTCTGATTCATTGACCTGTGGCAAATTCTCTGCAGTCTTAAATTGACTTGAAATGTCAGATGGCTTATAAGCTACAAGGTCTTGAACATTTTAGCATTTCCACTTAACTACAAGTAATTATACAACTTTATTCTAAATCTACACTCAATTATAACTCTATGCAGCTCTGACTGTGGAGTATTGAGGTTGAGGTGAATGGATTTAAATGGTTCTTGAGTTTAATGACTTCCTGGCATAAAAAAAACATTTGTCATTTTGCTGTCTGCTTTCTCCACCTGCTCCCCTGTGGGACGTTGTCAAAAGCGACATGAAACACCTGGTTCAATCCCATTTACACGGTCTGTAAAAACAGTCAATCAAGCCGCAGAGATGATAAAATATGACTCTGCCCTTGAAGCATAGACCACAGCACTTGTCTTTTTACTGAGCCTATAATTCATCTGTGACTGCCTGTTGATTTATCGCGGTCAGAAAGAATGGGATGCTGCTGATGGTTGTTGTGGCCAGTGAGAGTGTCAGGGGTCTGTGTATGCATGTGTTTTTGTGGCATACGGGGGTGGGGNATACAGCTGAAAGTATATAAGCTAGTTAGGATCCACAGAGCCCATACAAGACATCTTGACTCCTGGGAACCTGCAGGCGAGTCAGCACCATCTCCATCAGGACGATCCCTGAAGTGATGAACTCTAAGCAGCTGCTGTCATGGGCTGTCCTGCTCGTGGCCTCTGGCCCACTGCTGGCCCACCCCATCACAGAATCTGCTGAGATGCCCTATCCAGGACCCGGTAAGTGGAAAGCAATACTACAGGCTGATATCATTCACTGCAATTCATTGTTTCAGTACCTCGATTAACATTTCCAGCAATAAAAGTTTATTTGTGAAGATTAATGGTAGGCAAGTCATGTCCTGAGGCCTTGGAGCAATTGCATCAATGGTTGGTGTCGGTGTAATAATTTCATTGTTACACCGACTGTCCTGCCAAAGATCACACACAGATGATTTCTCTGGATTAACATCTGAACTGGCATCAGAGAATACATTTACCTTTCTCTTGAAATAATTTAAAACACATAATAATTACTTACTGCTAATAAGAGAGGACAAATAACGCCTGTTGTAAGTGCAGAATCCAAGCTTTAAATTGTTATGTATCAGTCTGAACACACCAATTAAAATCTGTGGAATTTTAGAAAAACAAATTAAAGTTAAAATGCTGAAAATTTTGTGACATAAAGCTACAAAAATTGCAGCATAAACTGTTTTAGTGGTGATGTACATATAATAAAACAAAACAGCAAATAGGGATGAAGTAATCAAAACTGTTTTTAGGTGGTAAACAAATGCTAAAACCAATTTAATACAAACTGTGAAACTTACCTTAAAATGTTTTTCACTGCATGTCTGTGAACAGAAAATGAACACTGAGGGAATCGCTACCTGTGGATGATGTGTTACTGTCTGTGTGTGGGTGTCTGTCCTCAGTGTCAGTGGAGGACCGGGGAATCGGGGTCCTGGAGGATATGTCTCTCTCTGAGCAAACCTTCCCTCCTCAGGATGGTGGTGTCAGATACTCCACCCTAATGTCTGGGGAGATCAACAGAGATGGTAAAACACACACACACATGCATACACACAGGCACACACACATACACACAGGCACACAAGCACATCGACGGTCATTGCTGAGAGCAATATTTTTAATGACAGTCTGAAGACATGCTACAAACCAGTTTCTCTAACCTCGACGCTTCCTTTTCCCTTATGCAAACAAACAAAGCTAATACAATAAAAACACACGGATGATCTCACATATTGTTATATTATTCTCTCTCAGGTGTCAGAACAACAGGCCTGCTCCCCAGAGGAATGAAGAGAGAGGTGAGTTTTTTATGAATTTTACTCCTAAAACAGCAAAGAACCATGAGAAACTCTTAGTCTTACTAACATTATATGGCTCTTACAGGTTTTGCTGCAGAAACAAAGTCTCCCAAATCCTTTCAGCCATTTGCTGGGCATCCGGAAGCAGTTCAGAAAGAGAGGAGGGAATTCTGAGTGTTTCTGGAAGTACTGTGTGTAAACATGACAGGAGGCTGATGCTGTTCACGAGACAGGGCTTGCACTAAAAAAAAAAAAAAAAANAAAAAAAAAAAAAAAATCCATATCTTGCAGTCACACTGTGAAACATCAGGCATGCATATATGTGCATGGACACACACATGCACACACACACATACACACACTTACACACACAAGCACTGTCATTGCCATAGGTGTGATTGAGACATGTTGCCTGGGAATCTCAAGCTGATTTTATTTAATTTTATGTTTTGTTTTATACATATATATACTGTATATGTGTACACAAACTTGTTGAAAATGTCCTTAGTTGTCGAATGTCTGACCCATTGTCTCTTAAATACAAAAGTCAAGTTATATGTTGAATAGAAATTAAAATTATCTGGAAGCTAGTATATGTCAGCTCTCGTCTTATTGTAACATTTGATAAAAGAGGTGTGAAAGAGACGAAGAAACTTCTACGATGCCCTTTAGGCTTTTGTAACTTCTGAAAAGGCAAAGATGAAACAAAAAGACATAGAAAACTTGGTTCTAGAGTTTTCTTAATTTTTTCCTTTTTTTATTATTTTACAGCAGAAAGAATATAAAGCATTCAGAAAACATCTTCCATATTTTAAGGGCAATTCAAAACGTTTTGCATGGCTTCAGCAGCTGAAATCTTTTTTTTAAACATATCCATCGAGTCAGTGACGCTTGTACATGCACAGTTACAAAAATAAAACTTACAAACAAGAGAGGGGAAGAAAGAGGCAAAAAGCAAAACACATTAGGAGAACCGAGAGGAGAGGAAAGTATTGGGGGGTAGATTTTGGGAGCGGAGAAAATCTGGGTCACATAACAGGGAAAGACAGAGAGAAAGACAGCTATAGAGGAGAGGAAAATAGATCTAACACTAGTTCACATGCAAAGTGTTGAGGCCCCATAACTTTCTATCAAAGCAGGGCCTTTTTTTTTTCTTCTTGGTTTGGAATTGATGAAAACGTGCAGTTCGGTAAAGGGTGCCATATAATTGCTGTCCATAAACTACTGAATGCTTGTCTTGCAATACTGGCATTTGCATAAGAGTAAGTCGACTACGTGTGTCCAATCGTTTTAAACTTCACTAGGTCTATAGGTCTCCACAAAATAGTTCTTATTGCTCTGTGTCCACAAGTGGAATATGTTGTAAAACTGTTTCTGTTCTCTTGTCCTGATGTGCCTACCTTTCTCTGGTTTGGGTGCTTGGACAAAAGAAGAGGAGGAAAGGCAGATTCTCAGGTCAATTCACAGAACGTCATGACATTGATAATACACTAATGAAGAGTGCTTATCAGCTAACCTGTCACCTCATTCAAAAATGGCAGTAAAAAGAAGATCTGCAGGTGAACTTTTCATATGCGTAGACTCTTCATCTTAGATACCCTCTACACTTTGTCACACACATATATCACAAAGAAAGAACTGGCCTGAATGATTCTATGACTGACAGCCTTCTACAAAAGAACATCAAATGAGCTGTTATGCTCAACAGAGAAAAAAATGGATTATATTATCTTTAGTCATTTTAAAGTCTTCAGTTCAGTACTGCAGTGGTGATACGTTTCTCCCATTGCATGTTAAACGTTTTACCAATGTCCAATTTCAGCTTCTTCTGCTGTGAATCACATGTCCTGCTCTGTTTCCTCCTCCCCATTTTGGCACCCTGAGTAAAATACAGAAGGGAGGTGAAGCAGTCCCAGTAAAACTGACACCTTGACATGTCTGCATGTGTGCTACGCACTGTCTTGTGCATGTGTTTCTGTGTACTGTGTGTTGCTTAGTTAATACTTGCTAAATATACTGTCACAATGATCTCCAACTGTCTCTGTGTATGTGAAGTTGGGAGCACACTGATCAAATCTAAATGAATCAAAAACAAAAGGAAAACGTCTAAAAAGTTTAATCTTGCTCTAAAAACAAACCTGTCCTCATGCTTCACCATGAAAACGTCAGTCGATGCTGCGTATTGATCATTGGCTCAATTTGTAGTTTTCCCGTCTGCCCTCCGGTCACATGCCCTCTGTCTTTCTGAGTTCTGTGACACGTCAAACCAACGTTCATCGTTTTACAGAACAGTAAGTCTTTTAACAAGCCTATCTAACTACCGATTCTAGGAAAATAAGCATGCTTTAGGTGCAGTTCTGTCACCCAGTTAACTATTTTACCCATGCAAGCATAATAAATCCTTCTTCTTTTGCCATGTCGCCCCATTGGCTATGCATTCTAACCACAACCCAGAGGATGAATGCAAGGCAACAAACCCCAGTAGTGGCATTTCTAAATGTGGTTTTAACAAGGTGTCCCAGTAGAAAACAGCAAAGAAGGCAGAAGAAGAAAACAAACAAACAAACAAAAAAAAAAGCTTTGCATGTTCACAAGCTGGAGTNGAAGGCAGAAGAAGAAAACAAACAAACAAACAAAAAAAAAAGCTTTGCATGTTCACAAGCTGGAGTGCTGTTGTGAACGTGGTTTGACAGGTGAGTGAAAGGTGATGGTGATCATGTGTGTTCTGTCGTTGGTGAACAATGTTCTGCCAAACATTCTTAAACTTCAGTATTTTACATCTGACACAGAATGTGTGTGTGATGGGGATATGAATAGGCACTTTCTACATAAATAAAGTTCACATATCAGTCAATAAGGTCAGTCAATGAAATAAATCTAACAAAACCATTTGGCCTAATAACAAACATGAAAATACTTCAATGGCACTCGCACCTTGGCTGAAAACACAATGCCATTACTTGGATACAGTATACACGTTCCAGTTGTTTCATTAGGAATAATTAGGGATGTTGTAGGAATTAGGCAGCAACCAACAGGATCTCAAGACCAGCAGCTCACGTGTGTATTCTCTTTCAGATTGTTCCCTCAACCCTTGCTAAAGTGCTGCTATGTACTGTGAGCATCCAACGTACAAGACATTATTAACGGCACAAGTGCATTTTTTATACATAACATAGGTTTCCATGGTTTTGGCTCAATAACCCTGCATTAACAGAATCCTGACAGAATTATTTTTAGCACCTTTGATTGTTCGATCAGTTCAGAGAATTTTAGCTGTTTGACAAAAAAAAAAAAAAAAAAAAAAAAAAAAAATTCTGTCATGTACCCTTCACTTCAGGTGTTTTTTGTTAAGACATCTTTGTTCTTTGTTTTTATGGAAGATAAGGCCTATCCAGACCCTGGCAGCCTTGATCAAAGAGTTTTCTATTAGAACATATTTTATCAGGGAAAATATGTCACCAGTTTAAAATCTGAAGTTGGTAAACTGAATGTTTGCTGCAACAAGCTGCACATGGAAACAAGTGAATTAATCTGCCTCAGTGACAGGGCAGCAATGTGCATCGTTTTATAGGGTCAAGGCTGCCATTTACAATCTTTAAGATCAGACAAGATATCTCAACATGTCACATTCCATTTGCAATGAAAACAAAAAACAACATAAATTCAAGGCTTTCATTCTTTGCTATGAAATAACCAAGTATATTCTGTGATGTCAATGTTTGGGTTGCTGTGGCAATGGAGGAGACATGAGACAAATGTTTTCTGCTTAAAAATGACTCTTTCATTCTGTGATCCTTCACCAGTTGTGACTTTATGGTCTTCAATGCTTGCGTTTATTTCACTGTATGATTATCTGTTCTGCAAAATTTAACTTAATTCTTGTCTTAAGCTATAGAGCATTCACATACCTTGGCACCATTGGCAAAAGGTTCTTGGTAGCCTACAACAAAAAGAAATGTAAACACAACCATATTTGTTTTAAGATAATTTTGCAGACTTTTCCTAACTCTAAATACAGTATTTTTTCTTTTTCATATTGCAATAATGTCATGCTTTAGCAAAATGTTCTTCTCCAGAACAATCAAAATAAAATAAAATACTCTTATAGTGAAATAGTTTTAATCATTTTACAGAGCATAGCCACTACTGCTTTTGTTGTTTTTTCCCTTTTGAATCTGTTCATACGTCTCATGCACATAGCTCATTTTTATCCCAGGTATTTACACTATATACAAACAATACAACCATACTTCTTAGGCATTCAAAGAAAACTATACAAATATTCTGTTTTTGTCTCATACCTGTTTTTGACCCCTTTTTAATGAATAAAATAATATATTTCTAAAATACAATCCCCTTTGGGTAAATGTTTTTTTTTTCCTACGTACTTTCAGCCTTCTTTATATACAGAAATCGCTCAATTGTCAAAAATATGGATTTGTCAAACCCCTATTTTGGGACAAGCTTAGGGACCCCTCAAAGAATCTCTAAGACGTCAAGGCAATGTATGTGATCTTCCCCTCAAAAGCCTTCAGAGGCTCTGAAGTTCATTTAAAAATAACATTAATAACCTGCATGACCATAATCAACACAACACAAAAGAGACAAACTTTCTTCTCTTGTTAGGTTTCAGAGGAGCAATCCATCAAATGAGGAAAACAAAATGAAACAGGACGACATGAGGATAGCTTCATTAGTGCGATGGTAGAACTCATGGGGGGGGTGGGGGGTGGACTACTAAACAGGAAACACAAAGAAAATCAGAGGATAGGCTGAAAGACTGGACCATAAGCACATAAGCAAAGACTTTTGCTGAGAAGTCATGCATTTTTTTCTTGGTAGGATTCAAAAACATAGATTTTGAAGATATACGTCACTAATACATTAGACATGATGAACAAATACATCAAACGGCATGGAACAAATTCAAGTAATAAAGTGAGTTTTCCTAAGAAATGGCAAAAAACAAATCTTTTAGTCCCCTTCTGCATTGTTAAACCTCCTCCTACATTCATTTGTAGCTCCACTGGTGGGGTAGAGCACAGTGGGACAGGAAGAAGAGTTGAGTTAAAATGGATATTATCATCTACAGCAGTAGATAGGAGTGGATATGTTGGTTTAGCAAAAAAAAAAAAAANAAAAAAAAAAAAAATAATAACAATAAATAAAAATTGATTGGTCACTTAAAATGTCATAAAATTGTGTTTCCACATGGTCTCCCCTATCCTCTGAGATCTTCTGCAGCAGCCTCAGTGTTTCTCTCTTCGGGTCCTTAGGTGTGATGGACCTGCGTCCCCTTCCTCTACTGTCCGAAACTTCTTTATACTCCAAAAATGACAAAGCAATCCATGAAAAAGTGCAAAAAATGCCTCGAAGCAAATGTTCTGCACCCCCCACCCCAAACCTTTAGGTTTATAATCCCATAGAAGTTGCCACTCTCCAACCGAAATCAAGTCAGTGGGAAGAATAGATATGTGAAAAATGCTGTTGTACATGTACTAGAAGTAGAACCAGTATCACTGCTGTAGTAATAGTTGCAGTGTTTGCATTGATGTTTTTTTTTTCTTCATTTCTCTTGTAAAATGTCTTGGGTACAAACGAAAAAAAAAAAAAGAGGAGGCAGGAGGGTGATGTCACATTGCGAGGGGGCTCTTCTGAGGGGTCTCATGTTCCCTGGCCCTTTTCAATTCTTTCACCCTGCAAAACAGACAAATAAGTGGCCATGACTACAACGTCCAAAAAAAACTCACAATATCAAGTCAGCCCAGATCATCAGGAACTAGGCCTGTTCTGTGAAAGGAAATGGTAGTCAGGATTTAATTGAACTTCCACTTTACAATGCAGAAAATGAATTTGGGACAAATATAATTACTGCATTATTCCCATATTAATTTGTAGGATTTGGAATAAAGTGTGACATCAGACAAAAGCGCAAGGAAGTGTTAATATAATTACTAATAATTAATTTCAAAGTTACACTTGGCACCAGGAAAAAATACATTTGCCATTATATGCATTTTATGACAGCAGGACCACAGCATTAAGTGAGCATTCCTTTAATTATTGCAAATAAAGATTAAAATTACTCTCATTCTACAATTTGTTACTCAGTGAGGAAAAGCATGAAATGCTGTGCTAAAGGTTTAAGATAAAAACTTCTGAAACGATAAAACATCAAAACAAACTTAACACCTGAGATATTCTTATATACAGTAAATTAATAATTTGGCATCTCACAAAAGCTTTTTATCACAGTGGTGACATGGATTCCTACAGTGTGTGCACAAAAAAGTGGTCAACCTGCCGAGCAAACATACTCAACAATGGATTTAACGGTAATGGATTTAGCCTTGCTCTAGTTATTCTGAGCAGAAGGCAAATATTGTAACATCTATGTGTAGAAGAGAAGAGCAGACTATGAAGATACATGATTCCATGGAGACTGTGCAAACCTGTGTGTGTGTGTGTGTGTGTGTGCGTGCTGCATTCTGTCATGCTGAGCTGGTGTACTCCCTAGATGTATGAATCCATTAAAGCTCTGTGTTGAAGTCCGGGCGGGTGGAGGAGCCAATTGTTTGCTTTTTCACTGTGACCTATATGTTCTCATGACTTTCTATCCTCATCAGAGTGTAGTAAAAACATGGTACACTATTTCAGTATATATTTACAGTAGATATATAATATCATGGTCAAATGCTGTGTATGATTTAAGTGATGAGCTTCTAGTATATCTTATTTTTTTTGTTTTTTTGTGATAGTGTTTTGATGAAACAGCGGTTATATTACAACCAACAGTCTGACACAGTTTTATAAAACGGAAATTAAAGGGGGTCAAGTCCCCTTCTCTGTCTGTTGAACGGCTAGAAGTAGGACACACAGCCAGTCAGATAGACAGACAGAGACAGCTACTTAAGAAAACAGCCGGCCCATAGCATGCCTAAAGGTAAAGGAGCAAGGCCCATAGTCGTCACCACTTCACATGCAGCAGAATAAAACATGATTGAGGAAAAAACTTTCCATTCGCTCAAACTGGCTACCACACAAAACTGAAATAAATCAAAAAACAATCATGGACAGAAAACATCTCCAAGGAGAGAAAGACAGAAGATTAAGAGAGTCAGAGGAGTGCCTGTTAAGTGTTGCAGTGATGTTGTCATTCATAAGCAGTGGTTAGTTTAAGATAAGTTCTGCTCTAAATCTGAGCTTCTCAGTCCACCTGTGGCTCCAGTCGGCAGCCTTCATGCAAGCAGGCATCAAGCAACAGTGATGGAGAGGTAGGAAGGGTGGTGGGAGAGAGGGAGGGAGAGAGAGAGAGAGAGAGAGAGAGCGGCACGAACTGAGTTGCTGAGGCTGCACTCACCCGCTTGAACAGTCTATGGTCCATCAAGGGGCTTGGCATAAACAGCAAAACAATACCAGACAGCTATTAGCACACAGTAGGCACTGTGAAGGGGGGNGGGGTGGAGCTTAGGTGTTGGAAACATATCTAACTACCTGTTTAAATTTCCCCAAAAATTAATCAAACTCTTAACACTGAGTGAAAAAGTGTTTCACCATTGAATTGACAGCATACAGAGTATATCTAGCCTATGTAAAGTGAATGCATTTTATGCTGTGCTTGAATTTGTTAGTGAGTATGTGAATCAGTGCTGGGGCCTACCTGTGGCGGCAGCGACGCAGGAACCTCATGATCTTCCTGGCAGCTTGATCCTGCCTCTTAGTGAGCAGACTACCTCTATAACACACCACAAAGAGAAGACAGTTTTACTGACTGACATCATTTGTAAGCAAAAAATAAATAACTAAATAATAAATAAATAAATAAATAATATCCTGACGCTATTCTTCCTCCTATAAAATTATGAGGGTTCTGTCTGTAAATATGTCTGCTATTCTTCAACAATTACAAAAATATCTTTTTTTTTTCTTTTTTTTTTTTTTTNTTTTTTTTTTTTTTTACTACAATTCACTTAGCAAAAGGAGGTATGAACCATGTTGTCTCTGAAAGTATTACAGCAGTTCGGCTTTAATACGTGGTTGTTTACCTCAGTTTGTGCTGCACGAGGGCAGCAGCTGCCCCACGGTGGTGGGGCTTCAGCCTGCCAAACTCCTTGTAGCTGCGGTAGTACTGCTGGATGAGTACGGCGGCCCTCCTGCTCTGCTGGAACTTTTTCTGTTCATGATAGCTGCGGAACTTACTCTGGATAAGGATGGCGGCCTGCGTCATCTTCTTATAAAGTGCATACTGCCAACAAGAGCGAAACACTGTGTGTGAATACTGCAACAGTGCCATGGGCTCACAACGCAAACTTTGGCAAAGAAATCAGCTGCTTGTAATGGCAACTCTGGGTACTTAAAATATGTTACCTTCAAGGCTATCCATGTTAGCTTGCAAACAGAAAAAGGAAAAATGGTGAAATACCGGCTAACATAACAAGAGATTAGTTTGTTTGACAAATGCTGAAGATATTAGAATTTTCACAGGGTATTTAGATATTTAGCTCATGTCGCTATGTCTCTTCAAAGATGGCAATTACTGAAATGTGTCCACTTAGTTGATGTGAAAATATCCAAGGAAATTCACATGATTTGGTGGTGCCTACCTGTTTATATTTCTTGTAACACCGTTGAATAACGGCAGCAGCTACTTCCTGTTGCTCTCGGAGCGGGCGGCCCTATTGGAGAGTAGAGTGGGAAAGGTCAGAGTTCACTGTAAGACCTGCATTATTACCACAAAGGAGGTTAGTGGCTCTGTCAAGTCTCTCTGACGTCTCCTGGTGTCCTGCATGTGAATGCCACCCTGGAATGAGTCCACCCGTGGAGGAGGTGAACAGAGGTCCATCTAAGTATCAGCTGGTAGACGGGCAAAATAGAAGACTGTGAATGACAGTGAATACTTTGTCATGTGAAAACTTATTAAAAGTAGCTGCAAGCAGGGAGACGGGGTGGGGAGGGAGGGCTGGCGAGGTGAGAAATGGGATCAGTCAGAAGGAGAAGGGCTGGTGTGTCGAAAACTAGTTAAATACAGGCAGTAGCAGGCTCCATTCACCTAACTTACATGGAGGGAGAGAGAGAGTG
The DNA here is from genome assembly GCA_014773175.1 of Lucifuga dentata. NCBI lineage: Eukaryota > Metazoa > Chordata > Actinopteri > Ophidiiformes > Bythitidae > Lucifuga > Lucifuga dentata. Next base: position 32,374 of record VXCM01000778.1, read on the forward strand.
AATGTATAGCACTGAATGTAAATCTAATTGGAAAGGATATGGGGGCAGTGCAGTCGTTCCTAAGCCATGCTCTGCTCAAGCCACCATTTCCATGCTGAAACCACAGGGACATATTTGGACTTATTTTTATGCTTTCATATATGAGGAGAGGAACAGAGACAGAATATTCAGTGGGCTTACAACCACCATATTCCCAGAAGAAAGATATTAGTGAACTGTATTACAACCCTTGATGCTATTGCAAAAATCACAGCATCAAAGCATAACCACATAAACTTAAACCGATCAGCAAGTCTCATATTTCACCCATCACTGATGTGAATTTTTTTTTTTAATATATAATACCAGTCCTATCAGTACAGCCCGTCACTGTGAGCTGCAGTACACACAGCATATGGCACACAAGCACCAGGCCTGTACCTTGTACTTGCGGAAGGCAGTTTGGACTAGGCGGGCAGCCTCATATAGCTCTCTCTGCTCTGGATCTGACAGAGTCAGCTGGGCCAGGTCTCGCTCCACCTTGCTGTTGGAGGCATTGATGAACTCACTCCACTCAGCTGGGGAGGGGAGTGTGGCTCCCTCTCTCAGCGGAGACCTTCCAGGACTGAGGCTGGGGTTGGATGATGGAGCCAGGGGTTCATTATATAGAGATCTGAAGAAAGATGATAGCAGAAAATTCCACTTCATAATCATTTTAATCCAATAAAATAACTTTTTTGGACAATATCATGGATTAATAAAGCACAGAATGTGGGATAAGTATATCAAACATACACAAATTTAAGTATTTAAAAAGGAACGTGTGTATCTACATTTCCTCACTCAATGATGTTCTTTACCGTAAGTGTATGATACTCGGCAGCTGTTCAACGTCACCCAGATAGTTGGCCAGCCAGTTCATGGTGTTGCTGACCCCTGAAGTGTCTAAGGACACAGAGTCCATGGCGCTGAAGTTTTCTTTTTTGATTCTCTCTGGTGTTGCTTCAATGATGTGCTCAGCCAGAGTCATCATATTGACCTGTTTGATGGAAACAAAACAGTACACTGAGCAGAGGGTTTGCATTGCTTACTGACTTTCTATTTTGGTGATTATACATCATTTAAGGATGCAGAATAGATTATTCGGCCCAGTGTGTTTAATACAAAGTGGGAGGGTAATAATGACGCAGTGTGGTCTAGAATTGTAATCCAGCACTTCATCCCTTGGAAGAATAGAGAAACTGAGATGGATGGCTGGAAGAATCTCTTGGCTATGGAAATGCATCAATAGAAAGACTTTATTATGTGGAGATGGTCATCAATAGAATGCCAGATTGGCTGAGATTTGCCGCCTCTTCATTGCAGAAGGCACACAAAAAAGAGGCAATTGGATGGTACTTCTATTCCAAATCTGAATCTCATCATGCAATATTTGCTTCACTAACTTAAGTAGTTCGCAGCATGACACTTTCCAGCTTCTCATTGCTGCAGATCAAGTAGTTAAAAGGAAAAAAAAAAAAATTACACTACAAGACGTTTGCACTGCAACTAGTATTTCTATAACCTGATTTTCACCCACACTTTTGCATTTCTGACCTGCAGGTCATCCATCTGTGTGAGACAGTCCTGGTTCTCCAGATCTTCCCGATAAGATAGTAGACCACTGTCAGCCATTTCTCTGTCTGCCATCACCAACATGCCTAATTGTTCCCGCTGACGTAACCGGTTGACCAGCTTCTCTTTCCCTAGATTGCTGCTTCCACCGACCCCAACCCCTCTTCTTCCCAAGTCATTGCTGGAGAAACTCTCTCTGGAGGTCCATCTCGCTGCCCCTGTGTTGCCTCCTCCAGTCAGACCCTTGTCTGGGGTCAGACCCGCTGAGGAGAGGCTCTTGGGACTAACAGACTGCTTGTGGAGTTGTTGCTGCTCAAGGCTGAGAGGAACAGACATGGCCTTGTCAGGCCGGGCCTGAAAAAGTTCTGGGTTGGGTTTATGCTTTTTAGCAAGTGGGAGGTCTCTCTGGCCTTCACTGCTGTAGTAGTTGGAAGGCTCTGACCTAGGCCGTCTCAAGTCTGCAAGAAACAAAGCATATAACAATTAGTGTCTGCTGAAAATGTGCTTCCAACAGAAAAACAAGAGATCTTCCAGCCAGTGACTACATGTGAAACAGACCTGAAAGTGTGTATGGTTTTCCTGAGGGTTCTTACATGACACTTTCCTAACAACGGTTTGAGAATAAAAGAAATGCAAAAAATAAGATTGTACTGGCCTGCATTGTGACTGGTGGTGCTGGAGGTGGTTGTGGTGGTGGCAGCACCTCCTTTCTTGGTGCTGGGTGCTACTACATTGTCATTTGCCCATGTGGCCATCCAGCTGTCTGTAGAGGAGGCATCAGGGGCTGGGGAGAAGGACATGCGAGTTGTTGGTGGCAGAGGGACTGGAGTCTGCTGCTCTTCTCTCTGTAGCTGCTCCAGACACTCAGCTAATTTGGTATGGCCACGAGAGCGGGCAATTGACAGGGGCAGGCGGCCTAGAGAGTCTGGGATAGCAAGGGCACGTCGATCCCATTTATATAGGACCACTGCTGCCTCTAGATGACCCAATGCACATGCCCACATCTAGACAGAAAAAAAAGGATTAAAAACACAAGCAGCAAAGAAAAATAGTTAGTGGATTTCATTAAACTGAATATTGTAGCAAAACTGAATATTGTAGCAAAACTCACTACTATGTTTTCTCTCATTACAGATCAAACTAGAAACTATTCTTAGTTTCATTCTTGCTAACATAGTTCTAAAGATGTTGATTTAATTTTCTTACCAGAGGTGTGCAGGAGAAGTGGTCTACATTGAGAGGGTCCACTTCTAGCTCCAGATCAATACTATCAGCATGCTTAGTTCTGGATAGAAGAGAGAAAACAATTAGCAACTCAATATTATCTAGTGTGGGCACACCAGAATCACCAATCATCATTATGTGTCTTGTATTTTGTCCTTACCGCCATTTGATGAGTGTCTGGATGAGGGTGGCATAGCCCTGGCCTGCAGCCAGGTGAAGGAGCGTCATGCCCCTGAAAGTCTTAGAGTGGATCAAATGTTTGGACTTGGCCCAACAAGCTCTGCTCATCATCTTCTCACAGACCACCACAACACGACTTTCAAAGGAGCTGCTGGCCTGGGCAGACACACACTCACATACAAAAAAGAAGACATGACGTTATTTGTTGTTGCTATTTCCTGTTTTGTGCACAACACATGCAAGTCCATTATATTTAATTATACAATTATTATTATAGAATTTTGTCAATCAGTAATAATGACAAAACACAAACTGCTAGATCAAGTGTACTGTCAGATTCAGTATACCGATTGTCTGTAATCCATCTATAGAATATGAGTAACATGATGTTGCTTTTACCTGTGACTGGCTGTTGTTGCCTCCCCCTCCTCCGCCACCTCCTCCCCCTCCCCCTGTTCCTCCTGTTCCTCCTCCAGCTCCACCACTCCCTGTGCTGCTCTGCTGCTGGTGGCTGGCCATCTCTGCCATCCTCCTCTCCATCTGCTCCAAGCGCTCCAGGATAGACATTCTGAACTGGTTATCTGGGCAAACAGTGGGATACAGAAGAAGAACACGTCAGCACACAAGTAGCATCCAGTGTGCAAAAAAAATGGCTGTCTTTGCTGTGACCAGCACAAACAACCCTATGTCCTGACAAGACAAATGATCACACAGCATACACCACGAGCTGCGCCAAATATGTTGTTGTGAAGTGCAGTGAGCAGCAGTAAGTCTGTCGCAGTGACTTGGGAGTTAACACTATGAGGCATACAATGAACCTTTAAGCACACATGCCAACATTTAGTCTGAGTGACCAAAAATATACAACCTGTACAATCTAATCAATTCCAATACAGCAGCCCTGACATCAATGCTACTTGAAGTTTCTAACATTCAGGTATACAAACATGAGGAGGGGTGAATATTAGAAACACTTGTCAATATATTGCAATCTGACACACAACACCACAAAGATGCAATTTATTACAGGTAGTGGATTACATAAGATTGTACGGGTTTCTCTATTTTTCTGGTCACTGAATATATTTCTGAGCAAACCCAATGGCAAGTTCATTTTCCACTTTCAGCTTTAGGGCACAAAACCCACATAATCATTATTAATCTCCCCAGAATAAAACAATAACATCAATCATTAACTTCATCAAAATAACTGGCTTTACTAAAATAACCTTTAAAGCCCATCAATCATTTGCTAATGGCTCCCTGCACTAAGATCCTGCCTCACTCTCTCCTGCACTACTTAAAACGCAGTCCTGGCAGACTAATACAGGTTGAATAATTGGCCAATGAGTGGGGGCATGTTAAATGTGTCCACCCTTTCACACAGGCCTTCAGAAAATCTCTGGGGGTAGTGTGCAGCTTAAGGACCTCTCCTGTTGATTAATACAGCCCATTATGAGCAAGGAGTCCCATCTCATCTGGCACAACCCCTATCATGCTGCATGAGATGTTCCATGATCAGTAGGAGGACTGAGAACCTGATGGTACAGAATCAATCACAGCTTGCACCTATCCACACTCTTTGAAAAAACAGCCTTCCTATACATTATGATGGATGGAGGTGTATGCATGCTGGCTTAGAGTCGACTAATGCTTTGCACCATGTGGATTGTTTCAACTCTGGAAAGGGCAGATACAATAAAAAATAAACTATTTTGTTAGAAACGCTGAACTTGCTGCATCATTCAAAATCTAGGTGAAGAGGAGAGGAAATGACTTTGACCTGCTGCAGTCAGTTTATGTAAGATGTAATGCAAAGGCATAAGGTCCACTTGCAATGCCNCCCCCACACACACACACACACACACACACACTATGCTGTGTACAGACAATGAAATGGGATGGGCACATTGAGCCCACTGCAGCAGGGAGTATGGAAGACTGCATTAGCATTCCCCATTTAGCCACTATGAGGCCGTTTCTGTGGCAACCTGCTGCCGAGCGGTAACTAGGCGACAGGAACATGGCTGTGTATATGGTCTGCCTGTGTGCTATTGGCTTATTGATGAAGGGGAGGAGAGGGACTCTACACTAGAAAAAAATGGGGAAAGAAAGGCACACAATGAAAAAATAGAGTCCATAAATCTTCTTTGTTGTGCTGTATGCATACTTGGCATACTCTCTTTTCTCAGTGTGGATACCGTAGGTAGAGACTTATAACTCTCTAAGTGGGGAGCCTTCACAGCATGACCTGGTGACATTTGCGCTTTATGGTATCTTGGCAGTCACAGCTGTAGGCTCTATGGGGAGTTAATGTCATGGACAGACTTCCTATAAGCCTTCCTAAAAGAGGTCAACTGACTACAATCACTGGACAGAAAAACATAATGTCACTGGATGGTAAATTACCACTCTTAGTGACAATATGCTGCACTGTGAATAATGGATTTATAGGACAATAGTGAAATCTCTTCTTTTCATCCTTATTTGACCTTATTTATCCTTATTTGTGAGCTGCTGAGTAACTAGATGTGCTGTTATATGAGCAGAGCACCATTAGACACTTGGACTGCTCTGTCTTTGTGGAATCCATCTTTGCCTGTCCACATGTTGACTTGTGGAGAGACAAGTGATGTTAAGAGTTAAACGCCTGTTCCACTCTGAGTGTTTAGGGGAGAGGAGGGTGGAAGCTGGGGCAGGGGGTTCAGGGGGACCGAAATAGGTCACAGCATTGTAGACTGTCTTTGTGTCTATGAGAGAGAGAGAGAGAGAGAGAGAGAGAGAGAGAGAGAGAGAGAGAGGATAGTTAGTGGTAGGCTGACATGTCTTTGTTCAGACCCAGTGCTGCAGTGTGCTGCAATGCAGATGATGTCATCTCCACCTGCTGCCTGCTGCTCCGAATGCGATGCACGTCCACTGCAGAGGGAGGATGGGGGTAGAGACGAGTGGGAGGGGAGAAGGAGGAGATATGGGAGGTGAGCGGCCAAAGAGAACTGCAACAACAAGATGACGCTGTTAACACCCTCCCACTCTCCAGGTTACTCCCTTGTGACGGTGTGTGGCAGTAGACATGGTCATTCTCACACATTTAGGGCATACTGTGACATGGGCACAAAAAATGTGGCATCCCACCACTCATTTTAGCACTAAAATGAAGGGTAATGAATACAGAAAACCATGAACATATTGCTCCCATCACACAAGTACAGTACACAATCTAAGCCAAGCTAGGTTTCTGTTGTTGAATTTCCTTCAATCAAACTTTTGGGTTCTTTTACATGGCAAGCATCTGAATCCTCTTTTGACTTTTCTAACTTTCCCCATCTGACATGGAACATACAAAATAAATCACCACTTTCCCAAATAAAAACCTACAAAGATTCTCATGATTTATAAATTCTCTTATCCTCCTCTGCTTGAAACCATTTCAGTGTCTATTATCCCATGCATGTTATTCAGTGAAAGTTATTTATGTGAAAAAACAGGAGTAGGAATGCAGAATATGTTTGTGTAGTCTATAACATAGTAGACATTCTTCTATACCCCTCAGAATTAGAGCAGATAATTTGCTAAATGACCTGTCTCCGCTTAGAAATGAGAAAAATCTCTCACCTCTAGGAGCTGGGAAAATAGTGTGACAGCTGCCTTGGCAAAAAAGAGTACACTTAACAAAAAGAACATTAAAAAAATTAGAAGCAATACCGTGTGACAAGACGTCTTGAACTTTTTGACCTCTAACCCAAATTGTCTCTTGCACTGGGACCAAGGATCATTAGAAGATACTACTAGTCTTGCATGCTGGGACATAACCTGGTCCACTGGGCTCCAGGGGGGAAAGTCACAACTCTAGTCTGGGAAATCACTTCTGCATATGAACCATAGCAGTAGTAACATACTTTCTGTTCTCCACTGTGTTTTTGTTGTTACATTTTCACAGGGGACATGAGTGTCTGAATACCTGTAAGATATGTGTTGTTTTTAAAGCTACAGATCCCAGCACCCCTGTGATCTGTCATATCTCTGGTACATGATAGCAGCTTTTCATGAGACAGATTGATATACACAGAGCTGAGAGAAGGAAGGACAGTGTTGTTTATTGACACTCAGTGGGACACAGCAGGAGTGAGAACAAGCTGAAGGGAGGAAGATGAAAGCAGGACAGAGGACGGGAAAGGACAGGATAAGTGTGAAGAGGAAATAAGAGGACAAGAGGGGGGTGATGGTGGAAGAGGAAAAAAGGAGAGAGGAGAGACAGGATAGCAGAGGAGAGAATAAGCCATGAGACAGGTTGGAGACAGTATGTTCAGCAGCTAGGTCAGGTTAGTGGCCAGTGAAGGACAGCATGTCTGTCCTTGATCAGAAATGTCAAGGATGGGGGGGAATAGAGAACTATTATTGGAGCACCAGTCTTGGAAACAGGTTAGTGCTTGTGCACACACTTGCACACATTTTATTTTCACCCTTGAAGCAGCAAAGGCATTGAGTGGAACTACAAGAAGATTGCTATACAGCATGTCTATGCACAGCAATAAAGACAAGTCAGTTAGCTACAACTTGTGCTATCTAAAGAGTTTGCAGCCAGCAGAGTCACAGATATGTTTTAGATTCTATATCAGATCAAGTATACGGTCCTCTGTATTTCATCTTAACACAATGTATTTTTAATCAAAAAGGCATACTTTTCTTTTGTCCTAAAATGGCTTATTCATATAGTAAGACTCTATTGGAGTGTGGGTGGACACCTTTAATTCTCACTTCTGAACCTGTGCTTATGTTCATGTCAATCAAACTCAGTGCTGGACCTCATTATCTCTCTGCAGCCAGTCAGTTTCTTACATGTAGCTCAGTAGAAATGCCGGAGGCCAGCCTCCCTCTGGGTCTCTGTGAGCTGATTGACAGAAGCTAGTATTTGTGACCGTGCAGAGGAAGCAGTGAGACCATCTGGCAGCAGCCCTCACAGCTGGAACACATTGCTGCGCATTGATCAACGGTTGACTTTACTTTGACATGCAGTAATCACTGGTTGCATTTTTATTCTACTGTTATTTTTCTGCTAACATTGTTTTTTTTTTTAATGATTTTTTAAAAATTCTTGTTAGTAGTGAAAATATATTTTAATTGACCAAGAGTATTATTTTTAAATTGAACAATATGAAGATCTTTCTTTGCAGAATCTAGAATTTTGACATCAATGAGGAAACACACAACCACATGACCAAATCTTGTGTACAAAGGAAAACAAAATGTTTACTACATATGTTTACAGGGTGGTTTTAATTTTAGCCATTTCAGCACTGTCAGACATATTTGTTTTATGCTAAGTTACTAACTCTGCTTTTTTAATTTAAAAAAAAATTAATTTGGCAGGAGGCATATCTGTCACAAATGTTCTTTTACCTTGACTGCTCTCGCTCACAACAATTTACAAGCAGTAAGCATCAGCAAAAATCCTTCACACACACACACACACACACACACACACACACGGCATTCAGCTTTGGTGTCAACAATTTGATTTTAAGACATTAGAAAGTTAAGCCAGCCAGATGCCTGAATAGTAGTAGTGCATCAAAATAAGTGCAAACAGGTGTGCGCAATTGCAATTTTAATAGCTATTATATGACATAAGCAAATACTCACTTCCTCCCATGTTTATAAACAGCTAGAAATAATGAAATCCCACCTACATACAGCAGCTCAGTTTGATAGCAGTAACCAAAGCACACATTCTTTTCTGCTTGCCACAGAGCAGCTCTTAACTAAATGGCATTTGGCCAGCTACTGTATTTGGGTCAATAGCAATGCAAGCTCAACACTGAAGAGATAAAATGTGTCACAGTGAAGGTAAAGGCCAAGAGTAAACAAACACACTGGGGATTTTACTGTCATCCACTATTACACTAATAGAGTGACAAATGCATACAGTATTGGCTTCTTGTCTTGGGCAGTTTGACTTCTTATAGGTATTCAATGGAACAATTATCATTAGCCTCTTATTAGCAAAAATAAGTATATGCTTTTTGACACATCAGCTACAAGTAGGAGCACAAATGAGAGATGTGTGGAGGAATAATTTCAACGATGAATCAGACAGATATAAAACACGTGGCCCATGGGACTGGATGTCTCCGAAGACTACGGTTAATAGCAAGACAAGACAGATATGATAAACTCTATCACAGGGTTCTCTTTACCTTAAAGGCATAGCAAACTCCTTAAAATTGTACAATAAATCACATTTCAGTTTTTTGACAAATAATGCTGTCTACAGCATACTGTAGCAACAATAGCAATTCATACCAGGCACAATGAAGACAGACAGGAGAACGAGAAGAGAAAGCATAGATCTCAGTAGATCTGGAACCTTCAGATCTTGAGGAGTTTATAATTTCCACTTAATTTGACAGTAAATAAAATATATTTCCCCTGTACTTTAATTTGGAATTACAAGAGGGAGAGCTAAGAGAGGTACAACCACACAGCATGAGCTGGAAATTTACTTAGGCACACTTAAGAATTTCATAAACACAAAATTATGCCATAACATAAAGAAAACACACACCAACATGCAATTGGCTAACAACACAGAAAAATACATTATTCCAGTGTGCTTTACAAGCAGCCCAGCGGCTGTTCTCACTGAGGTGGACAGAGCATAAGGTATATGTCTAACCACAGCTTCACAAATATTGGATTTATTGTAGGACTACTGTACTAGGCTGCACTCAGATTAAACAGGTGTTACTGTTATAGTGGCCTCAATAATCTTGAACTATAGTGAGCTAGAATGAGTTAAGTAAATAAAGCACTGCTGCTATACAAAAGAGATCATCAGAATGTCTATAACAGAAGACAGTAACTGTACAGTCGTCTCGTTTGACAACCTTAGTTGTCAAACGAGACCTTAGTAAATTATTCTAAATTATTTGTGACTCTGACAAAAGCACACAAACAAAAATGATGTGCTCTCTTGAAATGACTGTTTCCCTATAAATGTCTCTATCTCTTTAAACCCTCTAGTCTGTGGTGATCCATCACTTTCAGGTATTAGCACTACCACGTCACTGCTGCATTTACTAGCACTACTACTGCTGCTACTCATACTATTACTACTACATCTACTACTGTATCACTCTACAATTATAACTATTAATAATGTTGTTATTAGTACTTTACTAGTAAATCCTCACCAGTAGTAAAATTGCATACAAATCGGTACACTACATCTACTGCTACTTGTATTAATGTCATATTAGCATAGGTAATATTACTATTATCACTAATGGCAAATTGTTACTTCTTCAACCATTTGCTGCTAGTGATACTACTACATTGTTCATACTACTACCATTAGTTACCTACCATTAATAAATTGTTTTGTGAAATTAGCCTATAAAATGCAACAGACAGTGCTCGGAAAAGAAAGTTCCTTTCCTGCTGCCACCCATACTAAGCAAATCACTTTGCATCAAAGTGTCCACAAAATATCCCTTTGCAATGTATTTAAATACATTGCAAAACAGAAAACAAACAAACAAACAAACAAAAAAAAAAACACTATTCATCCACCATGCTTAAAAATATGTATTAAAAGACTTTGCAAAAGGTGTTTCTGGTGTACTGTCTCACAGAGTGCAAAGTTTACTCTACTAAGACATGTATCTCATTCTACTTCTAGCATATAGGGAAAGTCAAAACTTCACAGAGGAGCAACAGGTTAGATATATGTATATGGTGATGTATCTGTTCTTTAAAAGAATCTTCTGTAATAGCCTGGACAGCGATAAAGCAAAGTAAAGACTGAAGATTAATCGATGGAAGATTAGTTTTTAAAGATTGAAATAAATGCCTTGTTCCGATACACAGGCGCTGTTCAAAGATCCGTGGTGCTGAAACTCTCAGAGGCAGTACGGACTACTGTCACAAACCGTGGGTCTTTATTTCTTCTCGTTTAAACGGTTTTCGTTTCTTTTCGTTTAAATGGTTTTTAATTTATCTTTGACGAGGTCAGCCCACAGCAGCCTAAAGCAGGCAGATTTCACCGACGAGATGCTGGCTGCTGTAGCCTGACCAGCACACTGACATGCGACAAGCTTGCAATGCGCTAGAGCAGCTCCCGTACTTTCAACAACACGTGAAACACCACCTGCAGCTAGCAAAGAACACCAGCCTGACGAGCAGCACACACATCATACAGCTCAATAGGCACAATTGTGGAGAAAGCCTGGTGAATGAGCGTGCAAAGTGTCAAAAGCAACCTTTTGCTACAACCACTAAGACTTATGCAATGTGTCACGAGATGTGAACGACAGCTACATAGCATAACTTCCTTTGCTGTAAAAACACCGGTAAACATATTCGTCTGTCATCAAAATAATAACCTGTTTAATCTGTCGTGAGTACTATGAACATTAAACTCTCCAGTGTTCTGCAATGAGGCAGTCATATGAAACACTTGAAGGAAGCATGTGGCTAAAATACACAATTTCATCACAACTATGCTACAGTACGGACACAGTTGGGATTGTATTAAAACGCTTGGAATACAGTATAACAATTTAGCATGCGGAGTATTCGAAGAAACGTGTAACTTTAAGTTCTGCTGATATACACAACGTACAGAAAGAAACACACACACACACACACACACACACACACACACACACAGCCCAAACACAACGTAAACACAACACAGCACAGCCCTGTATAGCCATAGGTTGAACTTAACACTTCTAACCTTCTATTTCATTTTCCATTGGAGTCCAGCTCAAAGCAAAAAAACACAAACAAACAAAAAAAAAAAAAAAAAAAAAAAAAAAAACTGCCCCTTTTGTCTTTTAGGAAATGCAGGAGTCATTCAATGGCATCCTGACCCAAAGAAGTCCAACCATGGCTGCATTTCACTCAAATTGCAGTTTTCCTCCACAGTCTGTCGGTCAAGCCACTGAATGATGTTATGAGGAGGAAAAACACAAAAATGAATATCCTTCGTGTAGACTGAATCTCAATCTCAACACAGCACTAGTCAACAATAGAACAAAGTGAGGGAACAGAGCGACGTGAGAGAGAGAGAGAGAGAGAGAGAGAGAGAGAGAGAGAGAGATGAAGACCGCTCACTACTCTTCTTCCTCTAATAGCCCCCTCCTCCTCTTCACTTGTTTCTCTTGGGCTATACCCCCACCTCTCTCTCTCTCTCTCTCTCTCTCTCACACACACACACACACACACACACACACACACACACACACACACACACACACTTTCCTAGTGTTTCTAGTAGTCGCTGCTATCCCAGCCTGCAGTAAAATGACAAATACCGCCGCTAGGAGACGTCGTGCGCACGTGCCACCGGTAAACAGACGCCCTTCATTACCGTTAACTGTCTCCTTCTCGAGCCGTTTATTATGATTATTGTTATTATTAGGATATTGTTATTTTTATTTTATTATTGTAGGCTGATATCTTTGTCTACTCGACGCGTAAGGATGTGATTGTGAATTCGCTTCATTGTGCGCCTGAACTTGAGTCTCTCCTGTACCGGAGAGTCGGTGCAACAGTTTTAAAGAACGACTCTAATTTCCCTCCTCCCCGGCATATTGTCTGAATCTAACCTTGTCCTGTTTGCGACAGTTTACCGTGTTTACCCCAGCACGCCCACTCCTCCGCTCCTGCATTGTGCGGACACGTTCTGCCGCTTGTCACGCCGGTGTAGTTTCTAGGTTACTCAGTATTATCAATACGCTCCCTTTAACACTGACAGTCAGTGAGCCGCTATGCGTGACTGTAATTTGGACGTTCCCAGCGAACTTCTCCCGGTGTGGGCCGTGGGATCTGGGCAGAGGGATTTATTGGGGCGGTCGGTGAGAGATCTGCAGCTCCGATAGCTTTACCTCTGTCTCTTCTGTCCTGCCCATGGCTCCGTACCTGCAGTGCTGCAGAGAAAAAGCGCCCCTTCCCCCACTCTGCATTATGACAAATCAAGGCAGGCAGGCAGCTGTGCCATTAGCACATCACAGCACAGTGAGTCTTCCATGGGAGAACAAATTCACAAGCTGTACAAGACACTGCCACGGTCTGAGACAAAATATTGAATATGGAACATATGTCAGCAGCCTATAGTCAATTAGGTAACCGACCGCAGGGGTTAAGTAGCGTCTGTTCAGCTACAGGCGCATTAGGTGACACGACTGTTACCGTCGCCCAAGTGTTTTTCTAGTGTGTGAATTACTTGCTGTTCTGTAAGCGCTGTAAACACTTTTTTTTTTTTTTTTTTTTTTTTTTTTTTTTTTTTTTTTTTAGTTTTCTAAATTTTCAATTTTCTAGTGGTTAAACATTGTGGGCATTACAGATATGATACTCCATCTTTTTCAGCTTTAAATCTCTGATGCCCAGATGATTAAATGCTGCTCGACTTTCGAAAAAGCTTAAGTAGTCTGGACTCTACGGGGAATGGAATTTCTCTGTGAACATTAGTAAAATCGGTAAACCAATCCAAACAAGCGCAAACGTTTATATTTATTTTTAAATTAAAAAAAAAAATTTCTCCTGGATTTTTATGCCATAGTTGTTGTCCATAGTGCGGTGGTGCTGAAGCTTTGCCATGGGTTTCTACTTGATCCTGGCGATAACAATTTCTGGTAGTAATAATAATCTAAGGGATAAAAACGATGAGCATGACTGTAGGATTTTCAGGGGAACAATAATTCCATTTCGATATGATTAACCCCTCAACCCACTTTTCTGTCTGTCTGTGTCACACACACACACACACACACACACACACACACACACACACACACACACACACACACACACAGGGTGACTCACTTGATAACATATCAGCTTAACTGCTGCATGTTACAGACAGCTAAAATGCATACAAACAGGAGTCCACCATTTACAATTTTATGTAACATTCCACAGGCATATCATAACAGTGTCAGTATTATTTAATTTGTGCCAATTCATTTCATATGACTTGTCAGACACATTACTATGAATCTCTTTCTCCATCTGAATCAATCTCAACCTTCAGTAGCTGGACATGAAAGATAGAAATACATTTTACAAGTGAACAGACAATATTACATGCTTTTAGTCATCCTAAAATCTGAGACCATGCATATTTATGATGTGAACTGAGAGATGGCAAACAAGGGGTTAATGTAAGTAAGGTAATAGGGTGGGCTGTGTTTTCCCTGAGACAGCCCTCCTTAACTGGTTCTGTGAATGGGCCAGTGAGGCAGTAGGGTATGAATGGCGGAGGGATCCACTGGTTCTGCTGTGTGTGGGAACCGCCAGCTCCCAATTACTCACTCCCACTCCCTCAAGGGCCGTCTGCAATGCAGCTGTCCTGTGAGCCTGTACTTTGTCGTGCCCTACTTTACTCTGTCAATGCTCAAGCACTGCAGCAAAGCTCCCTTAGCACCACATATGCTAACATACAATTACAAATGCTTGTACAAATGCATGTTATACTGTGCACATCTTGTGATGCAAAGACTTAATTTGATTTTAAACTGAACTGAAGTTTATGCAACAATGCCTATTTACCATTGTGTTAACCATTGTATTGTTAGATGCAAATCACACCAATGGCCTTCTTATTGACTGCTTGCAACACATGGTTAATGACAGAAGCTGAGATAATAAGATTTGTCTATTACTGACCTTTTCAAGATTCTCTTTACTTGATTTAAGTTAAATTCATCAAAAAATTCTATAACATTAAAGTATGTGACATACGCAACTGCACTGTAATGTATAACTTACATATCCTAGTGCAACACAAACTGCTACTTGAAAGGGGATGATTGTCGTTTTAAATCATGACATATCTGACAGAACACATCCTAACACTATAGTGTGAAGAGTCAAAGCAGTTTCTCTGTTTTATACAGAAAAAGGTATCTTTCAATACTGTAGCAAGGTTAAAGGTCCTGAAATACCACTTATACAATCTGTGTATATATGTCGCTGGTCATCCAAAATAAAGATGTTTCAGTGATATTCACCTTGTTTGATCAAGGACCAAATGACCAGCACAATTAAAAATGACATAGACATTACATTCTATATGGACCTCAATTTCTTTCTGTTAGCTACCTCTCCTCTCCTGAAATTCTGACGTTCTGTTATTGTTATTCTGCTGTAAGAACATTAAAACCAACATAAATTTCTATCCAAACTGAATATTTGTGCAAAAAAAATATTTCACTGCAATGCTTTTACTTAAACCTTCAACAATTAGCTGTACATGTGTTTGGTTACAGAGAAAACTAATGCATATGAAAGGGTAAATTGTGACTATGTAACTTAGTACAAAGCAAGCATTGTAATGCATGATGGGCATTTGTAATGCATGATGATCCAGCAGATCAAAATTAACAAACTTTCCAAGGCCATAGGAAACAGTGAGACAAAAAATATTAGAAGATGGGAAGACAGGAAGAGGAGGAGAAAAGTGAGATAACAGAGAGAGAGAGAGAGAGAGAGAGAAAGAGGTGCTAGACATACCATCTAGTGAGAGCCAGTCGTGCTGAGATGACGGCAGCGAAGGAAGAGCTCGGGCTTTGTATTCAAATACCACAGAGTTGGAGATAATCTGGTTACTGACAGCCACCTGCAGTGTCACCAGGCCTGTGTCATGAGCTGGAGGAAAGTGGATGGAGCAAATTCAGTACACATGTATAGTACATACAGTATGTAGTATATACACTGTGACCATTACATTTTAAAATCTGTTTATTGGAAATGACTGGCACAGTTTTCCCCGCAGAACAACTGTAATGTAAGTGCAAAGAAAATAATGTAAAGCTAGATATGAAATGAAACATTTATAATATTATATTAGTTTTTAACAATGCTAATCTACTGTACATTATCATAGCAACGTGGTGCCAATAAAGTTTAAACTGCTATATCTTTCAGTAAAAAATACATGTTTGACAGTTGTTTGATATGTATGTTTGATAGACATAGCTGTTGATATAGGGTTTGACAGTATGTGAACATAGCAAAACCAGAATTTGCTAAAATTAAATCTCTGTGATGTTTGTAAACCACGTGACAGTGAAACCTCCCTGTCAACATGCCTTCTGTTCTTTAAACTATGTCAGAAACTTGCTTATCGTACCTGGGCAGTAGCAGCGCAGCACCCCTGGCTGGATGAGGGAGGCAGGGACAGAAATCTGGTCAAACAGGCAGCTGTAGTTTGAGCTGGCCTCTTGCCAGGGCCCAGTGATCAGCACCTTCACTCCACCCTGCAAAAGAGATGAAACTGAGTAAATAGTCCCTCACACCTGCCAAATCAGGTTATACTCAGTACATAATGTGATATTGCCTGCCATCTAGCGTACACAGCTAAGAATGACACCAATAAGAAGAAAACAAATGTTATACCGTCTTCTACTGCCATCATGTGGATAACCAATGTCATTTCATTCGACACTCCACAGATATTAAAATGTGCTGCCCTCCAGAGTTTCATTTATGATACTGCTAATCATAACTGAAATACCAAGAAGATGTATGTTTTGATAATGTAGTAATTTG
This sequence comes from Lucifuga dentata, assembly GCA_014773175.1. Lineage (NCBI taxonomy): Eukaryota > Metazoa > Chordata > Actinopteri > Ophidiiformes > Bythitidae > Lucifuga > Lucifuga dentata. Next base: position 48,925 of record VXCM01000778.1, read on the forward strand.
GTGAAAAGCTTAACAATATTAGGAAATGGAAGTAAAATATTTTCTAGAACCTACTGTTCATACAGAATGTTATTATCCTGACTTGGTAATCACAGCACTTGACTCTTCTGGTGCTTCAGCATTGGAAAAACCCTCTTACAAGAGCAGTGACAGCAACAAATTCTTATTTTGCTTTGTTATTATTTTGTTAGCTGATTATTTTGATAGCTACTTTCTTCATTATTTGTAAAACTGTTGCCTTTTCTGAATGCCATTAATCTGAAGCCTTCACTACTTATTCAGTGGTTGTGACTTGGGCACTTGTCTTTTTCTCTAAATGAAAGAGCAGGATTCATACCTAGGTTTTAAAATATAAAAATGCTTTTGATGTTAGATTTAGACTTGCTGAGCTGACAGCATTTCAGTTTTGTTTTATGTATATATTTACAGTAAACTAATAGCATATCAGTATATTACATGATGGTTGTATTTACTGTGCCAAAATTGCTGTCTGAAACAATAAATGAGTGATAGCTGTATTTGCCTCCTTTTTGGTTTCTTGAGTTACATTCTTCTCTAATTTAAAATGTTATATGCCTCATCAATTGTCTCTCTGAATACAAATTTAAATATATAATAACTTTTTTGTACCAGGAATTCAGCGTTCTGAATGAAGCCACTGAAACAAATAAAACCTGTAAAGGGTGTGGACAGCCTTTGCACTATAAATGCTGATGGCAGACATGATACCTGAATGTCATGTGTTTACTACACACACATGCCAAGGCCCTTACACACAACAAAAAGGGAAAAAAAATGTTTGTTTCCAACCTGGATCTCATTTTGGTAGCTCAAGCTGCCAAGTCACATTTTTATTATGTAAATAATTAGCATGTACAGACTATGTTTGGAGTATGTTTGGATACATAGATAGATAGATGCACAGGCAACTAAATCAATATCAATGAGGCCAAAACTACTACCATATTGTAAAGAAATACATTTTTCTTCAAGAAGGACTGAGTGCTCACCTCAGGGTATGACCACTCAGGGGAGTAGTCAGTGACCATGAAGAGTCGGCCAGTAGCCTGGAGCATTCCCAGAGCCCCTTGAGCAACAGCTGCAGAAACCACCTCTGCTACATTCATGTAAGACAACGAGCCTGCCTCTCCGGTGGTTCCTGCTGCTCCGGTCCCTCCACTCAGAGACTGGGGGCTGCAGCAGGATTGAAGACAGAGCTCTGAGGGACTGTAGCCAGATCCCCTGGTCCCTCCATCTTCCTGGCCTTGCTGGGGGGGCCCACCAGCTGTGTTCTGACTATCTGAGCTATGAGATGCCACCAGCTGATGTGCGTATAGGGCCCCTCCAGCCGACATGGTGGTTCCACTGCCATCCACTGAGATGAAGTCATTGATGAGGTCAGAGAACTGATTTCCAAAGGAGATGTCAAAATGATCCAGACTGATCTCCATGCCTGTTCCCCCTGCTCCTCCATTACTGGCCCCTCCACCTAGTCCTTGGTGCGCTCCAACAGTGTTGTAGAGTCCCTGGACCATGCCTGTGCCTTGGAGGAGAGGCTGTAGTTGCTGTTGCTGCTGGGTGCGGTTGCTGTTATCATTGTTGTTTCCATTATGAATTGCTACTCCCTCCCCTGCACCTCCTGCTCCCCCTCCTCCTCCATCTGAGGCTTGCTGCAGATAGTGTTCTGCACCCCCTCCCTCTCTGTTCCCTGCTCCACAGGTTTGAATGTGGTCCCCAGCCTTGAGTAAACTCTCTGCTCCATTCTCAGTGGCTCCAGCCTGACCTGAACTCACACTGCCTGGTTGCTCCAGACCCACCACCTCCTCATGCTCAGTTCCCATCCCAGGAAAGCTCCCCTGGTACTGTAGCAGCTGGAGTGAGCCAGCCTGTCCAGGCCCCTCTGTGGGTGAGCCTCCATTGCAGTTGGCCCTATGCTGGCTCTGGTGGGCCTGGTGGTGGTGATGGAGGTGGCCATTGCTGCCTGGGGACTCTGTCTTCACCACCTGCATGCCCAGATAAGCTCCAGAATCATGGGAGTTGTGCTCCATTAAATGAGTTTTCTGGCCCATGCTGGGCCTCCCCTGCTGAGTCTGCCCAGTCTGAGATGCATCCTGGAGGAAGAAGCTGGATGAACGATTCTGGTGGGACATGTGAGGGCTGGACATGGCCTGACCATAGCCCATTGTGGTAGCACTGGAGGTATACTCCTGCTTGGCATCAATGGCACTGAAATCCATCTGTTCTAGGGTGGTGCTGGGACTTAGACCTCCACCAGAAGGAAGTAGGGAGCCTTGTGGAGTCAGAGTGAGGCTGCCCTGGCCTGAACCAGTACCAGATGACGCAGACACACCGCTGCCACAGTTTACTACTGCCCCCACCTGGTATCCACTCTCCTTGGCCAGTTGCTGCTCAAAGGATGTGTCCTCTGTCTTGATGTTCTTTACTAAAACTGAACTGAAGCTGTAGCCATTGTCTGACATGGAGGGGGAGCGCTGTAGACTGCCATTGGTGGTGCTGCTGCTACCAGAGGAAGATGAGGCTGATGAGCAGTTGCCCTCTGTCTTCATTGCACTGCCTCCATAGGTCTGGCCCTGTTTAGGGTTGTTCAGGAAGCAGTCAGGGTCAAAGTTCATGTTGGTCTCTGGGATCTTGATGGTTCCAGAGTCCAAACTGCTGGTGAGCACCAGCTCCTCGGACACTCCTGCTGTAGACAACATTGCCAGACTGTCTGCTGCTGTTGTAGTCCCAGATTCCCCTACTCCACCACTGGGGAAGGCAAATTTGTGACTATCAGTGGCCACAGACATCACCAGGCCCTGTGAGGTGGCATCAGGACCCATCAGGTGAGGGTTGGGACCGCCAGTAGGAGACATACTGTAAACAGGGTCTCCAGTAACCTCAGACATGAAGACACTCTGGGACAGGCCAGACATGACTGAAGCCACATGACTCATCCCTGTTACTACAGGGCTGTCTGCCATGTCTGGATCGCTGTTGAGCCCACTGCTGATGGAGACAGGGGAGTTCTGTGTAGTATCAGGTACCTCAACCTGGTTGGTGGATGACACCTCAGTGCTATTCTGGTGGAGCAGGACAGGCTTGTGGACTTTGCCATTGCGTTTTTCTCTGGCATTGTCCCCTCCACCTCCTCCCCCAGAGCTTTTTGCTCCACCATGGGTACTGTGCTCAGTTTTCCCCTCTGACACATCATTGTTTTGTACTTCAGAATGGGCACTGCTATAGCCCCCTGAGCGGGGGTCCACCTTGGGAGAGATGATACGGTGTTTGGCGCTGTTGCACTTGTGGTGCACACTGCTCCCTGCACCTGTATAGGGTCAAACAGAGAGAGAGAGAGAGAGTGGGAGAGAGAGAGAGAGAGAGAGAGAGAGAGAGATGGGTAATTGGGATGAGGGATAGAGAGGGAAAGGAATCCTTTTAAGATAAAACTAAAGCATGGCTTGTTACCTGAACTAATCAGAAATAAAAATACAAGTGAGGGTTACAGAGAATATTTCTAATGCAGACATTATCAAACAACTTTCTGCTTTCGAATTGCATCTTAGTGAAATTACACAGCAGCATAACATTCTAGAACAGCTGGGCTATTTCAGATATGGCACTGACATATCAGCAAACAAAATATAATATTTTGACATCCCCTGCCAGTAAAAGACTTCAACCATCTCCGGTCTACCACATAACAACTTGTCTTTATGTGACCTTTCTTTTTGTCTCACTGCATTATCCAGACCAAACTCTATCCCACCCACAAGCCCTTACCCAAGGTGCCTGTGCAGAGGCAGTTGTGAGTCCGGGGAGGTGGCTTAGTTTGGTGGCTGTCCAGAATCTGTTGCACCAGCTGCTCCACTGAGAAGCCAGAGCTGCTGTTCCCATTGCTGCAAGTCCACTTGATGCCATGAACTGCCGGGAGAGAGGAGGAGACAGAGATGTCAGCCAGCTCAACAGACCACCAGCTATGCCAACCCCCCGCCCCACCCACTGCACTCCCTGTCTCCCTACCAACGTGCCTCTTTGAGCTCATTGGACACCTTTCTCAGTGCCTCAGCCATCCTGGTACAACAGAAAAAGTAAAATTTTTGAAGGAAGTTAAACAACCCATTAACTGGCATGGGATTAAATGCTGCCTTTATTGGTAGTACAGGTAATGTTGGTAATAGCAGCATCATCAGTTGAAGTACACATAGTGTTACCAATAGCAATAGTGATGGTAGTAATAGTCATTGTAGTGTTAATAATAGTAATATTAACTAGTTAGCATGTAACTACCAAACTCTACATTGTGGCTTTCCCTAAAGCTTGAGGTAACTCTAAACCTCAATATCTTTTCCTTTACTTTCCCCTTTTTCTACCATGTTATGTTAGTTCAGAATAAGAACGTGGATTTTCTCTAGTCTCCCTTCACTGCAGTGCCAAGTCGTCTGTACTGCAATGGCACATCTTTAAAGCAGAAAGCAAAGTCAACCTTCAGTGTGTCTTGCTGCTCTGTGGCCTCCCCTCTGTGAGTGCTCATGAAGGGGACAGAAAGTCCAACCCTAGCCTAACCCACGACTCTGTTCTGACAGAGGAGCCACCGGGGAGGTACATCACCTCACTGCTGCTGGTTCTGCTGCTGCACTGAGGGAAAAAGAGAGGCTTTCTCCTGTAAAGCTCCACTCCCTGCCTCAGTCACACCTCAGCAGCACCTCCTAACACTTTTCATCGTTCTAGTTGCCAACCAGCCACCATTTTTGATGAGACAGATAGCGGCTTTAGGGGCTGTATGGACCTAGGAAACATCATTGAGTGCTGCAGTGCTCAGGATATCAAGTAGGAAAAAGGTAAGAATTCAGAAATGAAGCTTATTTAGATTATCAAACAAAATCAAGCCAAGCTGAGCATTTAATATGAATGCCCTGCATTTTAATAGCTGCACTGGTAACACTGGCAAGAGTGAGACACTGTAAGGATGAGGTTTAAAGCATAAATAGAGTAAGGAATTGATAAGTGAATGTCTGTTTGCATGTGAGATAAAAGGCGATAGAAAACACTGTAGTGTAAGCATGAGGGTGAAAGTAGAGGGTATGAGTGTGTGTGTGTGTGTGTGTGGAAGGGGGGTAAAAGATATCGAGGATTAATGATAAGACTAGTTAAGGTAAAACTGTAAACCTGCATATGGAAGACTGATCTTGATCTAACTTGAAAGTTTTGAGATCCTTTGGCAGATTACAGGCTGGTCACCAGCAGAGGTACAGTGATGAAGCTAAAACCACACAGCATGGCTTTCTGCTCCACCGACAGCTTTCTGTGGCATAATTCACGTCTACTGAAATGTAGATGTGAATTATTTTGAACTTTAATGAAGTTATTTTCATTCAGTTACTCTAAGTGGGTTAAGATTTGCTTGAATGGACACTACCACCGACAGGAAGACTTTATTGTAGTGATTATTATCAGTGTATTAATAAATACATTTATTTGTTTATCTGGAGACCCAATAACAAAGTGGGAATCATCTTCTGTGATGAAGTCAAAAAAGCTTGACAGAGAAAGAGGGAAAGTCTAATGGCAAGTCTAATGAAAGAGCTGTATCCCCATCCCCTATGTGTCCAAACAATCTTGTCTCTCCTCCTGATCCTTCATGCCAACATTGCTGCAGCCCTCTTCAGGCTTCAGCTAGACAGGCATCACCCCCAGAGGCTCTAGGTTGTTGACGTACATTTACCGCTGTGTCTGAATGTCTGCTCTCCTCACTGAGGGTTATGTTCCAAAGCAGACATGACAGGAGCAGTGCCACGAGGTTTAATCCCGGCAGCAGCAACTGCAATGGCACCATACAACAATCCAGTCACATCATCATCCTGATGACTGCATCCTGTCTTGAGCAGCATCACTCAGCCCTAATGACAAACACAGTGATCTGTAGGGTGCACGCATATCCATGGGCAATACATGGGACAGTGGACAAAAGTTTACATGATGGCCTGCCCTTTGTCTCTTGTTTGGTGTGTTCTTCTCTGGCCCTGTCTGTCTAGCCTGGAGACAGGCCTTCAGTCTGTGTGAATGTTTGTTGAAGCCACTCATGCGCTATCTGTCAGCAGGCTAGGGGCATGGCTGAGGAGGCTGCGGCTGTGTGTTTATAGTATTAGCCAAAAAGTAAATCAAACTGGCTGCCTTGTCTATGGAATTCTAGCCTGACTGAGCAGGGAAAGCCAGATTCTTACCCCCTCTCATCTTCTCTTTCTCATCAAACGCTGTAGGGTGTTAAGGAGGATGAGGTCAGACAAGGCCAAGTTTCACAGGGCTTATATTCTAACTGCTGTGAGTGAGCATCTGTGCATGTGAGAGGAAGTGTGTGTGAGTTTTTCTGACTCTGAGTGTTGGTTATTTGAGTCTGCACAAGAGTGTGTGTTCTTGTTGCGGGGGCAACAAAATTAGCTCAAATGAGTCATGAAATCCAAAATTTTCCTTTGTTTTTTTTTTTTTTTTTTNTTTTTTTTTTTTTTTTTGTATCATTAGAGGTGTCAGATGCTTCTCACAGTAAGATTTTCTGAAGAAAACAAAACTACAAGAAAAAATAAAGATGGTAAAGACCAATTATACTGCTGAAGTTGACACTGCTCTGGAAAAATAACTTATTTGATCTTAAACAAAGGGTGCATGACTCACATAAAGTCAGCTTGTGAAATAGGAACCATCATCATTATGTGACATGCACTTTTCTAACATACCAGGAATGTTGAGTACAGTATGGGGTTCCACTTTAAAAATATACTACCTTTCTCTATCAATTATGCATTCTTTGTCGTTCTGGAGATTGCACAGTACTAATAAAGGGAGAAAGGAAACTTATCCTGCCTTGTTCATCTATGCAGATGCTCTGAGGACTGAGAAGTTCTGCTGTATGTACAAAAAGAGATCCAGAGCACTGCACACACACTACAGTGTATTATAGCACCCCTGCGCATGAATCACATCGAATGATAAAGGTAAATTGCTTGTTGTAAAGCACAGGTCAGTTTGGAATAAAAAATCTATTGTATTTTCAGGATTATTATATAAATTAAAAATGAATAAAGCATGGGAAATATTGCATGACCATCACTGGTCATTACTTCTAACATCGAGGCAGGTTGTTATCTTGTAAGACAACTAGGTGGCAATGTTGCTCTTCCATTGAGTTTTTGCCTGACACACTGACTATTTCAGGAGAAAGAAAGAGGGATAGAAAGAAGCAAGAAAGTAGGAGAGGGTTTTTTTGCTCTTTATGTAGCCCCTCATGTAGCCTGGCAGCTAGAAGGCATCACACGCTCACCCTTTTTGTCCCAACAACTCCCAAAGTTAATGACTTTACACATTACTGAAAATGTGCTTCGTTTTTACATTAAGCCACAGATGTAATGAATACAGTAAGCAGTTGTTGCAGTGTCCTGAGGTAACGCTTTATGTTAAAGTATGTCCTAAAACTGATAGCAAGCAGAACAGTAAGAAGGATAACGATATAACCAACATCTCGGTGATGATGCTGTGGGCCATGCAGCCTTGTCAGTATGCAGCCAGCATACGTGAAGCTACTGACATGTTCATCTTTACCTTGCCATATCACCAGTAGCTGGCCATCAAAATATCAGTCACAGCCATGACAAACCTCACCAGACACACTCAAATGACAGTCTGATTGTTGAAGATACTTTAATGGCTCTCTCAAAGATTTTTAATACCTGACAATTTCGCCAGTTATCATCATCCGACAAACCTTGGCATTTTCCCAAACATCTCCTCAATCTTTGGGGAAGTCTAGACACTCATAAGAAAACACGTAGCGCGTCTCACAGAACATTAGTAAAGCTGGTAATACCGGGGATCAACTCACTGAGAGGGAAGCGAGATAGAGAAAAACCAAAAGAGAAAGAAGGGTGGAGGGGGGATTTCTGGTGAGTCAGACAATCTTCCTCCCACACGCTAACATGAATCAATAAACAGCTATCCTCCCTACTCTGCTTTGCCTTCCTTCTTGGGCCAGAGAGGAGGCACACTCTCAGCCTGGACACAGTGGTGCCACAGGTCCAGAGGAAGAGCTGACCTTTGACCTCTATCTAGCAGCTGGCTCCAGAAAGGCCACATACTCATACAACAATGTAAGAACACTCAGGAACTGAGGATGCTCTCTGACTCAGCTGCTGGGTGCACTTAATGTACATGCTAAGAGCTAATAGGACAGGAAATTAAATCTTCAGACAAAACCACCTGCTGCTGTCTGTAGTTTCTCCTTGCATTTAGACATGCAAAGATTATTAAAGCCTTTTTATAGGAGACAGCAGCTGTTTATATTAAAGACTTCGAAATGTGCTGAGATTGGAGTAGCAATAAATGATGACTGCATAGTTCAATACTCACACATAGGTTTGAGCTGGCCAATCAGCTCCTCCTTGGTCCACTTGGCCCACTCCTTCTTGTCTGTATTGATGGAGCACAGGATCGGACCACATGGTTTCCCACAATCCTCAATGGCTGGAACATTCAAATAGTGGACGAGGACAATATCGGGGTTCTGTGGAGGAGACGAGGGTGGGGGTGGGTAGACACAAAGAGATTAGACAAGACAATGTTAAAGATAGTCTAAAGTAGACATAGAGTGTGCTTTCTTCAGGATACAACAGCAAGGAATGGTAGTGACACAGAAATTTTGGCTCAGCTGTGAAGGCTTTTATGTGGAAAATCCCAGATGGTTTGTGGGAAGTAAAATGTTGCTGAACTACAAACACTATGGTAACCCTCACATGGAGACCGGAGCCTGAGAACAACACAAACACAACCAGGATGCAGACTAAATCTGGCATCAGGAATCAGCAATAATAATTATTATGACTATCTAGCAATCTCAGTTCCTTCAGATGTAAAATTTAAATGCCACTGAAGCCTGTCTCCAGATTTAACATTCTAAAATGTGTAAAAGCCCTGCCTTGTCCTTCTCGTTCCGATAGCAGATGCCTCGTTGATGCTCTTAGCTTGTGTCTCTTATCAAACTTGTATGATTCATAAAGGTTTACAACTTGGGACAATTCGAATCTCTGCCGAGTCTTGAACTTTTCCTCAACATTATCTCTTAATCTTCACGTGTCTGTATATGTGTGCATTCTGGTACACTGTGTAAATAGACTGGAGCTGATGAGTACACAGGTCTGTGTACATGTGGTCAAATGTGTGATGTGATGCATGCATGCATGTGTGTGCTTCATGTCTGCTTCGTGTGTGTGTGTGTGTGTGTGTGTGTGTATGTGTGTGTGTGTGTGTAATTANTCATGTCTGCTTCGTGTGTGTGTGTGTGTGTGTGTGTGTGTATGTGTGTGTGTGTGTGTAATTACAATGTGTGCTCATGTAACACACTTATGGCATTTTGTCAAATCCTCCCACATGGTGAGTTGATGCCCTCAATTAACTCTGCCTGTATTTACTAAGTCAGAACTCAACAATTTGCCACCTGCAAATTGTTACTGCGTTACCTCGGCAACTTCCCTAAATTGACACAGCATATAAATAATAGGTGGCGTTTAAAGGAATGTTGTGCTAGTGTGAATAACATCAATTTGGTTCAGTAATCATTAAAAGCTTTGATTAGGGAGCATAGCACACGCTCACATGAGGAATAGTTCCCGTTTCTCGTCCTTATCGTTTCAATTTATTATAAACATGCTAATGCCAATAAGCCAGCACAAATTGAACACACCTATACAGCACAACAGCTTCCCACCAACACATGAGATACACATAAAAGCTACAGTGATTATAAGGAACATGTAGGCTGGCAAAACGCAGCTACAGTATATGAAAGGAAAATTATAATTAGATGGGTGCATACACACGTGCACCCACCCACCCACACACACAAAAACAGATGTGCACACATACATGCATACACACACCTAAATAAGACACAAGAATCGACAAAGCTACAAAGACCTTGATAGAGAAAAATGCCGTGACAACGTGTGTGACTGCAGTTTGAAGCTTCATCAGTACTAAGTGGCAAATAAATCAAGGTGCTGCTAGGTCTGTGCTCCCTCTCAGTGTGTGCCATTAATCTGGTGCTAGCCCCCCTCTCTCTTCCTCTCTCCTTCTCCCCTTTCATCAGACAGGGGTGTGGTTGGAGGCACACAGATCCATAGAAACAATTACTATTCTGAAAAAAAAAAACAAACAAACAAAAAAAAAAAANAAAAAAAAAAAAAAACACATCAGGATCCCAATCATACCAACAGTTATCCCCATCTCTGTTCTGTCTGGAAGGATGTTTATGCTGGGCAGCCACAGCTCTGTAGCAGGACAGGTGAAGAGCTGCACAGTAAGCAGGGCTTATGTAAAGCAGTCTCAGGAGGATAGATGACCCTCCTCCACCCCTACCACCAGGACCTGGAGCTGGACAGTGTGTTATCTCACTGCTTTCCCTGTTCGCTGTCATTGGAGTGGACACTGGGTGACTGCTGCAACCCTGTTTGGATGGTGACACCACGGGGCAGTGTGTGATGTGCCCCAGATGGCATCACCAGCTGTGTCAATAGTTGAGAGATGCCCTAAATCTTTAATTGGAATGAGAGGGGTGAATACAGACGGCTTCATTCAACTGCTGTATGTGTGAACGTAAACGTATGTGCATGTATGGCTGCAGGTGCAATGAATATGCACAAACAGAGTCGCAGCTAACAAAAGTGTATGCAAACACACACAAACAGAGCGAACAAGGACAAACTCATTAACATACTGTAACAGACACACTCACAAGCCACACAAGGGTTAGCAGCACAAAATCAGACACATGATTATGCGCAAACACCTCCTTCAAACACCCACACTCCCAGCTGTGTCCTACCTTTTCACTCTTTGTCACATATATATGCACACAAATGCACAAAACAGAAATGAGGAGACCATGTGGCAAGCTTTCAGCTCTGAATATAAGCTATCTGTATTGCTGTTTCACTATAGCGAATCTGCTATCAGTTGTAAACCAAGGAAGGAGCCAGAGGCGCATGATGTCTGGAACTTTCTCTCCCTTCCCCCATTCTTGTTTTCCTTCTTCCTCTCTCCTTACTTTACAACACATTTAGCATCTCTCTCCCAACTCAGACTCGCCTCCACTCTGAGAGGGAAACAACACAATGAAAATGTAAAGCGTCACATAAATCTATCAGGATGGTAATTTAATTTAATTTCCTGCTGGCTGCTTTCTTTTTCCACAGTGTAATGTTAGGAGTTGGTCCTACAGAAGTGGGGGAAAAAAGGCTGAGGGGGGAACTTTTGCCTGGATACTATTTTCCAGAGAAAATGAGATCTCATTAACTTATTGATTAATTGTGTAATGTAGTCTTTTGGTTGTTTTTTTCACTTGTTTCCCATGTGGGTCTCAGGGCAGCTTTCCAGCCTCACTTCCGCAGTCGAAGGGAGAGTGGGATACAGTTGCAGCAGTCTGTGGTGAGCGTGTGTGGAAGGATGCGAAAGTAAGGCGCGAGTGTATGTGTGTGCGTGAGGTTAAAACTCTGGAAATATGTAGGTATCAGCATGTTAGCTAGAACTGTAAGCATGTGTGCCAATCATTCACAAGCTAAGGCTTCATAAAGCACAAAGGTATTTGGTGCGTGTAAAATGTAGCATGTCTCCAGCCAGCGTTTTGATGTTTCTGTGTTGTGTTAATGTTTACTGCAGCTCCCTGAAACAGATGGATAGATGTTGTGCTAATTACTAGCGGAGTCTTGGGGAGTCAGCCATGGGGGCGGAAGGCCTGCTGAGTGGGTGGTGGAGCGCNCCCACACACACACACACACACACATACACACTGAATAAGAGCACACAGAGGCATACTTGCCCACATAAATGCACACAAGTACACAAATATACTCATTCACACAATTACATACATGATAACCAATATGACAAATTGGTGCATGCACACACACATTGCCATTGCTACCAGAGGATAAAGGTGCTGTTGTAGCCAGGCAACAGGTTTCTCTGGCACCCACGCACTTAGAGACAGGCAGTGCTCCCACGTTCACAGTGACTGCCTACCTAATGTTGAAGTCATACACCCTGCTCTACACCAAAGGACAGGAAGGAGAGATACTTGCTAATGGAGCTGAAGACACGGACGGAGTTGGTGTTAGTGGATTTGGATATAGTGACCTTCTACTCTGTGCTGTACTATGAGGCAGCGAATATGTACATGGAGCTGCAGCTGAGATATAACTGAGACCGGACTACAAGGCTCAGCCACTGCTGGAAACTTGTATGAGTGGTCATGTAATGTGTCTGCTGTCTTGTTAAGTCTTTGTGACCCTGCTACAAACCATGCCACTCTCTTGGAATACCTCTCTGTAGCTGCCCACCACAGCTCATTAAAAGACAGCTAGATTAACAAAGAGAAAGAGACAGATTTTGAGATAGATACATGGAAAGAGAAAGAAAGACACAGAGACAGAAAGAAATGGAACAAGAGATACGGTTCTTATACTGGCAGGCAGGCAGCTCTGCTCTATGTTTTACTATCATAGGCCTCGCTTTTACAACCTGAGCACAAACATGATAAGAACAGCATTAAAATGAAAAGATCTTAATTGAGAGGGGATACTTCACGGCCCGTGGATGAGTTGAGGAGTGCAGGCAAAAAACTTGTTCCACCCTAATAAAATAACCCACACTAAGAAATGGGGGCTTCAAAGCCAGTCATACTGAAGTTGAGAGCAGAGCAGACAGGGGCTCAGGCCAGAGGAAAGCCTCCTTCTTCCAGTCCTACTCTGAGGAATTGGTAAAATACATAAATAGCCTGTGAATGAGTGTCTTGAGGCAGATTTCTGCACGTTGGTGGGTCTATGTGTACATCAGTATGCACACTTAGAGTTTGACTCCATGTTTTTCATGCTGTCTGTGTGTGTGGTCCGCATGAGAATTTGTGGTAGGAATATATTGATATGTGTACGTGAAATTTCATATCCATACAGTATGTGCGCACCTATGTGCTTTATGTATGATGTGTTTGTGCTGTGGTCTGTTGAATGGATACCAGAGGTGATTAGGATTCTGCACTCTGGGCTGTGAAGGGGCAGTTGCCCTGACAGTGGCATGGTGATGGATGGCATTGGGTGCCAGTCATTAGGCAGCCTTCTGGCCTCTGGCACTGAGGTTGCACTCTTAAACACAGCCCTCTCCCACCTGTCCCCAAACACCGCTGCTCATTTCAAGGTCAACTGCCTCTGTAGTGTTGTATGTTCACGTCCACAAGGCACAAGACTTCTTTCTTCTGTTTGGAACCTTTATCGCTCATTGCCAAAGGGTGTGAATGTGGGGGTGGTTAGCTGGTGACTTGCTTCACGCAGACACACTAAAGCACAGGCACACACACACACACATACAGTACATGAACACACACTGAGGTAAACAAAACACCACATCAAACTCTCCCAAAAAGGCAGCAAACAGCCTGAAGCTCCTTTCTAGGTAGCAGCGATCCCCTTCCTGAACCTGCTTCCCCTCTCTTTCTGGATCCTCTATGACAAGCTCTTTGTTTAAGTGTTCCCATTTTAAAATACAGAAGCTATAATTGGGGTGTTGCTGGAGTTGATGCTCAACTAATCTGCTACAGTTCACCCTCTGCTGCACCCAGCTCTTCACCAACTACAACCCAGTCTAAGCACCAAGCTAAAGTGATGCCAAAGGTGGGTCCCCATCCAGAGGTAAGAACCAGGCAATGAAGGGTTTCTTAATTTGAATTGCCTTGGCTGCTTGCATCCAAGATCTGAGAGAGAGAGAGAGAGAGAGAGAGAGAGAGAGAGAGAGAGATCGCAGAGTAGGAGGTGCAGCAAGAGATCCTAGTTTGAGGGAAATTCATACTCTACCTCTTTACCTCAACTACCTATTGCTTATTGCCCTGGCTGTGAGATATGAAAGGCAGAGCTTGGAACTTTTGAGGAACAGGAAGAGGCCAGCATGTTTAAGCGTGTTTCAGAGGAAGCCAGGGGCTGAGGCCTGTGATGTTTAATTCAGCAGCACATAATCACTCCAATGGAGTTGAGAGCAGGGCTTTAAATAACTCAGCTTAGAGGGGCAGAACTGCTACACTATGGGTGGGGAAATATATACGTGTGTACGTGTGTGTGTGTGTGTGTTGTGTCCATCTGAGTGTATATTGAGTCCATCTGAGTGTGCATGTATAGGTGTTTTTTGGTATGGTATTTGGTTTTTCTTGTGTATGCAAGCGAGCGCTCATCTATTTTTTGTGTGAGACTTCTCCCTGCTTTGAAATATTCCATTTGTCCAAACCACTACAGTTAAAAGATGGAGTGTGTTTGTTGTTGTGCCAAGCATCTGCATGCATTACAATAAAAGAGCAAAAGGCCAGCATTCAGACCCTGAATATGGAGAAGCATTCTGGGTGCCAAGTAGGCAGGCAGTAACTCAGAGGTAAGCTGGGCAGTGAGGTATTGAAACCCCTTTAGCTGCCCCAACTCAACTCATAGTTTACAGCCTATTCTTCCCAAGGCCCTTGCAGAGCACACTACCCTCTCCATTAGTTGTGGTGGTCCCCTGTGAGAGGCTACACTGCCCAGGGGCAAGCTGAGAACTGGTCATCGGGAGTCCATTTGGCTGCCATAATGGCCTTGGCTGAGCCCATGGCACTGATCCTAATATTCAGTGGCCATCCAGGTGACAGAGTCACACTGAAATAAAAGGGGAAAAAAGAGGTAGTCACTGAGCCTTCTCAAATACTGGGAGGATTTAACCATGTGCTCTCTCTTCACGGTTCTTTCCTTTTGTTTCTGCCTCACAATAACCTCTCAACCTCTGGCTTTGTCTGTCTTTTCCACTTACTTGCTCTGTCATTTTAATCTCTTCCTCCTAGGGTATAGTGCAATTCATTTGGAGGAGGAGGAGGAGGAGGAGGAGGAGGAGGAGGAGGAGGAAAACACAGCTAATGCCATCTCTCTCCCCCCCCACTGTTTTCTGGTTCCACTCCCTTTGTATCAGTGCCGAGCATGATTTGTTTGTGTGCGGCGTGTTTCTCCCTGTGCCAGCTGACAACGCATGCTTTTTATATGACTCTGCCCATGTCTGTGAGCAAATCAGAATTTCATAGGAGTAGCCAGGGGAGAGAGATGTGCTGGTACATGTCTAAACAGGGAGCCACAGGGTGGACTGATGTGTGTCCAGCAGCAAAACAGTCAAAGCTGTATGCTATCTGTCTCTGAAATTGCCCACTGAACATCAATCGGTAGCACTGGTTGTCAACATCAACGGCAACAACTGTTGAGGATGTAACAGAACATAGACACACTCAAGCAAAAGCAAGGAAAGATATGCACATATAGTACACATAGATATGAAACACACACACACGCTATCATAAAAACAATGACCACAGGATTGCAGAGCTTGTGTGCTCTTGTCAAACATGGTGAGGGGCTCATTATTATTACTGTGCTGGATACTGGAGCAGCCCCAGAGCTCAGCTTGGCAAGACCTCTCTCTGGAGACACACACACACACACTGGTCTCTACACACAAACATGCACACACATACACACCATACAAATGGGTAATCAAACGTCTGCCCCTGGGAAAAAAAAATGCTGAAATGGTTTCCTAGCAACCGAATGGTGTGTATTAGGTCCGCATGAAAAATGAAAAATAAAGAGTGTGAGTGCATACTTGTGTGTGAGAGAGAATGAAAGAATGAGGTTGAGATAAATAGTGCGTATTAGAAAAAGATAGAGGGGTTTATGGGGTGAAGTATGGAGTGGTCAGAGATAAGGGGTCGTGAGTGGGATATGAAAAGGTAATGAAGAGAGAAAGAGAAAAGGCGCTATCAGAACTCAGCCAATCTGATTGACAAACACGAGCATTTCCCCTGCCGCTCTGTAGGGGCACTGTTGACTGCGAGTTCACCTATAGAGCAGGTCCACAGACGGTAAAGGTCATAGGAACAGGCAGTCAAACCACACCTCAGAGAGAGATTGTCACGGGGATAATCAGCATCTTGCACTGATAGAAAATATGTAGCAACACTGCAGGGGAGGAGATTATGGTAGAACCAAAACATAGGCTTAAGAAAATGGTCTAAAACACAACATTGTGTATCACACTGTGTCCCAATGCAAAACGTGATCATGTGTACATAGAGGGTCATGCTACATCAAAGTCACAATATCAGCTGAACTGGTACAGTGCAACGGTACAAAGAGATGCAGATGAATCTCTGAGGCTTTCATAACATTGACAGTGAAACACAGAGAATGCTTAAAAATGATTAAACAAAAAATTCTATTTTATTTATCTGTGCACAAGCATGTGAAATGCAGGGGGGAAGCCAGCGTGTAATTGTGTGCGTGTGTGTTTCCGTAAGATACTGGAGGACTGTGATTGTTTATGTGCATGTCTGGTACATCTGTTTATAAAATGTATGTGTGAGGTAGTGAGGGGCATACTATCTCCATCCAGCAGCTGCCACAAAGAGGCTTCCCAAAACAAGCGCAGGGCCGTGACAGAGACAGAGCGACCGCAGCCTTCTGGTGGTGTAATAGGAAATTAATTGAGACTATCAATATGGTATTAATCATTAAAGCACAGGTGCTGAGGTGGCACTTTGCTGACTGCTGTACTGTTGGCAGGACTCGCATGCACACACACTAAAACTTTGACCTGCTGTATTGCAAAAATGTCGGCAGGGAAAGGGGAAAATGCAAGAAGCAGAGAGAAAGGAAAATGAGAAATGGGAAAACAGAAAAGGTATGAAAGTCTGCAGTCTCCATTTAAATCACACAGAGGCAGTGAAGACTTTTTATACAGCAAATGATATTCCAAGGTCACTCTTTTTATCTAGAAAATGGTTGGAGTCCTCACCTCTTTTGAGCTCCCTGATCACGACTAAATATTGAGATGGAAACAGAATTGCAGTAGGTATTCTGAAAGGCATTCAAATCGCAAATTGGCAGGTAAAGTTGGAAAAATATTCATTAACTCCCTTGGAAGCCATGTTTCTGAAAGCACCTAATCCTGTGCGGCAAAGCACAGTGTGGTGTGGAGGGGTGGTGTTAATCAGCCAGAGAGGAGCCAAATTGCAGCAACTACATTAAGCCGTTAAGCACACCATGTCTCCAAATTGTTGAAGGTGTCTCACTGAGATGAATGCTTCTTATGAATAATACATCACACACATACACACAGACAAAACCAGACACATACGGTATATATGCGTGCACGAGATTGTGTACACACACATATGTGCCACACACTCTCTTACTGAGACAGTGTGACAGCTGTGATGGGGGTTCGGTGAACCAAATGGTGGCTTCATACTGCATGAATGGCACAGCCAGTCTGCATCAAGCCAGCTACATTTCTGGCCTGGCACATATCAAACAACCAGTCTCAACTAGCCTCCATGGGCACCTTATACCAAACCCTTTGAACCTCATGTCTGTCAGTGTCAATGCTGCGCCTATAAAATGGTTATGATTCAGGAGCTGTAGAAAAAAAAATGGAGATTGATCTGGACCGAAAGGCAAATAAGATCGCCAAAGCTCAGAGTCAGCTGAAAAGCAGGCAGAGGGGAGCAGAGAGCAGAAGAAAAAGAGAGTAAAAGGAGAAAATGCATTAACACATGTCTTGCCCTGAGAGAGTGGAGAGTAATGAGTACTTCCCCTACACATACTGAATACTGGGGAGAGGATACAGACACACCATCATGACCAGCTGATTGATGCTGTGTGTGTGCGTGTGTGCGTGTATGTTTGTGTTTGATCCTGGTCTGATTGCTGCCACACTCTTGAGACTCTCAGCGTGTCTACCATCCTTAGTCTGTGATGGCAGGGCATGTCAAATGATACTATCAAAAAACAGGAGGCTCTTTAAGGCCAAGGTTTAAAATTCATAGGGTCGGCTTATTGTTAGATGGTGAGGACAGCCTAAGGAGACAAGGAAAACAAAAGAAAAAAAAAATGACATTTGTGTTTAATGGAAAAAGATATATGAACATACATGACAACCAGTCACATGTACTGCCCAAACAAGCTCACGGAAGAAAACAGGAGGCCCTGACTCTCGTTAACACCTAGGCAATGGCATGTCAGCTTTGATTTACAATATCCAAGAGTAGAGCAAAAGGGGAAATGATGTCATCAAACAGAGCATTTTTCAAAGGCCAGAGCAATGTGTGCATGCATTAATTTATGTATTTGAATGTGTGTATGTGTATAAGGGAGGGATTGAAGGATACGACCCTTTGATGTATCTCCTCACGGCCCTGATGGGCTTGCAGGAGAGGAACACAGAAGAGGCCACAGTAGAGAGGGAGCCCAAGACCTAGAGCCTGTTTTCTCCCTCCTCCTCTGAGCTTGCCTTCCCCTCCCTTCTCTGATCAATATGAGGTCCTAATCATTGAGGACAGTAAGTTACTTCTCTTTGTCTCATCTGCTCTCTCTCTTTTTCTTCTCATGATTTTATACCCTCGGCTTCAACAGTAAGTACTGTTGCTGGCTGGCATCAATTAAATGCACCTCTCTCTCTCTCTCTCTCTCTCTCTCTCTCTCTCTGTGTGTGTGTATGTGTCTGTCTGTCTCTCTCTTGCGCGCGCTCTCTCTGTGCATGTGTGTGTATGTGAATGTATAACATGTTCACAATGTGTGTGTTAGCAGCACATTATGTGAGTGTTTTTATCCATATCTGTGAAAGGGAGTTAGTTTGAGCCTCTGTAAATACATGAACAAGCATATACAAAGCTGTTAAATTGTGCCTGTGCCTATGTACAAAAAAGATAAGACACTATCCTTAAAAAATAAAACCCAATGAATTATGAACAGTTTGCATACACTTGAATAATAACACATCCCCTCATTTTGGTGGTTTTTATCCCAGTTATCTGATTGCCTGAGCACTGTGTTTTTCCCTTTAATAAACTAATGACTGTGGCTGGGTTCAGGCTGGAATCATACAGGCAGTAATAAGTAGCACTGCTTTAAACCCCAAACTGCATCAGAATGGCTGAATAATTTGTAAGAGAAATAATTACGGGGCAGAGGAGCAGGCATCAATCCTGGAACACCGACAGTGCCCTTGCTAGAAACTAGCTCACCCATAAGCCAAGGCTCCATTAGGTATTGTCTGGGGCCTACAGGCTAATTTGTTTGCATCAATAATACATTCAAATGATTTATCTAACTTGCAAATGAGTGTTCATTTACTGGTCCAAGAGGCAGGAAGGAGAGCAGGCACCAGGAGAGAAGGTGTGAATGGCTAAAATAGCTGGTTGGGGCTATATGAGGCAGAGTTAACCCTTTGCTGGGCAAGATAGAGAGATCGTCAAGCACCAATAATTCAATCATATTCAGAGCTGTTTGGTTCTGATGTGATTGGGCACTAGTCAATGTTATGTAGGGCAGAAACAGGTCAAGGCCAGTGAGCAACCTTTGGAAAGGCATCAAAACTGAAGCAGAGAGAGCTGCCTCACAGCCACAATGTATTATCCCCTCCAACAAATATCTGCTTGTATGCCAGATGACAAAATGATAAAGAGGCACGTATGTGGGTTGTCAGAAGATAGGAGTGTGGTGATAGTGAAATGTGGGCTGTTCTTGGGGGAGCAGAGATCCACATGGCCTTTGATCTCTGTGCCTCACTGTCTCCCGCAGGTAGTACCAGGATACTCAAAGCAGAAAGGAGTGGAAAGAAAAGGGGGAGGGGGAAAGCAAAAAGTGGTTCTAAAGAGAGAGAGAGAAAGAGAGACAGAAAGAGAAGGATGGAGAGGAGGAAGGGCTATGAACATATGCTTCCTCTGTGTGCCAAGGCCCACTGGCTCAGGCAGCCCACGCACAGGCTGCACTGCTGCTGCTGCTGCTGCCGCCACTTCAACCCTCTCCAACACCAACACCNACGCACAGGCTGCACTGCTGCTGCTGCTGCTGCCGCCACTTCAACCCTCTCCAACACCAACACCATGGCACTACTTAGTCAAACAAAGCTGGAGAGATGAGTCTGGAAAGAGACGGGGTCTCCCCAGTCTCAGCTGTGCCAAGGTAAGGCAGTTTGGCTTGGATAACACAGTCTGATTACACAGACACAGACACACGCACACACACACACACACACACACACACACACACACACACACACACACACACACACACACGTACACAAATAGGAAAGCAGGAGGAAAGCAAAGAGTAGTTATAAAGACAGAGGGAGAGAGAGAGAGAGAGAGAGAGAGAGAGACTTTTTTATGGGGGTCAGAAACCTAAATTGCCAGGTTATAATTATAATAAACACAGTATTATTACTATGAGTTTATAATATACAATATTATGTAATACCATACAATTACTTTTCACACACACACACACACATTGCCTGACTTACTCTTTACACGAAGATGACTAATTTGATTATGGGTTTCACTTTCTGTGTTATTGATATCAACTCTAACATACCAGATATTTAACTCTCGAATCAATCTGTTATTTCAATAATTACTCGTTATTAATAACAATATTTGTATGACATGGAAAAGGAGAGGGGCCAGGAAAAGTAAGACAAGAGTGATGAGTCTGAATAGAAAAATGATGTTGAAGATTGTGTGTGTGTGTGTGTGTGTGTGTTTGTACTGGCATGACAAAACTGATGTGCTACACACCTAAAGGTATAATTAACACTGACAGTGTAGTGGGTTTGAATTCACTGCTTATTGCTTAAACATTTTATATGCACCAGAATTAACCTTCATAAAAGGTCATATACTTAATAAGATTTTTAAGTTGTATCATTTAAGTAGGATTTTTGTGTGTGTGTGTGTGTGTGTGTGTGTGTAATGAGACTCTTTCCTTTCTTAAACCTCTGCAATGCAGCTACAGGGTTCCACTAAAGTCTTTCAAATAATAACTGACCGTGTATTTGATTTTAGTATATTGTATAAGGGAATGAGGGTAGGAGGGAATGCAGGAAGTGGGATACACACACACACACACACACACACACACACACATAATGGACCCATACAAGGATGCAGACATACACACAAACATCCAGAACCTCAGTCTCTCACTCAGAGATATAATAACAAATGCTTGTATAACACAAAAATCAAATTGAGGGTTCATCTTGCAATCTGAGCCTAGAAAATTCAATTCCCTTCAGCCGTCTAGCCGCCTAATGTTCCATGCCTTTTCCATGTGAACGAATGGGGTCAGTATCGTCACATAAACATCATCCTCTGCTCTCTCTCCCCCACTCCTTTCTCTCCGTGAATGGATACTGAGCACTGGTGCATATCTACACAGGGATGGCAAGGGCACCGAGGAGAGAAAATCAATACTATATCTCACCACTAAGCACAATCCCAACCAAAAGCAGCTGGAGTTTGCAGGTTGCTCCATAAACTGGACGGCTTCATCTGGCTGGCCGCTGTGTCGGTGGATTGCTACAGTAATGCACTACAGCACAATGGCCTGGGCCAGAGCCTGCCCGACACAGAGGTACACACACACACACGCACGCACGCACGCACGCACACACANCACACACACACACACACACACACACACACACACATAGAAAAACAGCATGCTCCCAGGGGCTGAGGAATAGCAACAGCAATGAGAAAAACTCTCATGAGACAGGAACAAGGTTGACAAACATTCTCCCTCCTTCGCAACCAAGGAAAAACACCTCTGGACCATTTTAGCCCACCCTTACTGCTCGCTCACACACACACGCACCTAAATGTGCGTAAGGCACATACACATTCATACATTCATAAATACACACAGGCATATACAGAGAAGGGCCCTTAAAATACCTGGTCTAAAAATAGCAGGCAGGAAGTGGGAAACAGGACTGAGGCTATTATTATTGCACACACGTCCTGCCTAGTCCCACCAAGGAAAGAGAAGAGACTAATGATTTTCCTGGTGCAAGCAATTAAAAAACTATTTGTCACCTGCCAGGCTGCATATGATGTTAGGGGCCTTGGCAGAAGACCACAGAGAAACTTCATATGTACATACTGTGCGCATGTACATACACACACGCGCACACGTGTGTGTATGTGTGTGTGTGTGTGTGTGTGTGTGTGTGTGTGTGTGTGTGTGTGTGTGTGTGCAGCATAGCAAAGCGGTCTGCAGGCAGAAATGATGCATGAGAAACAGGTGAAACTCAACGGTCAGATCCATAAAGGAAGCTGAGGGAAAATTAGGTAAGAAAAGAGGAAATGGTACTTTGAAAAGAGGGACAGAGTTGGGTAAACGGCTGATTTATCCGGACAGGTTAATACCAGGCCAGACAGCACCTCAGACAGTGCTCTGCCATCAGGAATTCATGTAATAGTTAGAGTCCAGCCAAAGAAAGTCATTCTGCAGCTGTTGGGCTCCTGGATAAAATAGAAATGTATATTCACAACTCTACAACCCTTTCAGCCTCTAAGAATAACGGAGTAACTCTCCCTCTTTCTCTTTGTCTCCCTCCCCCCCTTCTCTCTCTTTCGGGCTGCCTCCCCTGGAGAACAGTCTGAAACTTGCGGGTTCATATTCACATTCATTCATTTCAACTGAATTGCCACTAATGCTGCAATCCCTGCTGTATTTGTGTAAATGGTTTAAGGAATTTTAGCGCAACATGAAAGAAGAGAAATTACATTTCATTGCAAATCCACATTTTAATACCATTTTAATATAAGTCAATATGGAACTACAGGAATGTAAAACCTACAAGAAGATGAGTGACAGGCTGTCAAATCTGAGCTATTCCACGGGTGGCTGGGGAGCTGTCCCCTATTGGGTTAGAAAGCTGTACGGAGGGGAGGGATGGGGCAAACCAGGGGCCCTCAGGTTGCATAACACCTCCTACACATCATCCAACCAGTCAACCTCTGATGCTTTCATAGGAGGCCAATATTTGGCTCTGGGGCAATGGGAGACATGCTATATATATTGGGAGGTGGTAGTAAATAACATTAAGACAAGCGTTATGCCTCCCTTGCACTACACAGTTCTCTCCAGATCCAGCTTCAAGCACACACTCGGCTGCAGTAATTTACGAGGCAGCTCGTTAACATCGGGTGATTTGCACTGCTCGTTTGCTCCTGCTCATCTCTACCGAATGATATCATCTTCTACCTCTAATCTTCTAACTCTAATCCCCCATTCCCAAAGCACCACACCCCCTCCCACCACTGTTTCCTTCTATCCTGCCGTTCCCTCTCTCCTACCTTTTCCCATTTTACTGCTTCCTTTCTCCTCCTCCTCCTCCCTCCTTTTTTCATTCTATGTCTTCTCAGGTTGTGTGGGTGAGTTTTGAGATAGGGGAGCAGGCAGATAAAGATAGGAGCAGAGCCATCCCACTAAAGGGTGTGTGCGTGCATGTGTGTGTGTGTGTGTATGTGTGTGTTTGTGCATGCACGCTCAATATGACATCTAACCAGATCAAAAAAAGACTAAAAGAAGTCTGGTTTGACTCTGAAGGTTTTATGTGCCCTTGTAGTTTCTTTTTCACTGCCCCCTACTGAGAGCGAATGAGAGCAAGCCAAAAAAAGAAATTTTTCTCTCAAAACTTGCAGAGGGGAGAAAGCTCAGCAGTCCTGGAGAGAGACAGTGGCAGAGAAAAATAAAGACAGATAGAATGGTAGAATAGGGAGATGGGGGGATGGGGGAGGGTCAAACCACCGTCAGACTGGAATGTGGGAGAGAAAAAAGGAGAACATAAAGGAAGATACACAGATATGAAAACAGTCTCAATATTACAGAATGTTATTGACAATTAGGGGAGCAAATTGAAACAGCTTTTATCGATAATAAAATACCTTTGAGCCTCACAGAATTTCACTATTCACCTCACATTGTAAAGTGATTCAATTGAATTGGCCCAATATTTTTTTCCACAGATGCTCTCTAGTATCATTCTTCCTTAACCCACAGAGAAATCAGCCCGTCTTAGACCAGATGCAGCAACACTCTTAGACAAATTTTCACAATGAAAATTGGCAATTACAGAAATTGCAATTAGAGCTGTTGGTTTGTATGCTGATGAGTTGAAGGTAGATAAAAGGGAATTCAGATTGATAACTGGCTAAATGTGGAGCGAATGACTGCATTGCTATATTCCTACTACTTTCATAGCAGCTCCCCTTTTGCTGTTCTCCCTATCCTTAAGCCACTCTTTGCCTGACTTACCACCATCCTTTCCAACCATGTCTGTCTATGACACCTCCAAGTGATCGTGTAGGAATGTCAGCCTCATCCACAGCTAATTGGGGCTCAGAGGAGTAATCAAGGCAGGACAAATCGGACAGTTCTGGTCATTAGCTGTGACCAGTGTTCTTTGGGAAGTGGAGATGCATGTACACTTCTGCCATCATGCCTGAGCTTGCACATAGACACAGGGCTTGACATGGGTGGGGGCACAGTTATGGGCACAGCACAGAAAAGCTGTGTGGAGCCAGTGGAGCTCTTCAAAGGGCCCCATTGATCTCTTCTGCTTTCTGACACACACCGGTAGGAAAAAACACAAATCATCATGGTTGGTGGTCTGAAGACCAAATTAGGATTGTGGGTTGTCACAATACATATTAACCCTGCTACAGAGACTCAGATTATCAGCGAGGGAATCAAATATTAACTTTCTATCCTGGTTTATGAGCCAGTTTCACGCTCTTTTGAATGGACCCCTAGTAAGAATGGTAATATGCATGAAAGCAAGAATAGTCACACAAGATGTAAAATTTTGGTGTCAATAATAATCTTCTAAGTCACAAAATGTCCACGTCGATAGTTGCTCAGTGTGGAAGAAGTCTGTGTGACTCTGGAGGAAGATGAATGTCAGTTCACATCATTGGTAGAGCCTTAACCTTTCAGGATAACTGAATAATTTAAGCACCACATACCTGTTGTGGGCCTCTGTTTCTCTGTCTTGGCTCAGCTTGGTTAGGAGGCTGCATGAGTCTATGGCCATGCACGCTTCTTTGGCTGCTGAGTGAAAATAGCAAGACAAATGTGGCGGGGGATTTGTGATAATTGGCCGTGCTGGTGGGCCAGGGCGACGGCCTGCAGAAAAGGTCGCAGGCACTGAGGAACAGATCAGTCTGCCAGGAGGAGAGGAGGCTCTGTATGCCTCTGGGAGTTCTAGCTCAAGTTCTCTCTCTCTTTCATCGTATGGGGAGAGAGAGCACTCCAGCAGGGGCCATTAATTAAGCACAAGCCTAACCTTCAATTTGTTTAGAGGTCAGAAACCCCAGCGTCACTGTTTTGGGTAACAAAACTCAAAACTAACTCTTTTCTGTCTGAATGGAAAATGAGGGGTACAGGAGTGAACAGAGGACAATAAGAAGGGGAAAAAAGGAAAAATGAGACAAGGGAGAGGGCATGTTTGAATGTTTATGAGTTACTGTCAGATGCAATGTATCTATGTGACTGCACAGAAGGAAGAGGAGAAAGGGAGAAGATGAGAAGAGCCACAGGGACATGGCTCACACCCCAACATGCTTGTGAAGCAGCTGTTCTCCTCATGGCAGAAAGACTATGGGCCTGCCAGCAGCAGCATGCTGCCGAGAGCACCACGATCTCCCACCACAGAGCAGAGACAGGACAACCACACACACAGAGAAACACAGACACACACTCTCAAACACACACACATGCACACCTATACAAATTGTATACACTGCCACCCATTTTCCTACCAGTACTGTGTTTATTTCTTTCTTTTTTTTTAGCAGTAATGTCAGGTGGTTGAGTCAAATTCATACAAATCTGATCTCATATTCTGTAGAGCCAAGGTGCATTCCTATTTGATACAAACAACAACCTGCATAGCTAAAGGCAATTATATTTCTACTCCCTCCGTTTGCCCTGAAGTTGTAGACAGCCAGTCAAACCTAGCCAGGTTTTCCTGCCTCTCTACCTTCTCAGTGAAATCAACAGAATGATGCCCAGGCTCATCCATGATTTATCTTGGTGAAATATTCATTATGTAGTCCTGCATAGTCTGGATGTATCTGATGTGAATCTGGACCTGACAGCTCTGCTCCATCATCACACATCACCTGGGCCACTAAGAATCCGGCACCTGTCTCCCAGTGCTAAACACAGAGGCAACTAAACTGATCTGAGTGAATAGAGGACGCTGGTAGATATAAAAGATCTAGCTGTCTGTCAGTAGCCTGCAGGCATGTCCACTCTGGTTCTGCAGCTATCCTGCTTGCACACGACCCATGACGGTATACCCCAGCAAAGATGATGAGTGCAAATGCTGGGCCCGGTGCATGATCTGCTGACAGAATTAGTCAGGTGTATTGATCTTTGCAGATTGATTCATGGTCTTGTTATGAGAGGTGAGTAACATGAGGGTTCAAAGCCTCTGGGTGGTTTTTTGATACAAAAACACAGCCAAAAATGGTCAACCCGAGTTTCAGCACCACGGACAGTGACACAAAGCTACCACTGCAGGCTCTCTCTCATGACAGGGTTATCACTTACTTGTCCAATTAAGTAACCTTTGAATTATTACATAAATTAAAATGATTGAAGTACTGTCTAATAGTGCTAGAATGATCATGGGAACAACAGTGACAACTCATTTTCCTACATAACGCTAATTCAAATGGTTCCAGAGTCATTATACTGAAGGACTAATGTAATAAGAAAAATGTAACTGCAGTGAATAGTGATATTAATAATGCATTCGTGTGAGACAGAGACTAGAGCAGAGTGGCCTAAGCTGAAGAAGGTAAGAGGGAAAGAGTGATAGCCGAGAAGAAACAAGGTCGTCAGCATTCCCTCCTGCCTTACTATTCATTTCATTATCTCATCCCTCTCTCCTCCTCTTTAAAGTAGAAAAAGCAGGCGAGGCTATTGACCCCTCTCTGTGTTCGTGGCAGGCAGCAGGACAAATGAAGTTTCCCCTCAGACCCCCTCCGTATTAATATCATAATTATCCCCACCTCTATGCCCCCGCCAGCCAGCGCAAACTCTGCTGTCTGATTTGATGGAGAGGCACAAGCAGGGAATTACATTCGATTAGCACTAAACAAGAAAAGGCGACACGAAGCGATAGAATCAATCAGTGCCACCAGGACAGGCAAGATCCTTTCTGTCATTGTGTGTGTGTGTGTGTGTGTGTGTGTGTGTGTGTCTGTGTGTGAGATGAAAACTCGTGGCTGGAAAGCCTGAGTGTAGAGCTGAAGTCACTGAAATCTGTAAACTTATTTCTGTTAAAATATTTTACCACATTTTATTTATTTAACAGTAGCGTGGGATAACAGCTCACTATCTTCTTCCAGATAATGCAAATAAAATCTATTTAAAACAGAGCTGTGCACAGAAAGTGACATATTATGTACCTTTTTCTTGCATTTAAGTCAACTCATAACAGAAGCTGATTTACTGTAGTAGCATCTACAGTATCTGTAGCAGCAAAGACTAAACCAAGATGAGGGTGAATTATGGTTTAATATTTTACATGGAAAAAAAGAAAGAAAGATAAGGGATTTGGACAGGTGATGTAGCTGCTAAGTAATAATAAACTCTAAAACAACTTCAGACAAATTGCCCTTGTAATAAACTTGATAGGTCTGTGTGTATCTATTGTGTTTGGTTATCGTTTCAATTAGTCTGCTCACGGTGGCTGCTTAGCCTTATCTGATAACAAATAACATTACTGAGATCACTATAGAGAAGCTGCAGCCCATTATAAGGTCATATATATTGTAGGCCTTGTGTTTGGAGGGGTGAATTTGCGAAAGGTAAGGGACACACAGTAACACACGGACACACTACGGTCCCAAACTCACAGCACCTCTTTAAGTTAATCACAATTTCTTGATGCCTAAACTGTAGTGAGATGGGTTGTATGTGTGATGCTGCAAGTAAAACCTGGTTGTTTAGCTGCAGCAGGTATATAGGAAAGAGAGAGAGAGTGCTCTCACTTTCTCTTTCTCTCTCTCTCTCTCTCTCTCTTCTCACTAGGTATGCAAATGAGCGTTCACGGCAGAGCAGACCCATGTATTTTCCCTTTGACAGTGTGCACGTGCACGTACGTGCCACTTATGTGCAGCCTGCATATACACCAAAGTATGACACAGAGGCCCACTTCTGATTTGAGTGATAAACCTCACAGTCTGCTCTGGACGGTTCTCTGCCTCAGCTGCAATTTAGATTCATTGTTTTGCAACCATTGATAGCCGTGGTGGTACTTTGTTTCAGTCTCTGCCATTTGTGGGGATGGGCCAGACAATTTAAAGTGGTCTAATGCCATAGAGAGGTGGCGGTGGCATGACAAGGATGAGCAGATTGAGAGTGAGATGTGGAAAGAATAAAATAAAATGAGTGGACTGAGAAGACCCCCCTCACCCATCTTCATTCCTGTCCTCTGTCTCATTACCCAGGCTTTGACTCAATAAAGAGTGGATAAAGAGTGGATAAAGAGAAACACACACACCCACAGACTAACTCCCCTCCCCCTCCCCCCCAACCTTCGTAAAACACCTTTCCTAAACCTCCCTCTGTCTGTCTTTCTCTTTTTCACTCTGTCACACACAAATACACACACATACTGGCACACACTGTCTCCTGTCTTTTTTTTTCTTCGATTTTCACTTATTCTGTTGTATGTTTTCTGTCTCATATGTTCAAATCTACCTTTCTTTCAGTGCTCCTTAGGTGATTTTTTAGCCTAACTTTTTGAAAGTTATGTCCATCTCACTCTCTCACTTGCAGTCTTTTTCTACCCTCTCTGTCCTCTGTGTTACCTCCCTGTCGGTGCTGTGTAATAAGAGTTATTTTCATCCCTGTCTCTCCGTGACTGTGGCTGCTGGATGGCTGAATATTTACATTTTTCACTCACTGGTGACCTTTCCTTGTTGCTGCTCTGGGAGCTCCAGTCTCCTTGCTGCTCTGCTGTTGACAGACTACTGTCTGCAAATCTCATATGGACACAGCAAATGGTACACAGAGAGTCAGGGACAAAGGGTTCAGAGACTAGAACAGGTAGAGAGAGAGAAAGAGAGAGAGAGAGACAGAGACAGACAGAGAGAGAGAGAGAGAGAGAGAGAGAGAGAGAGAGAGAGAGAGAGAGAGATAGTGAGAGAAAGAGACAAAGACCAGAAGAGACTTTTCTAACCAGGACTGTCAATTTCTTGAGTGGGAGTGGCTTCGAGTGACAGAGGTGCTGAAGGTCTGTCGACAGAGATATGGATTAACATGGCGTAATCTTTTACCTCTGGTGTCATTGTGACTGTGCTGTACTGTCAGCACATGCTCTTTAATAAACTTCCTGGAAAGACATTTGAATATGTTGTTCCACCCATGCTCTGTGCCAAAGAAAATACTTATAAATATTTTTTTTTGTTGGTTAGCAGGGGCTGCTTTTTAAGGAAGAGGTTATGTTAGCTGCCCATCAGAGCCTTGTGAGTTATGTAAGGAGATCTATTGCAGTGCAAGAGAAAATGAGCTGGGGCCAAAGTCTCGCTAACTTGGTGTTTTTGGCTGATGTTCTGCAGTAAAAGAAAATCAGAATTGAGTCAGTGAACTCTTAAAAGTTTGACAAGTGTTTATAGGCACCAACTCATGAAAAAAATTGAGGGTGGTCATGTAAATACAGATACTGTGTATATAGGATAGATCTTTAGTTAAAAAGACTAGGCATAAAAGGGGCTTTTGATTCTAACTCTTAATAAATGACTATAAAAATATGATCAAGGATCAATAATCAGTTAAATGAAGTCACAAATAAACATGTGATGCAGGTTTAAAAATTGTTTACAAAGATAAACAAGATAAATACATATTGTGCATCTCCACCAAACAGCACATCATTTTATCACTACCCAAGGGTCACTCTTGCCTTCATTTTTTTCTGAATCATGACAGAAAGCAGAGCTGCAGTTTAATGTGTCATATGCATGAAAGTTAGAACATAATATGTGTGCAGTGTGTACAGTTTTTTTTTGTCACATGAGGGAATGCTTATTGCATGGGTGAGGTGGTGTCAAGTGTAGCTTTGATCTGACTCCTCCTCCCACTAAAGTTAGGTTTCATCTCCTGTCAAACTCTGTTAGGCCTGAATTGCACTTAAAGGAGCTCCAAACAGAGAGGGTGGAGGGTGTGCAGAGGTGGGGAGGGTGGTGAGTGTGCTGGGTGGTGCCACACAATCACTCCAAGAAATCAACAAAAGATTTCCCTGACAGTTTGCAAATGGAAACAGATTAAAGAGAACAGCAGCCTTATGCTATCATTCCCTGTCTTCAGAGTCTGAATCATTCCCTATCCTCAAAGTGTGAATATATACAGTATGCCCCTGCATTTGCAAAGGCTATGGTTCTCATGCCATTGCCCCCAATTCTTTTAATGATTCTCAGACATTTTGATAATATGTCTCTAATCCTGGTGAAAATAACTTGAGTGGCTTTAATCACTGAACTTAGAAGAAACAAGGAAAGAGACATATTTTTGTGCTCAACAACACTAGCAGACTGCTAGTGTTGTTATTATTGGCTGCGACACACACAGAGCCAACAGAGGGAGAGAGAGTGAGAGCGAGAGAGAGAGAGAGAGANGAGAGAGAGAGAGAGAGAGAGAGAGAGAGACAGAGAGACAGAGAGAGAGAGAGTTGCTTGTGTGAAAGCTTTTTGTTTGCTGTGGGAATGGTCTAATTATTTTGATTAGTATTTTAGCAGTGGTGAGGCCAATTTTTCTCTGTCTTTTCCTAATCCGTATGCTCTCCTGCATACAGATTGGGTTTGACTGTAGGTGGATTAAAAATCATTGTCTTCTGAGCCTGTTCAGTACAACAGGGATATAGTGTTTCCTCATTGCTCCACATTCCTTCACAAAATACAACTTAGAGAAATTGGACTACAGACACAGCATCCCAAGGAAGCTTTTGATTTGTTGGCATTTTTATCTGTTCTGCTATATACAAATTCAAGTAAAAGAAGGGGGAAGATGAAAATGATTTATACATATAGAGGCAAACACCCGTCTGTGTGTGCACTTCGCTTTCATTGTGTGTATATGTGTGTGCGTGTTTGAATGGTTGTACATATCAGGCACCTACCACCAATACTGGCTGCCATGCTAAATGAGAATGATGGGATATATTGAGGAGGTGATCAGAGGACTACTATTTACAGCCACTCTCAGCCTGCGGACTTGACGACCCACTGTAAGAACACTATACTGTACAGTGAACCTCTTCCATCATGCTTTTACTGCCCATCACTGCAGCTGTTAGACAGGAGAGATGGCAAAGCTTTTAGCAGACTGAAATACTGTGCTCATGCTGGACGGCGTGTATGGGCAATGCCATCAGAAAAGTGAATGACTGGGGAAGATAAGGGAAATGGAGGCTGGAGAGAGAGAAAAGAGAGGAGAGAGGAGAGAGGNGTGGTGGTGGGGCTTAGGCTGATGTCTGCCTGCTGGCTGTCAAAAGAAAATGCTTTGCTTAAGTGGAAACTGATATCAAGCAACTCATTCAAGTTCTTGTGGATGGGCTGGAAGAGTTTGAGAGTCAAACCAAAGTGTGGCTAACTGTAGAGAAGAAGAAGAGGAATCCTTACCTGGAGCAGCCAGTAGCACCTCCGGTGGAAGGTGGGAATGATGGAGGAGTGGACGTAGCAGCCATACAGACACTGGAAGGGCAGACAGTAGAGAGAGAGAAAGAGAGGACATTTAGGCTTTATACTACAGTAGAAAACAGACAATTGGCTGACCTCTCCTGTGACCATGACAGCTGTGACCTTTCAACATTTGACCCCTCTCCTCCTAAATATAACTCCCAAATAGACCTGGCAGATGGCCAAGCTATTGTTCTTGGAAACAAAGACAGTGACCTGGAGAGATGAGGATGATGTGGATGTGGTTCAGCACCATCCCAGAATCACCATATGATTCTATCCTTCCTTTCTTTTCCTCTCTTCTACTCTTCTTGGAGAGGGCCCTGACAGAATGATTCAGGGGCTCCTTACTCCTTCCCCCCCCTCCATCACCCGTAGGGCACCCCGCCACATAACTAAAGCACAGTGTTATTAATATCCTTATCGTAAACAGATAATACTGTGCCTGGGGGCTCGTTACCGTAGAGAGAGCCAGGCAGCACTGATAACGCCTCCCGGTATCTGGCAGAGGGGGCCAGGAGACATTTTTCACCAGCCAGCAGCAGAGGCAAACGCAGTAAAGCATTGTGCAGTTCAGCACATGGCCAGGCAGGAGAGGAAAAAGCAAGGCTGCACTTATCCTCCTCTGCTAATTCAGTCCTTTCCTTGGAGACCTACAGTCCCAGCTCCCAGGTGACCCAGAGAAATGGCCAGCTTGCTTTTGCTTGTTTACATCAGCAACAAGAGTCTACAACATTCTACCCCTAAGCAACCTGCTCACCATCTATGAAATAGACAGTGATTTTGTGTGATACAATATTTGTGAAAGGTGAGAGTAGAGTGGATTGCTCTTAAGACAGGAAGCTTGGCTCTTTCAGGAATAAATCAAACAAGCAGGCGGGGAAGCTTCAGCTTAACTCCAATCCACTTTTGTATAACTGTTTGTTTAGAAACTGTGAGAAATCAGAGTTGAGGTAATAGATTACACTGTTTATCAGGGTGTACAGACACACATACATGTGCACACACACACACACACACACACACACACACACACACACACACACACACTAACAGTCACAGCAATGCAGACACACTGAAACAGCTTCATTATTCAGCAGTTTTGTGTGTTCAATAAGTTAAAAAGGGCTTCCTGAGGCTCTGTACATGGGAATGGATAGAGGATGGTGATGTGGGAGGGGTGGGAGCTGGGCTACATTGCTTGGAGGTCCATGTGATAAATTGGAACCATGAACTGTGTTATGTGCTCATCTTGTTTAACTAAACCCTAGTTAAAAAGAACAGGGCCTGCTGAGGAAGTGAGTCTGTACAAACACTCATTTGCCAACTGATTAATTATATTAGAGTATCGCTGCAGAACTACAAAAAGACTGAGCACATAGTGAAAGACCCATCACACAGAACAAACACACCACACAGACACACACATACACATGCTTTGGGTGTGTGTGTGTGTGTCGCCAACATATGCACAAAGACATAGACACCCTATGACCACGTCATAAACAACACAAGCAACTTGCCTGCTCCCCAGGTGCTCCATTGTTCCAATCACATCTATTGTGAATTGATTTCAATACCACTCAGCTCTTTGTGTGGTTCGAGCAACAAAGGCAGGCTTCCTCTTATTCTTATTTTATTTTTTTTATTTATTTTTTTGCTATACTCTCATCCATTACAGCTGTCTGAAATAGGATGTTTGCCTCCGCCCACTCCCATAGCTCTGCCATCCATTACTCCATGCTGGCAACGGGCAGACACTTCCTCCCACTCCCACAGTGCATCTAACATCACATTACTACAGTCAACTACAACTAATACCAGCTCAAATTTTTTTTCTGTGCAGTTTTCTAAGAATTTGCATCAGAAGAAATAAGAAATACTTTGTAATCTTTTGAGGGATGAGGAATGCATTAACTATTTAAAACTGTTTTTCCACATTGCCACAGTCATACTGTATGTCACAATACCTTTGTGAATACTAATAGGTTTACTACTGTTCTGCCATTCAACGTTGGCTTTAATTCCAATATCAAATCTGATTTAACTATAGATGCACGTCCATTTACAGAGCAAACAGAGAATGGCAGGCTTGCTACTTACACACTAAATAAATGTGCTGTCTTGTTAATTCTGATTACAGAGAGGTTATTGATATATCATCGTTAATACTGTTCTAGCCTAAAGCACTTGGCCTACTGAGAGTGGGCTGTGGTGTGGCTGTGTGCAGTTGGCTGGTGCTGTGGCATGCTCCTCAGGATTGACAGGTGGGCCAGTGCAACAGGCCTCTGTGGCTAGAGGGACTCAGGAGTGAATAAATTAGCCCCCAGGCTGCTTTTCTCTCCCTCTGTTTACTCCATTTCTCAACCACACAAAGCAGCGTGCCAGATACAAACAAGCAGCTTAAAGCACAACACAACTGTTGCACCTGTCAGTGCCGATACGGGCATCAAACACATTTGCAATCACATACACATGCCTGTGCACACTCAGTCTTCCCTCCCACCACGTGCACACACAGAAATAGACAATGAGTTCTTAAAAATAACAGTACATCCACTCATAAACACAGTCACACAAAAAGACATAGAAACACACAAGCACAAACACACACTTATATGCACACACAATCACAACAGACCAACATTAAGGCAGGCCAAGCTACTTTTGAGTGCACAAGCACACCCACATACACAAAGCTCATCATGCTCAAGCGCTTATCAGTAATTCAAGACGCATATCAGTTACTGATGTTTCTGCTACTCTCTGCAGACTGAGCGGCTGGGTGACAAAGTGACGGCGGCAGAACCATTATTTGCTGCCTTTGGGCTGTGACAGATGACAGCACATCACAGGGCAAGCAATTAAACCATAATTATACACACATACACTCTCATAAAAAGTGCTGCTCGTCTTTGTGTGTAATTTTGAAGGGCTTTCGCACACTGACACAAACACAGGAATAACACACATCCACGTGAACATATTATTGCTAAATTGTTATGTTGAGGTTGCAACGAGACACAATGTTACACAACAATTTATAGAAGAATTCACAAGCAGCATGTCCATAATGTATTCATACTCTGTCACTGCAGACAGCAGGAAAAAAGAGTTACAGCAATGTGTGTCCTCTAAAGTCAGACACTGATGCAGCAAATTCATTTGAAGGTGTCACTCAAGCAATCAGCCAAGGAAATGAAATGCTGGCTTGGCCCATTGGGAGGGTATTATTTCCTGGCCAATATGCCCCCACCCTTTGGACTTTAAAGAAGACCTGAGTGGAACGGGATCACGGTTCACACAGGCCAAGCAGGCCAGACAGTACAGTGATAAACAGTTCGACCTAAATAAAGCCTTCAGACATGATGGCAGGGCCACCACTATTCACCTGCCCTGCTTCTGGAGGCCATCACTGCCCCTGGCCTGCCTGTTGCTCCGGTAACACCTTACTCACATTCATCCATCATGGCTGACAGGTGTCAGACACAGCTAGAGATGGGTTTGTAAGGTGCAAAGAGTGTGAAGGCAAAACTGGCATGCAGACATGCAGTTATAGCAAGACGGAGAGAGGGGAAGCTCTCTCATTAGACCATAATGATGAGTGAAGGCATTACTAATCAGAGCATGGCACCTTATTTATGATGGTAGTTTGCTGTTTTCCTGCTGTGGTGCAAACATCTTGCTGTCAGATGCTGCCACACATTTGTCTGTGTGTTGGATTGTCAGTCCAACACGGAACAGCATACACCCACACATACACACATTTGCTCACACACAGAAACATGAGCATATAGACAATATGCCAGTTAACATTTTGTTAAACACTCCTTCTTAATCTTCCAGATTATTTCTGCATTATTACATTTGCTCTGTTTACTATCTATTACCCCTATCCCTCTCTCCTACGCTTTCATGAATGAATTTACCATTGAGTCATGTAAATCTTATTTTTCTGTTAATGTTTCTTTAACCAACATTTGATAAGAAAATAGATAAGAAAAGATAAGAAGATAGATAAGAAAATAGATAAACCCTACATAAACTGGTGTCCATCTTGGACAATGTCCGACATTCACTAGGCAGAGGAGTATGTTCAGTGGCAGAATGCTGTCTCAGTCCTGCTCAACAGACAGACTGAAGAACTCTTTTGTCCCTCAGGCCATACGACTTTTCAACTCCTCCNCTCAACAGACAGACTGAAGAACTCTTTTGTCCCTCAGGCCATACGACTTTTCAACTCCTCCCAGCTGTGGTGGGGTAAGAGGACTGGCCAAGAAAATTAACTGACTGAATGCTCACCTGCACTTTGTCAATAGGCAGGACTGGTCTTTAAGTCTACCGGCTATGTNGACTGAATGCTCACCTGCACTTTGTCAATAGGCAGGACTGGTCTTTAAGTCTACCGGCTATGTTAGTTGTATGCGCAGTTGGCATTCGCACTTGTGCATACATATATCTTTTATCTTTAATTATGCAGTGATCATTATGTTGCACTGTTTTTGCACTGTTTTTACTGTCTATACTGTCTATTATGTTTCTTTAGTTTTTAATTACTTTGTAATCACCATGCATAAACTACTGGATGCTCAAATTTCTTTTGGGATTAATAAAGTATTTATCTATCTATCTATTTGTTCTCACATATCATCAGTATGAGTGTGGATAAATGTACAGTTGGATCCTATATATATATTTTCAGCTCTCCCTGTACTGAGTGAATTGCTTCCCACTACACATTGATAACATGGACATCCACCTGCTAAATTCTCTTCTGGCTCACTGCTTCATTAGAGGGGATGTATCAGTTTGTGTGTATGTGCTTGTATGTGTGTATGTGTCTATGCACATGCATGCCTGGGGCAGGTGATTCAGCCTGGGGCTCAGCATAAATAGAGCTCATGCAACAGCCAATCAGGCAGCATTATCAAGCCCTATCCATGGAGGAAATGCACAATCCCTACTCAATAGAGATTCAGGGACCATGCAAGATTTGAGCTAGCCTGGCCATTGACAGCATCCATGATGAGTATTGATCAGCCAACGATTCCAGGCTCTATACAGACGTGATTAGATGACTTACGGCTGAAAAGTGCCACTTCCAGTTTGGAGGATGAGCTCATTTTCAACTGATACAGTAATGTTGTGCATTTCACCTGCTGTCTTACAGTCAGTCGCTCAGTTCTCTTTTCCAATCATTCAGCAGGAATCAAATTATCTCTAGTGTGTGTTAGATGGCACTGTGCCTAGAATGGTCGAAATATAGCTCTCTGGCTTGTTAGATTTAGAGAAAATGCACAGCTCCTGTATGTTACTCACACAATGACTGTTGCTTTTATCTACCTCTTTCTATTATCACTCTTCTTCCTCTTTATACGGCTTTAAATAACTAGCTACTTGTAAAGTTGTAAAGGTATAATTCTTCAGTGTATCTGAAGACTTAAGCAATGGCTGATGAGACATTATACATAATAAATCAAAAGAGGCTTAGATTTATCTCCACAGTTCTCTCAGTTGGACCAGCTGCAGCCTCTAAATCAGTCAAAACTGAGCAGGCTACAAAATGAATTGGCAGGCTACACCCATGATGGAGGGAAAAATGAAAAACAAACCTGAATTCCTTAACAAAGCAAAACAAATTACGTTCTGGAAAAATGCATGAGTTATAGAAATTGGCACCTCTAAAAATAGCAAACTCATTGTAAAATAAACACAAACCGTTGATAAACAGGCCCTGAAGAGGAGAATTAATTAGCCACGCTGGACGTGTAAACACAGCTATACATCAAGTTCAAGAGGAAAGCAATAACAGGGCTGAGACAGTTGGAGAGAAACTGCTGCCTGCCTGCCACCTCAACACCTTCAACTCTCCCTGGCCTCAATCCTAAAGTTAAGGAAGATAAGAACCAACACATGTCAAGAAGAGACAAAAGACTTGTACAAAGGGCAGAGGAAAAAATGAAAGTGGGATGAGAGACAAAAGACAGAGAGATAGAGGGAGGGACATGGAAGTTACAGCCCTTCCTGCACACGTGCCAGGAAAGCTCATGCACACGCTTATGCACGTCTGTCTCAATGACTGAAGACGCGGTGTCTGTTGATGCTAATGCTAGCCAGCTGGGCTCACAGCCAAAGGCATTAAGTGGAATCGAATTCCACCAAACTAGCTTTAATCAGCAGGTTTTTAAGGTTAGAATTACTCTCCCTCTCCTCCAGCCCGCTGGCCAAGGTTAAAGCAGACACAGGCAGGGGCTGGGCTCAGCTAATGGGATGGAAGGGTGGCATGGACCCTACGGCATGCCACCACACACACACACGCACATACCCACACAGGCACAAATACAGCTATGCACTTCAGAGTATGTGAAGTTACACATGCAAATAATAGCAATACACGTACCCAGAGTTAGAAATACACTACATGACAAAAATAAGTCCACAGAGATGGTTATTACGCTCACAACCAAAAGCATACAGGCACACAGGCGCACAGTCACACAGTGTCACACACTGCATAAGAATTCTCAGAAGGTTTAGGTCACAGCCACATGCAAAATTAATCATCATCATCTTCCTAACAACATTCTTAAACAGGGCTTGAGGAAAATCCCTGAGGAAAATATGTGACAGTAAGAGATAAATGTGTCTGTATTTGTGTGTGTGTGGTTGTGTGTGTCACTGCATAGTTTTGCCTTTAGCTGACTGATTTATTGACAACACCATCTACTCTATAAATGACTATTTATGTCTGCATATTGAATCAGACTGCTAATATTCATATTTCATGCAAGCTAAATATTCCAGTCATGTGGTCCTGTGGCAAATGCATACTGAATATACATACATGAACACATCAACTAAACAAACCTTTCAAGTTTCAGTTGAGTCTATTCTGAATGCAGCTCCAACACCTATTGCATGAAAGCAAACCTAACAAGAATGCTGAAAACCCTAACACAAATAGAGAGGTGGAATGAATATATCAGGCTGTTTGTATTTCACAAAGAGCCAGCACAGGCCTTACCTTGACCTCAGCCTACAACAGCAGTCAACACATTGATGTCTGCCAACAAAGGAAAGCTCTTTTCAACAGTAAACCTTGCTGCTCTCCTGTCAGCTTTGCAAAAGTCACACTGTATTGCTAAACTAACCCCACTATGAGCTGAGGCTTAATACAGCAGTAGTAGCAAATGTTCTCTTCCCACATTCCTTCTCTCTGATTTTCATTTTCGTATCTCTCTTTTACAGAATTTGCTCCACATATAAGAAAGTAGCCGTGCTTTGAAGACGTACTTAACTTAAATTTGCTCAACTCGAGTCTTTATTTTTGAAATGCTAATAGACTGTCGGCATCTTGATAAGCTTCTTCTGAGCTTTACTCAGAAGTCTGTGTGAAATCAGCCAATTATACTAATGGGAAAGACGACAGGTTACAAATGGATGATTAATACATGTGTGAAAGGTAAAATGCCAAATGGAAAGCAGTCATTATCTCAAGATACCA
The DNA here is from genome assembly GCA_014773175.1 of Lucifuga dentata. Lineage (NCBI taxonomy): Eukaryota > Metazoa > Chordata > Actinopteri > Ophidiiformes > Bythitidae > Lucifuga > Lucifuga dentata. Next base: position 88,062 of record VXCM01000778.1, read on the forward strand.
CTTCCTTATCACTGAACCTTTGAGCTGACCTCCAGATTGCCTGACATGTAAAAAACCCTGTGCAGCAAAAATCGTAATGAGCATTTGTTTGCATTAGGAGCCCGAGACTCAACCATGACTGGTGCTTCATTCCATTAAAAGTAATGGATATAGCAATCAGAATAACAGGCCACAGTTTAAAGACACCAGGTCAGAGTTCAGGTTTTAGCTGTCATTTTCAGTGGGAAACAGCTGAGTCTAGGAGAGTTTCCCGGACTGGTCTCTCTATCCCTCTTAGTCAAACCCAAATGCAAGTGCTGGAGAGTGGCCAAAGTAATATCAACACGGAACAGAGATATGAATTCACATGCACATAAGTGGAAGAGGAACAGGCTGAGGGGGTTACAGGTGCAGATACATGGGCTTGGAAAATGGTTAAAAATAATTCCACAAGAAATGCGATATGGTAACAGTGTTTTTTTCAGACACTGTCCTCAAGAGCTAGTGTCCCATCAGACCACAAGGCATGCCCCACATCTGAAATAAATAAACAAACAAACAAATAAATAAATAAATAAATAAATAAATAAAAACGTCAGACACTGAGATGTGCAATAAGTCAATTCAGGAGCTGCTGCTGCTACTTAATAAACATAGATGGCTGTGTTTGAGTCTGTGTGACCGCCCATTAACCTTCCCTTGTGGTAGCTGAGGTAAGGATAAAAGTGCCACTGTGTGGAGAAGGGGAGTATGTCCTCTGCATTAATGAGACCAAATCAGCCAACTCTGTTTATCCCCTCAAACACACACACACACACACACACACACACACACACACACACACACAATTACAGCACATAGTGGAGACCCATTGATGATGACATCACAGGCTCAGTCATTATGCCAGACAGACATGCTGCCTAAATATAAGCAAGAGCTCAAACTTGTAATGCTGCACATGTCTGTTAGGGATGATTAGCACAGACACGTCTTCTCCCCCAGCCATGATCTATAGGCATTCCAAATTTCCAATGGCTCCTGTGTGAGCAACAGCGGGATGAGAGAGACTGTAAATCATGACAAGTCCTACTGAGCAGAGGAGAGAAAAGGGATGAAAAGAAAGACAGAGACTGAGATAGGTATTCAGCTTATGGAAACGTGGGGGGGGAGAGGAACGGAGAAAATTATTGAGGGAACGAGGGAGATGGTAGAGGGAAAGGCGCACATATAGAAGAGAGAGGAGCACACATCAGGGAGACATGAGCAAGTTAGGGAGGAGTGAAGAGGAGAGGAGAGGAGACATGATTACCAAGGAAACAGCAAGAAAAAAATTCCAGCTGCAGGGGGAGAGGAGAGACAGAGAGAGTGTGTGGAGTAGACAAAGAAGAGAGAAAAAGCATGGAAGGAAGAAAGGGAGTGGGAGGACAGAGAGAGAGAGAGAGAGAGAGAGAGAGAGAGAGAGAGAGAGACAGAGACAGAGAGGAGGATAGAATGAATGCTAACAGGGAGCCCAAACCAGTACTGAGGCTTTATCCTTCACAGGCGGAGGAGCAACAATCGCAAACACATTTTCTCTCGCCCTGGCCCTAAGAGAGATAAAAAAGCAATTTGTATTCTATTCCTATTCAGCGTCGCTTGGCCTGTTTCTCTGCCTGCATATTTGTAAACACAGCTTTGTCAGAGCAGCTTAATCTTCCAACACAAACACAGACTACAGCAAGGAGGGGGTGAGTACGGGTGAGGAGGTAAGAAAAAGGGTGATGAGGGGCAAGGAGGGTAAAGGATGCGTGAGGAGGAGATAAAGGGGTGAGTAGGGGAAAACAGGGGTGAGAGGAAGGATGATAATGGATGAGGAAGGGGAAAGGAGTGAGGAGGGGTGAGAAGAAAAGGGGGTCAAGGTAGAGGCTGGGGAGGGCAACCCAGATCACAACTTATTTCCATCTTAGCTGACATGGGAAGCCCCCATGTCAAACTCTGTGTGACATACATACACACACTCACACACACACACACACACCCTTGGATGATCCATTCCTTTCCCACTGTTTTTTCCACTAACTGGCCCGAAGTCCAACAGGGCAAACCGGTGCCACTGACTGATATAAAAGAACAATCATCACTTCTCTCCTCATCCTGTGTCCTGGATGAGACAGATGGAGGGAAGAGCCCTTGTGGTTCTTTAACTATCGCCATGCCACTGTTTAGTGCTTATGCTGCACATTTAGGCTGTCATGGAGCTTACAGGCGTGCACTTCCACATTTCAGGGGAACCAAAGTTCACACTCTATATAGGCAATATCACACAGTGGAAGGACAAACCCATCATTGCAACTATACATTAAGGCAGGAAGAAAGATATAAAGGGAGAGTGAATGAGAAAGATGTGGGTAGAGAGAGAGAGAGNGAGAGAGAGAGAGAGAGAGAGAGAGAGAGAGAGAGAGAGTGAGGAAGAGAGAGGTGGGGAAGCTTGGAAGTGGTGATTGTCTGGGTAGACATTCGCTCACAGAGGCGTGAAATTAGGCAGAGTGACACCTGCCAATATGCATTGCTTTAAAGTGCATGAGCTTCCCCTCTCCTCCACGCCACTCCTCCGTTTGGCCTCCATATCCTTCTGTATGTCACTCTCTCTGTATGCCTCCCTCAGTTTCTTCATACACCGAGACCTGTTCAGAATGGCCCACAGTGACCAATTAATAACTGATAGCTGCCACTCCACTCCCAAAACTGAGGGGAGGACAGAGCGCCACTTCAGAGCACAGCATCAACCTTTAACAGCCTCATGTGCACTTTTCCTCTATTCCCACTTTCCTCACCCCTCAGCCCCTTGCAGCACCAACCGCCCCCAATTTGGACAGCCAGGCTCAGCAGTGGGCTTTGAGAACAATGACAGTAATGACAATGATCATGAAGGTACTGTGGAAGCAGCAACCAGCTCATCCATGCTGTATAACCTGTCACCAGTGTCATATCCAATGCAAAGCTGTGACTTTAACAATATACCCACAAGCTTAATTAAAAAGGAATAATAAGCCTGACTGTCTAGCTGCTGTTCTATTAAAATACATGCCCTTGAGTTTGGGTGTATCTGAGTTTATGAAAGGGCAACAGCATCACACTATAGGTTCTGCTGCTGAGGAAAACTCTCCCAAAGTTTGTCAGCTAGCTAGAAAGTAAAACTTAATATCAAAATGCTGTTGTTGGAGTTTGAAGTTAACTTGTTTTCCTGATGCCAACAAGTGTTATTATCATGTTAAACCACGGAGACAACATGTATTAATCTCTCGGTATTCCACTTTAGATGAATATAAGGACAAAAAAGTCTTACTGAAACTGCCAGTGGTTATACTAGGGGAGACAGAGAACCCTGCAGAAAGACACATGGCCAAACACACATAAAAGACAGATCTGGAAAGACAGGGAATGCCACAACCAGACAGAGAGACGAGCAAAGAAAGACAGGGAGTGCTGCAGACACACAGCAGGCAGATGGAGGAGACTGAGAGCCCCCAGGCAGCCCTGTGATGAAGACAGTGGGGAACGCAACTGAAGGAGTCCATGTTCGGATTGGAATTGTGATGAGGAGAATGGAATGGGGTGGGGGGNGAGAGAGAGAGAGAGAGAGAGAGAGAGAGAGAGAGAGAGATGGGGAGAACTCAGCTATTGAGCCAAAAAGAGGGAAAGGAAAGCAAATGAAAAGTGACACTTTAATTCAGAGGGCTTCTTCTGCCTGAGTTATTATGAGATGTTTGTAAGCTGGCTTGTTCATGCATCTCCCCTGGCCCCATGCCTAGCTCCCTCTTACCGAAGAGACCCGTGGTGCTAACCTGTCTTTATCAGAACCGCACAGCAGGGGACAGCACTCAGCCACCATCCTCTGCTTTGATACTCCCTCTTCCACCATGGCTGCTCCCCTCCCTTCATCTCTCCCCCACTTCCACCTCTACCATCGTTCATATTCAAAATGTCTCTCTGTGTCTTGTTGCTGCTTTGATAAGGGCTAAGTCTTCCATATGACCCTCCACTTCTAATTAATTGTGATTATGGAAGGAGAAAGCTCGTTTTGGCTTCACAGAAACACTTCTGGACACAGCGGTACACTAGCACTATACATGAAAAACTACCGATAGAAGACAAAATACATTAAAGTGTGTGTATAAAGACAGACAGACAGACAGAGAGAGAGAGAGAGAGAGAGAGAGAGAGAGACAGACAGACAGACAGNGTGTGTATAAAGACAGACAGACAGACAGAGAGAGAGAGAGAGAGAGAGAGAGAGAGACAGACAGACAGACAGACAGACAGACAGACAGAGACAGAGAAAAAGAGAGACATAAAGAGATACATAGAGAGGCCCAAAAACAGAAAGAAAGAAAGAGAAACTGGATTCGGACTAATTACTAATCGAGATAAATTTGGTATTCTGGTAAAGCAAAGCTTGATGTAGTGATATTGGCATGTAGGATCAGCATGACCATGGTGGTTGTTTGGAGAAGAGGCTGGGGAACAGACACACAAAAGGGAGTGAAGCTCTTTTCAGCATACACAGCTACACTGGCTAAGATGTTCCTGAAGTACCAGACAGGTACAACCTGAGAGCCAAAACAGACAGGGATGGAGGAGGGGTAAGGGTAATAAATGTAGAAAATTCAATCAGACAGACAGATGGAGACACACATCCTGGTATAGCCAGATGAAGCAGAACATGGCTAGATGCACTGTATGAATACGGAAAGGGAGGTGTGATAAGAAGTGAAATGGAAGAGCAAAAAGAGAAAAAAAGGACCCATAGCAAAGTCAAAGTGCAAATGAGTGAAAAAGAGAGAGAAGAAGCGAGAGTTATACTGAGATAGACAGACTTTTTTGGGGGGGGAGGGCTGTAAGTTGGAGTGCCGACAAGTCTCCAGAGGTTGTAATATATAGCATCGTTTCAATCTCTCAAAAGCAACTACAGCCCTCCTTTTTCATATCCTTCCACAGTCTGAGGACAGAGAGATACTTCTGTCCTTTGGAGCCAAATCGGCATTCAAGATGATATAATGTGCTCGTTTTTTGACATTATATCCCAAATCTGGATGGTTATTTGTAGCTGGATGTGATCTCCATCTCCATTCTCTTCTGAAATCTCAAGGTTGCTAATGGTAAAGGATGGAAATTAAATGCCAACGTCAAACACGTTTCTATGTTTGTCTTGTACTTCTTCTCTCACGGAGAGGTTCGAGACCACAGGTTGATTTATCTGCTTCATGTGCCATTAATCCTGCAACCATGCATGCCTCTCGTGAATAATTGATCTTGGTGCTACTGTAACGAAATCCGTCAAAACAACAAAACCCCTCCTCCTCCTCCAATCTCTTCACTTCCTCTCTACCTCTTTCCTGGCCACCATCTACACCTGTATCAACCAACACTTACTATGTGATGCTCTTAAAAATACGTGTTTTCTGTCCTGTGGAAAGGGGGAAGGGTTAGAATTAGATGGAGTGGTGTTTTATCACAATATTTATGTGTGTGACACTGTTGTTTAGCCACCAGAGGGAGTTTCCCCCTAACTCTGTATACTGGATAATGACCCGGAGACAAAGCCCAGCCACTTGACCACCTACATAAAACAAATACAAAAGATATAGTTGACAGTGTACTCAGATAATGCCAACACTCTAGAGTCCTGTCAGCCAAGTAAGAGGAGACTGAGAGCAGTGGTGACCTCAGCTCTCTGTCTAGACCTCTACAAACAGCTGCTCAGTCTGGAGCAGAAGGGGAACAGTGACCCTTACTTTATTCCCCCCCCTCCCGTCTCTTTGACTTGTTTTTGCATACTGCATTTAAAGTAATAAGTACAGTATCTCCTTGAATGCCACAATACTATAAATCAGAGGAAAATAGACCTGTCATCTTAGTAAAAAATGCATGCAAGCAGTTATCATTAAAAACAAAAGAGTTCTGGTGGAAGTCTAGCCATGCATATGGATGAGACCAATCTACCAATCTCCTTGGTTTGCCCTGAGATGCTGGCCTACACAGAATTTTATGCACAGGTACAAATAAACCATGCGCACACAAAAAACATGAAGTACACATTTTGAGATCAATTTATCGTTTTGGCTGATATTGAGACATGGTGGCTATTTTGGGTAAAGCTCTAGCACAAAAAAAAAAAAAAAAAAAAATCATAGAAATTGAAGCTTTCATGTTTCAGTTGAGTTTTATGGGCACTGTAATAGGAGGATTTGCAAACACTATAATACATTTATTTTGTCACCACAAACATCAAAAAAGACCTTGATCTGGCACTGTGCATATATGCAGAGGAACTGACTGTGGAAGACACTGAAAAATGGAGATGCTGATCCCCTCAGACCTCACTGCATGGATAACATCTTCACAAATAACAGTGTGATTATGATATTCACACAGTATAATGACCTCTCGTGACAAATAGCGTAAGATTACAGAGTCATTCAATCATAACATGTTGGTTCAAGTGACATCACCAAGATTTAGGTCAGTGCTTGGAAAATGAGCTTGGGATTCAATTGCAGGCACGACGTTGTTCAATGTCATGACACTGCTGTGAAAATTCAGCATAATTTGTTATGTAGTGCCATCGGTGTTTATGACCACCAATCCATTGGCACGTCAGCTGTATGTCAACCTTTATGTCAGCTTTATGACACATGGATCGCATGAAATGCCATGGAATGTCATATCTGTTTTCCCAGGCACCCAGCACATGTGATGGATACAACACAAAGACAAAATGGGCCTCTTTAACACATTTGCAGTGCAGGGCTGAAACCCTCATGCTAATCAGGCACCAATGTTTTTGTACCCCTGTGGCTCCCAACAGCCATTTGCATTCAAAGCTGCATATCCTCTTTTCATAGCAGAAGCCCCTCAGCCCCTAATGGAGTGGAGGTTTCTGGTGGCACTGTGCCCTCTGCCTGCCTAAATGAGATTGGGCTGAGGTCCCCCTCATCTGTGTCTGTGCAGTTCCCCTACAAGACTCCTTTCACATTTTCCAAGAGAAGCTGATACATTGACACTGGAGTGAAGGAGATAGAAGACATCAAGATGAAGTGAAAAAGATGGACACCGATAAAGGGGACGAGAGCAAAGTGGGGTCTTTAGTCAGCAGATGTTATTATGGTCTACAGTTGGATTCCAAACCCATAGAGCCAGATTTTTAGATTTTTAGATGATCCGTACTGGCCTTTTAGCTAATGATGACAGTAATGGAGACGCTCCACTCCTAAACCTCCTACAGTTCAAGAGAAATTGATGAACCCATTAGCTCCTTGAAAACAAGGTGTATCCCTAAGTGATACTTGATGAAAATGAAGATGGTCATACATCTGTGTATGCCTACAAAAGGGCCTCCAGCACTAGTTGTGCTATGCAGTAATAGACTTTGGTGAGGCCTGTAAAGTGCTGTGACAACATTTTTAAAGCGAGTAGAATTGCAGCGCTACGGAGTTCATAAAGTGGAATCTGGGAGAAGACTTTTAAAAAAATCTGTGCTAAGTAGCGTCTGTGTCTCAAGTCTTCTTTAAGTCTAATGCAGGTTGTTGTCTATCAGGAAGAGCTGAGAGATACTCTCTTATCAACACACACTCATAGATATACATGCAACTTACAGACACAGACAGAGCCAATCAAAGCCAATCTTAATTAAAGTTCCTTTTCCATCTGATGAGCATAGTTGGGCTGTGTTGTCTGTCTCTGCCAACTGATAAAGTCATTCTGCCTGCCAGATATAAGTCAAGCTGTGCATGTCAGCCTCTGTCTACAGCTGCCATCCTTCTTATACACTTGGTGACAGAGGGGTTCAGTACATCCTCTGTGGACTACATGAGGACTGACATGATCCAAAGCCCCCTTCCTTTCCCCCTGAGGCCCCCATGCCCCTGCCCTGTCTCATTTTGGGGTCTCTCTGTACTATCCTGTCACACTGTCAGCCTGCAGAATGCCTCTCACTGGGCACCTATCTTCTGTAACACACTGTTTGTTTCAGTGTGTGTTTTCTGCATGCTTTGTCAGAATGTGTGACCATCTCCTCACTTTCCTCTCCTTTCCTGCTGGACTCTTTTCACATACTGTAGCTCAAAAACAATGGCAGGGGATGGCTATTATAGTGCAGATAGTGTCCACCCTAATGCATGACTTAAATGTCATTCACTTTTCAACAAACTGTTGTTAAAACAACACCTTGATTTCTCAATGTGTCTTTTCCATTTGCGCCAATCACTGAGAGATTGGCGCAAATTGGCGCAATCCCTACCAAATTAAAATTTAATTTGGTAGGGAGATTTACAAAATCACATGACAGTGGGGCACTGGGGAGTGCTAGAGAGAGTTGCAATCCAGTCTGCAGATTAAAAAAGCCTATGCAAAGATCTACAGGATGACAAACAGGAAGAACCAGACAGCACAAAGCAAAAGCAAAACAATCAACTTCTTGAAAGGACTTAAATGACATTTAATATATTTACTGGCAAACATAAACATAAATTGACACCGGGAGGCTGAGGGGAATGAATGCAATATCTCTGATTGCTATTACTGGCATGAGCAATGACAGTGTGCACTAGATTGGCGTCTATATTGAATTTCATGTTCTTTGAAATGGAGTCTGAAATGTGAGATTTGTCTTTTGTCTCTGAATAGCTCTCACCACACCCCCCCTCATTCTCTCTCAATCGGAGACTGGCACATTCAGTTAACTAATGTGCAGTGTATGGCAATGCTACACTATTACCCCATTCTCTCAACTGCCTGTCGAAAGGATAAAACATCAGATGTGATTTGGAGATGCTTTCTTCTTGTTTCCATTTCGCATCAGAAACATACCTGCTGGGAAGATTTTCTCTCTATAAATTTCCCATATCTGCTGCCAAAATGCTATTCATCGCATTATGGTTGATTGGGATTCTCATTACATTCGAGAGTGCGCACCAGCATGTGTGTGTATGTGTGTTTTCATGCATGTAAATAAAGACAAGAGATAATGAGCATAGAGGAGAGCGAGAGAGAGAGAGAGAGAGAGAGAGAGAGAGAGGAGAGAGAGAGATGAAGAANGAGAGAGAGAGAGAGAGAGAGAGAGAGAGAGAGGAGAGAGAGAGATGAAGAAAGAGATAAAGAGGGAGAGAAGGAGAGAGAATGAGGGAGGGAGGAGTGTGTTAATGACTGTGAGAGTGCTGAGGTCGCTGTGTTTGTTCTGTAATAGTGTGTTGCCACAGAGCACTGCCACCTCAGGTGGGTGATTAGCAGTAATTATATAATTACACAAAATGTGGTAATAAACAGCACAGAGGGAATCAGCTCCATCATCTACTCTGCCACACCTCATATATACATATACTAATTTCCTCATGTACACACAAGCAAATATAAAAATACAGCTGCATCTTTTTTAACAAACGCACACAGCTTCTTCTCACACAGTCCTGCAGCAACACAGAGGGAAATCAACAAACCTGCACACACCAAGATAATTCCAACCTGATACAAAAAGTAATGGAACACTCACACTTGTCCTCCACTCGCACCTGTGAGTAAAAACCGATTTGCTCCCTGACACACAGTAACGGCCAATAAAACAAGTGCTGACTTGCTCCCAAAGGCAGCCGAGGGGAGCAGGGGGACAAATGAACACAAACTGGGAGTAAAAAGCTGCTCCCATGAGGATTCTGCCTGCTCTGTAGTCCTCGTGCTCTTTCCTGCTTGAGTGAGAAACACTATCAGAAAGAGTCCACAATTGTCCATCTCATCTGTGGGACCACTGCAAAAAGTGTGTAAAAAGGAAGGGGAAGTGTCTGATGCATCCCTCAGCACTATTTGAAAAGTGGCCTTTTCATCCTCAGGTCCACTGAGAGTAAAGAGGAAATGTGTGTGTGTGTGTGTGTCTGCATGTGTATGCGCTTGTGTGTAGACATGCAAGTGTGAGTGCACGTGTTTGAATGTCAGAATGAGCTTTAGCAGGAATACTTTGGTTTATATGTGGGGCTTGATAAGACCAAAGTGAGAGGTAATGAGCGAGTGAGAGAGAGGAGGAAGGGGAAGAGTCAAATGGAGACAGGAAGTAGAGACCAATGTAAGGATCTGGAGGAAAAATAGAGTATAGGGAGTAAGAGAGCAGCATGGGGTGAAGCAGGGAATAATTACTGCTAATACAGCCTAATGGAATTCAGGCCTCACGTCAGGTGCAAGATGATCTGATTACTGCCGGGGCAGCTGGGGGAAAACTGGGAACTGATCCATTAATCCCGCCATCCCCTTTTGTCTCTCATTCAGTGTGGGAATGTGTATGTGTGTGTGTTTGTGTATGCAAAGTTGGTTTAATTCAGTCTTGTAAAACTGATGCACACTGCAAACACAGTAATTTAAATATTTTATGTATGTAGAAAACTCTACAGTATAACTGCAAATCACATTAGATGACCCAATTGTATGCCTCACACACATATATGTGGTTGACTATATATATATATACATATATATACTGTATATATATATACACACAGAAACAGACACTATACATATATATATATATATATATATATAGAGAGAGAGAGAGAGAGAGAGAGAGATAGTGAATAAATATGTATATTTATAGTGAGTAGTAAATATATATATTTACTCACTATTTGAGAATGTGAGTGTATTCTCTGTGACTTGTGGCATCCCTGATTTAGTGCATGGACCATTATGCACTCTACTATGGCTTGTGTATGTCTATGTGCATGTCCTATATGTCCACATAAGTACATGCTGCTTGAACCTTTCAACTCCCTCTCCTCCTCAGACCTCCTGCTGATGATTGCTGACCTTGGCTGAATATCATAGTCCTGAGAAAAAAAAGGCCAATGGAAACATTATCTTTCCTTTATACACTGTGGACATTGTGTGTCCATTAGTTTTAAGTGAGAGAGAGAGAGAGAGAGAGAGAGAGAGAGAGAGAGAGAGAGAGAGAGAGAGAAAATGAGAAATATAAAGACAAATATTAAATGGCATTTTTTGTGTGTTACAGTGATATGTATTGTGATAACATTTTTGTCTTTCGATATATTTCAGCATAGCACCCCTGCTAGGGTAAGAGGAGTGTGTACAAGTGGCAGGACAGGAGTCATCTCTGGCATCTCTGGAGGTTGACGAGTTGGGAGATAATGAGTGTTTTGATGAAGCACATATACACACGAGCATCTATACTTGTACAGACGGAAATGTGAGCATCTTGTTATATGACTGCACACACGCTGAACAATCTCTTCCTCATCTGCAGGAGACCATCTCCAGTCTACCTTGACTTCTGTGACGTCTCCTGGTCTCATATGGTTGCAGCGTAGCTGCTGCAGAGAAACTGTTTCAGCAGAGCGAGCTGAGAAAGGAGCAGGCGTCATTAGCCTGGATGGAGATGCTTTCCTCAGCCTTCCACTATCTCTCTATAGCACCTGCTCCAGCTCCAGATGAGATCAGGAAGGTGGGGCAGTGGAGGGCAAAGGAAGGGTGCAACTCTGGCAGGGTTCTGAGTGGGAAGAGAGGAAGATGAGGGTGCAGAAGAGAGATGGGAAGGAGGAGGGCTGTGCGTGGAAGATATGAGCCGATGCCTTGAACCATGCTTGAGGCAGTCGTTATCAAGGTTTGATTTCTTGCTATGCAGCTCCACATACTCAACTCATTGTAATGGCTTTTGGGGGTGAACATGGACATGGTGGCTGCAAGTCAAAGGGATTAGCCATTTAAAGCAGGGAAGATGTTTATTTTCAAGTGTAGGTCTTTTAGCATACTTATCAGTATGAACATCCATAGCAGCAAGGAAATTATATTAATATAATCCCTGTAGAAAAATCACTTTCCTGTATAAAAACGCCTCCGTGATGTATGTTAAGTGGTTGCCTTCCCAATGTGAGATTGCCTGTATGAGTAAAGCATGGGTGGTCACACTACATTTTCAATGGCATGACAATAATTTAAGACATATGACAAAGCCTTCCCCATAACCAGATATGGTTCTCTTTCAGAATTTATATAACTGAGAACATTTTTCACCACCACCACCACAAAGATGAAAGGATGAATCACTTTAACATAAAAGCATATTGACCTTGTGTTCTGGGAGAGAACACAGTCTTCACACCATTACTGAGCAAAGATGAAAATGAAAATTTCCTTTATTTTACTCTACACACACAGATATCCTGCCACTTTGCGTGACTTATATTATAAAGATGCTTTGGATGGCAGCTAATGGTCTGATTACATCATTTAGCAGTGAAATGCTTCATTAAATCTGTTTTGAATAGTAGTACAGTTACTAACCTTTTTGAGAAGTGCTGCCATTTTTTTTTTCATAGCGACTTGCCATACTGAAAACATATGAATATTTCTCTACAACTGCTTAGGGTCTGTTTGCCCATGTCATTCAATGCCTTTACAGGTTCACATAGTGTGTTAAAAGAGTTTTATTGCAGGCCAAACAGAGGACTTGCTCTGTTTTTACAGAGTATCATCTGTGCTTGTTGAGTGAGGGTGGGATAACATATTGGCTGTTTATGAGACCTAGAGTCAATGCCCAGGCCAGATCGCTGCTATAAAACTGCCCTCTATAGCTGGCCAGGAGAGACAGTGAACTGCGCTAGGGGATATCCCAGGCCAGATGCCACTGGGCTGCAAGGAACAATTCTGTCCCCCAATCCCCATCATCACTTTGTTGTCCTGGAAAGATCTGACTCAAACAAAGAGAGGGTGTCTGCTGTACCTACTCAAATATGACCTCTATCAGCAGACATTTGTAGCTAAAGGATGCCTATATCCTATTCTATAAAAGTCTGGGCATGTATAGCATGCATTAGTGAACACACATTAGAATAAAAGAATAAAGACTGAAGATCAGTTCTGAAGAAGAAAGCTGTACTGCAACAGTCTCCATGCCTCAGAGTAGCTATGTAGGCATGAGTTCTGGGATCTTCACTCAAATTTATTTTGAGATTCTTCAATTTTTAAAGAGAAACCAAAGCATTGGCCAGAAGCACTTTAGAGACCCCTGCAGCAGCCACAACATGAGAGATGAGCCTGGCTGAAACACACACACACACACACACACACACACACACACACACACACACACACACANCACTCACACACACAAAGGGGAAAACACATACACACATAACGTCAAGACCTGGGCAGTGAGGTGAAATGCTTGGTGTTTAGGATCTGATGGAAGCAGCCCGTCTTTTTCTCATCGATCTCTCTCTTGCTCAGACCATTTAACACTTGTGATACTCTGGGGGCTGTGACCACAGCTATGTCTGTGTGGTCCCACAAAGCCAACTTTACCCTGGCATGCTTGGCAGAAATATCACAGTCATGAAAGTCGAAATATCAGTCTGTGTCTGGGCAGCGTCTGAGGCAGTTCCAGGGAACTGTGGCAGCGTTATGGAGCTGAGGGGAACTGGGCCCATCTTTATTGCTCTTTAATCAGAGTAGTGCAGCCTGGGCAAAGATCAATGCTCTCTGAGTGTTAGCATTGACTGGGGCCTACAGCTCCCCATCAAGGGCCCCTCTCCCACCTAATGTTACATTTAATGAGCCAATTAGTCCACAATGGCGTGGCTGGCATCTTAAACTGTTGTTTACTCTGCATTCATTATTAATATCTCATAGTTAGATATGAATAAAATTAAAAGGAGCGGCGAGACCATTAGCTCCCCATGGTGGATGCTTATTAAGATAGGATGCTTTGTTATCTGAGCAAGGGCTGGGGTGGTAATTGTTCATGGTGGGTAAGATATGCTGGTTCAGTAGCTAGAGTGGTGTGATTTATACAACCTTGGAGATGTTGTTGCGTGCATGTATGAGAGATGGAGTGTTGTGGTTTGCTCTAATGCCTGTGAGAAAAGTACAACAGCCTGCATCCAGTGGCTTCAGATGCTGCTTTAGCTTGCTCATAAACATTCTTCCTTTTCATGTCCTCCACTTTTTTCTGCCTCCCTGTCACTTTTACAGGCACCCCCAGGAGGTGGTATGTAAATCAGCTCTATCGCTCCTTTTACTTCCTGCCCTTCCCTCTATCATGTTCACAGTTTTTTTTCATTGTATTTTTTCCAGTTCAATTCTACTTTTTGGTTTGAAATGTGAGCTCAGACTGGACTGCATGGGGTCAGGCTAGGAAAAACCAATGATCATTCAGTAAAACTGGAGGTGAGTCAGCATCTCAAACGATCAGCATTTGCTCACTGTTAGGAATTGGACAGCACCCCTCTGAATGTACCACACCTTTGTTCTGGAAAGGTTGGGTGTGGATACACAGCAACTGGGCCCAGAGCATGCTAGGATGCTCCATCTGTTTTGCTGTTCCTCATGATGAAGATAGAGTGAGAATGTGTATATGGAGGCTGGAGCAGAAAAAAAAAATCAAAAAATCAATAAAACATTAAAATCTCCCCAGTCAACAGTGCAAGGCTCAGCTGCATCCAGCCCCTCTTTTGCCCAGAATGATTCTCTGCTGTTTCAGTTGATGGGACTGAATCCAAATATGAAGTAAATCTGGGTACAAACCTCAGAGGAGAGCCATGAGTATTATATTTGGCAGAGAAGAGGCAGCCTCTAATATGAACAGAATGAAACATATGACAGACCCTTTTGGAAATGTTACAGAGGTTAGTGGCCTGAGGCCAACCAATCAACACAACTCTTTGTGAGAATTCCTGAAATTAACTGATCAGTGAAGCAATTTGAATCCCTCTTACTGTCCCCAAGGCAAGACGTGGTTTGACAGATACTGGCTGAAAGGAACAGTCATTAAATTAAGACAAAAATCTGTTAAAGGCAGTACTTCAAAGACTAACAAATGATGACATATGTTTTAAGGCCTTCTTCACACATCCCTCCATTCCCTCCTTCTTCAATTCATCCATGGGCTCCAGTCAGAAAGCAACAGGGTAAGCCTTTTTGGTTCCACCGCTCCTTGCCACTGAAGCAGTGCATAATAACTCATAGCCAACATCGTGCTGGAACGCGGCAGCAATTGCTTTCAAGCTCCCACTTAAAATAGTCCTGGTGACAAGCCTGCTGCTTTAAATAAGCGCCTCAGCCTGTCTGGAGTGGCTCCTTAATCCCAGTGGTGAGAGACACTCCAACAGGAAGACACTGGGGTGAAAAAAAACACTCCTGCACCAGAGAGAGTGGGAACAATTTACAGAAGGTGACTGTGGGAAGCAAGATTCACCGGCAGGGCAAGATAGAGAGAACGGGAAAGAGCATGTGGGGGGTTGGAGAAGTGGAAGGGGAATATACACAGAATGGAAATGAGACAGCTTACCTACAAATACTTCAGTGCCTGCACCCACACGCCCTAAAATACATCCTTTAGGGGCTATCCAGCACAAATTTACATTTTAAAACTGGAGCTGCTGAAAACAGAAAAAGGCTGGAAATATCAGCTCAAGGATGTAAAAATGTGCAAGTCCAGGAGGTAATAGCAAAGCTCAAATATCTAGAATTGTGCTTTCTACCACTGCTCAGTTTGAAATCCTTCTAAGAACTAACCAAGAAGATGTCTGTGGTGACAGCAACACCAGTAGTATCATGCCAAACTCCTCTACTGGATGACAAGTGTAGTGTTGTTTGCAGAAGATATTCATGCTCTCTGGCCTCTCTGTCTGTGCCATCCCGTGTCACACCTCGGTGATGTAATTCTGGGCCAGAGAGGGAGACAAGGGACTATGATGTCACTTAGCACCTTTAGCAGTCCCCCACCCACCCCACCCACAAGCTCTCCTCTGAGAACAGTGTTTCCAAGCACACGGAACGAACACAAATGCTTTGGCTTTGGCTTGTCCTCCTTCACTCTATTTTTCCTCACCTCTCTTATCGTCTTGCTGTAACAACCTCTCAGTCTTTTTTCTCCCAGTCATCCTTTCCTTTCTCCCCCACATTTTTGCCTCTCTTTGCCACCCTATCACTTCCGTCTTCGTTCCCTCCCCTCCTCGCTCTCCCGCCACCCCCGCTCCCTCTATACCTGAGGCTCTTGTTCTTTTATAGCAAATTGAACCTTTCACTCTGAAAGAAATAATTACTCTCTGGAGAGAAAGGGGACTGCCGTGGAATGCTGATATGACACACAATGTCACCTTGCCACTCAGGAGCTGCCTGCACAACCAGCTCACCGAGAAAGGGGAGGAGGAATGGGAGGGAGGGAGTGGGTCAGGGAGAGGGAAGGGTGAGGAGGGTTATAGAATAAAAGTATCCAAAAAGTAACAGAAGGAAAAAAAAAAGAGAGGGCAAGGGTGAGGGAAAGGAAGAACAAGAGGAAACTCCATGAGTGTAAAACAATTAATAATTCAAAGTATTTATTTTTCCCCATAAATAACTAAATATTGTGCACAAAGCAAAACAGAGAACAAGAAAGGTATTAAGGGAAATAAGGGAAAAAGTGGCCAAGAAATATGGTAAGAATTAAAATAAGAGGCAGGATCGAAAGGATAAACAATGATATATGTAACTAACTCTCCTCTTTTCACCAATGAAAATGAAAAGAGGAGAAGAAAGGCAGTAGTTGAATATAAGTACAGTAATAGGGTAAGTGGTAGAGAGAGCAAGCTGGTGTTTGAGGGTCACAGTGAGTGCATGAGGAAGAGATAAAGAAAGCAACAGAGAAAGGGTAAAAGCATGAGACCTTACTGGGGTCACCCTGGGGACTGATTCACCTTAGTGGCATTTCTAAGCTGGGGCAGCAAGAGCAGTGAGAGCCAGGAGCCGGATCACTGCCATTTCTACTTATTACCCATCATGCCTTTCAGCAGAGCAGCCATGCGGTCATGCTCTGGCCCATGGGATGTTAAATGGTCCTCTGTTGCTCTGCTGAAAAGCAAAGGGGTCAGAGCAAGAGGATGTGAAGAAGAGAAAAGGGAAAGCATAAGGGCCATAGACATTAATAATGTCTGTGGCTTCCACCTTAAGCCCTGAGCTGGCTCTCCTTTCTGGCCCTGGAAACCAAGCTACTATATATCGAACTAGTAGTTCCTGCTGTGATTTCATATCCTGTCATATGGCAGATCACTTCATCAACTGGGGGCTATATCATTCTTCCCACCAGATAGAATGAGCCTGTCTGGACTGTAGCGGTCCATGTTATGGTTATGTTAACATGGTAAATGGGGAAATAAAGCCATATATTACAGGATATTTGCAAATACCAATCTTGGTCAACATACAGTCAAGTTGTAATTATTTCATAACAGGTTTACACTGTAATTGCAATTATTATATCTCTAGTATAGAGAGTTAGAATACATCCATCCCTTGTATCTATATGTTAGTCACCAAAAATTTTAAATATAGCATACTCCTGAGCAAGAAAGAAAAATCATATGCACATACATACTGTATACACCTACACACGACTCTAGCAGCCAACCCCCACCACCCCTTCTACTGTGGCTTGCGAAATGAGGGCTATTTTTAATATCTGCTCGGGTGCCTTCTGAATAATGGGCAAATATTCCTCAAGGTCACAACTCATTTGTTAGGCTGTGAGTTGAAGGAACGGCCCAGTGCACTAAGGCTAACATTCAGCTTTTATTCTGCTGATAAAACCCACAGCAGCTTTATGAGTACAAGCAGTTAAAAATGGAAGAATAACAGGCATTGGTAAGACAAAGGTATGTGGACAGCACAGCATATAACAAGAGAATATGCATGGAAGGAAAGAAGAGTAACAGGGGCTTAGGCTTTGACTAAATTGGAGAAAATCCATCAGCTTATTGCCTAGTGATGTTATAGCAGAAAACCAAACGTGGCAGGAAGGAGTGGCTCTAGGGATAAATCATGCTGGCTTTCCCTCTATGACAATTTTAGTCATAGTGACGTCCACACAGAGGCTGTGGAGATCAAACAGGAGCTGTGATGACTTCATCAAATGTCACATACACAACTATAAACACCCTCTGTCTCTGCACACAAGCATTATTTGATCTTTGGAGTCTTGCTCATGACAGGCCAAGACATGACAAGTAGTCTCACACTTATATCTAAGACAGTGAATGACAAGAAAGGGTTTGCCAAGTCTATCTATTATGCATAGAATAGTAAAACAGAATAGTAATAGTGAGGCCGCCACTGCCATGTCATGCCTCACAGCTATATTATTAATCATAGAAGTCTGCAGCTTATTGTCATACAACTGTAAACTATTACTGTGTTCTGCCACTGTGTGCTTGCAGCCTCGCAACCCCTGATCTTAGGTTATTAAATCCTACAGCCCCCAGCATGCATCTCTGGCTAAGATGCTTCCAACCCTGGCCAAAGACTTTTATCTTCCTTCCCAGCAAAGGCATGGCACCTCCGTGATGCTTTCAATTTTCTGCTCTGTGCCTCTGTGTTTTATGGGCCTGTGTAAAGGTTCCCCACTGACTGGCTAAGCTGACCTGGACTCACTGCCTGAAGGTGCATGTGGTGCAGCTGTGGTAACATGAAGGCCACTGCTCAACCAGGGACAAGGCCAATGGCATCATCAGCCATTGACACAACACCTAAACACCCCATACGCATGAAGACGTATTTGCTTGTGTGAAGGTTAGGCCAGAATGTTACTCAGAAACCTGTCCTTTGTGGTTAAAAGCATAGGTCTGCTTTTTATGTTAAACAGCTATTAATATACAGTACACCAGGTAAAAGCCATATTATTCTTTCTGTCCTGTCTTCCTCCATGAATGCATTAATTAAGCTGCACTACAGCATTTACTCTAAATGGCTATTTAATGCATCACTGACTTGTCATTGCTGTATGTTGGTGGTCAGTGCCTTTTGTGTGGTCACTGAATAAATGTTATCCAATAAGCACAAGGCATTCAGACAACACATACCTCCACCAAGAAGGCACAATCCCCTAAATTTATTTGTATTTTACTATAAGAAAATTAAGAAATATTTATTCTGGATTTGAATTTGGACCAACATCAAACACATTGGTAAATGTTGTTGATGGGATTTTGGGGACAGGGAATAAGGGTTTTATTAAGCATAGGATGATCACATAATGTCTGTAGCCTCTTGTATACATTCATTGTCCTTGCTTTTTTTTTTTTTCCATTCATCGTCCAAAGGGCACACATTTCCCATGACCCTCCATCTCCCTTGGCCACAGTCTCAGTTGTTTTCTCTGCCTCTTGGCAGTCCATGGATCCAAATTAAATCATTACTTGGATTGAAAGTCTCTTGGCTTTTTTCAGGTGTAAATACAAGGTTGATGGGAAGGTAACTCAATAAGAAGGATTTAAAGCCATGGTTAGATGCGTGCCTGATGGCCCAGTCCAATACTGAGGAAGCAGCTGTCCTGCAGAACCTCTAGGTGTCTAGGTGTGTGTTTCAGATCAGCCACTACTCTCCATGCATTCTACCTGGTCTGAGCTGGCTGAGGGGGCAGGGATCAGAACCTTGTCAAATCCCTCCTCACACCCTGGGCTTTTCACACTATTAAATCTAAATCCCATGTGGGGTGTGAGGAAAGGATGAAGGAGCCTTGCTCCCCTGAAGAGGCTTGAATAGCGAGCACAGGTTTTTCCTGTATGGGAGAATACGGTGTGATGCATTACATCCCTCTACCCAGCACCCACAGCCCACCGCTTAGCTGATCTTTGAAAGATATTGCTTATAAAAGAGATGACTCCCGGCGACGGCCAAGTTCTGTAGTTTTATTACACCTTGGGGCTACAGCGGCCTGTCTTTGGAGAGATAAGGTTGTACCCTTTTCATTTTGTATCCTCCGGCCGATATTTTAAGCTGGCTTGTTAAGGGCAGGCGAGCCGAGCGCTGGAACAGAGTTTGATGCATGGCTTTACAACAGGAGCCGGGCCCATAACGCTCAAAGGCCGATCATTACTGACCTTAATAGCCCAGTCTGCATCTGGGCTTGATTGATCGTGCCTAGCAGGTTGTGAAATGCGCCATCTGGTAGGAAGGAAGGTGAGATGGGCAAGCAGAGACGAGGGAGAAGGCAGGCAACACCAGCAGAACACGGAGGAAGGGAGGAGGAGGAGGAGAAGAAAGCACGATGAAAGGGGAGAGAAAAAACACAAACCTAGACGATCTTGTACTGAGATTGATGGCCATAGTGGGATGCTGTAGAAACTTAACTGCACTAAGAGGCCCACCAAGTACCATAAACACTGTCCCTGACATAAACAACAACACTTAGCTAGTCTAGGTGTATACAATATTCATCAAAGGAGCTGCTCCTTGGTAACTCTTGTTTACTTGCTCTGTGTGCTCGGATAAAATCTGCTTAGGTGAGACAGCAAGACAATAGCAGAAGTGTGGATACAAGTTATGTGACTAAGTGTGATTTTGCATGCATGTTGTACATGGTGTTCTTGCATGTTTGTGTCTATGAGGAATGTGTGAGGAACAGAAGGTAGTTTTGGCCCACAGTGTCTTAGTATGATGCATTATATTGTAGAGTCTGCATAATGAATGATCTCAACCACTACAGTGATGCCATGCATTATCATAAGGCACTCAATATTCTACCATACAACTCAAGCCAAAACCCAATAGGTCACCATTCTGCATAAACCTACACTATGATGAAAACCTACTTTAAAGATTAACAGTAATTTCAGATTACTCAAAAGAACCTTTTGCTGGTGGTGTTCCAGTTATAAAACTACTAAAACCTGTCATCTAGGAAAAAGCACATGATGTCTGTGCCCTATACAAGTTTATACATAGTAAGTGTATCACACAAACCACTCATGGGCAACAAATTTTCACTGCTATAAATATTTAAGATAGCAGAACACTATTGAGTAGTCCTCTCGTGTCAGCTAAAGCTCCTGAGAGTCCATCAAGCTTGTGCTCTCCATTAACACATTCTTTCTCTCAGTCAGCAAGTAAAGGTAGCTACAGTAGGGTGAACTAATGTGAATCCGGTACAGAAAAAGAACTCTGACAGACTCCTTTTTGCACTTCATTACACCAATTATTTGGCTTATTGAGTCATTTGACCCAGCCAAATCAAGTTAGGTATAATAAATGTGTGCTGAGACTTTCAACAGCAACATTTCCTGAAAGTTTCAGCATTTGGCAGAGAGAGAGACTAGCACATAGTATGTAACACACCATAACTTGGGTGTATAAAAGTGTTTAACAGCAAATTTATGTATGCTGTAATCAGCACCACAAAATGTCTTTGGGGCCAACTTTGTGCAAGGGAAGATGAAACATCTGGTATCGGGTAGGTTATGAAAAAGAAGAAGTGGGAGAGCCAAAGGGTGTGAGATGACATCAGTGTGTGTGCTTATTTGTATCGCTTTACACAGAGTATGCTATAGCCTGTATGCATGCTTGTAATATTTGTTTAAAAGAAAAAGATCTAGAGACACAGACAGTTTGTGTGTGTGTGTGTGGGTGTGTGTGTGTGTGTGTGTGTGTGTGCGCATGCGCATGTGTTTGTGTGAAAGGGGAAAAGGATGACAGAGGGCCAGGTGGAACGGAGACTTCTGTCGCTGACTCAACACCTTTCTCATTTTATTACCAAATCATCCATGACAAACAGCTCTGGCGTTTGGCAAAGGTAGGATAAGAGACGGGATGAGAGCAGAGGAGGTCACTTCAATGCGGCAAAGATTGCATTGGTAATGTAACATATCTGTGTCACTTCAAATGTCACCTTTACATGATGCAGTCATCAATGTGTCATTTTTAGATAGCGTGGGGTGGCAGTGATGGCCCTCACTTCCTATAGACTCCCTCTGTCAAGACATAAAAGGCTGATGAGCGAGAAATCTTATCACCTCACTGACTACAAAAGCAAATTCTTGGTGACAACACAATCGATAAAGCTTGTAAAATATGAGGCAATCATTCTCTGTGAACATTCAACACCAAGTCAACCGTATTGATGAAAAAATATTTTGAGAGACACCAAAAATTGTAATTCTATGTGCAAGATCTACTTTTATTGAACAGTGATAGCAATGTACTGCTTACTCTTTAAAAGAAGGCAAAACAATAAAACACTGTAAATCATATATGATGTTTTAACCCTCATCTTGTTGTTCAGGTATACCAACTTGAATTGAATTCCCTGTGTATAAACAAACACAAATAGTTTCTGGCCCTTTTTTGTTTCTGACCCACCTGTGCTGATGTTGTTAGGAACAGCTCAGTGCTTTGGGAGCACGGTTTGAAGGCAGGCACTGCCATGTGTTATGACCCAGCCTAGGGAACTGGGCCGCAACATGTGTTCGAGGTCTCCCCAACCACGCCCGCTCCCAACCAACGCTACTTTGTGTTCTGTGTTTGTGTTATTTTTGTGTTATTCTGATCATCATTCTCATTCGGTTTTGTAGCACTGGCCCTCGGTGGTCCTTTGTGTACGTCCATTCGGACTCTGTGTTTTGTGTCAGGCTACTTGTGTTACTGTTAACCCGGATCCTTCTGCTAACTGTCAGTTCTGTCATTATTCCCATTCGATTCGTAGCGGTGGCTACTTTGTGTCAGTTAACCCGGTTTTCGTACACTAGCTTTTCTGTTCTGTGTGTGTGTTATTTCCGTATTCTGTCTGTTGTATATATTTGTAAATAAAANTTTTCTGTTCTGTGTGTGTGTTATTTCCGTATTCTGTCTGTTGTATATATTTGTAAATAAAATTGTAATTTATTTTACGGAAATAACTTCTGTTGTGGCCTTTCTTGGGAGCGGGTGTGGTTGGGGAGACCTCGAACACATGTTGCGGCCCAGTTCCCTAGGCTGGGTCGTAACACATGCTTTGATGTCAATGAGAAAAGCCAAAAGCCTTTTGAGGCTACGTGAAAGTGAGCCGATTAGCCTGATTGACGGCTATAAGATGCTAAGGATGGAGCTTGAAGCGCAGCAAGCCAGGGCGTTTGAGTGGAATGGAGTTCATTCATGAGTTACGAGTCTGTTTCAGTGATGTAGTAAAAGACGAATAAATCCTCCCAACAGCCTGTGAAAAAAAGATACAACCTCAGGCTTGTGATGGAGACTCATACAAGACAACAGGAAGAAGACGGAGACACTGGCGGCTGACACACATACAGTATGCCAGCAAGTCTCGCCACAAATCAACACCAGATATAGTAAACAGTGAAAAATACACATCAAACTGCCACATCACTCTAAACAACTTTTTCATTGAATTTTATACTTTTATAATTTTACTCACAAGACAACAAGGGGTAAAAAAAAAAAAAAAAAAAAAGACATACAATAGCCCTGGAGACTGTCACACTATTCTCTGTCAAGTTTGTTTTTCAAGGACAGATTCCCTACTTAAGAGGCTCAGTGAGTCCATGCAAAGTCCTGGACAGACAAGGAGCATGCTGATATAAATACCAACACAGCTAAGAGCTCTTCTTTGTCTCACAAGCACCCAGACCTGCAAGGACAAATGACCGTCCCTGATGCTGTCCCTGAGTCCCTGTGCTAAAAGAGGCCAGGTTAAGGTTACGAAGACCTCAGCCCACCAACCACCACTAAACTGCATTTACAAAGTCAAACCTCTCCTCGCTGCCTCAGAAAATGACGCACTTGTGAGAAACCAAAGTGGGGATGTTTTTTTAGTTTGAGATAACCTACTTTTATTCACAGCATTTTCACACAGATAAAGCAATACTGAGGGCTTTAACAGAAACGGGAAATATGATGAGAAATTAAATTAATCATAAAAGGGTTTTGGACGCACTTTCAGCTTGAATAACTACAATTTTAATTAGTTGTTAGGTGTCTTTGAAGAATGTCCCTTTTGAGTGCTGTTTATTATCAGGTTGTCTGGTGAGGAAAAACCCAGTCGAGACCCAGTGTTAGGGATTAACATGTCAGCACAGAAGGAGAAACACAGACATTTTGACAGTTACACTCACGAGCCGAGGCTTCATCTAACACCTGCCTCACACCTCCTGTCCAGAAGCGCACCTGCTCTGACACAGTGTGAGGCTCAGAGCCGATGCTGAAACAGTGTTTACACCTGTCCAAGCCATACTGCATCACAAGTTGATGGAGAAGGGCTGAGGATCAGGGAAATCAGGGGAAGAGGAAGATGCAAAAACAAGAAGTTGATGGAAATTTCCTGTGGAGACGCTGGGGTGGAGTATTGGTAACGCCCGAGCACGCTCAGCAGCGCTGTGGTGTCGAGGTAACAATGATGCATGGTGTGACCTTACTTGTAATGCCAGCCTTAATCTACGCAAGTGGAATAAATGAAGTGGGGCCGCTGCGGACGTGTCACCCAGACTTATAAAGACAAATCCACCACTGCCTTGAGGTGTGTACATGTATTCATAAAAGTCAGAAAGACGTCTAGATAGAGCGGAGTGCCCAGCATCACCTGCTGGCTGGCAACAATCGCATTCAAGCACCTCATTGTCATGGCTGCATGGAAATGTCCATCTTCAGGTGAAACACACAAACAGGAAATGGAAGTTGTGGTGAAAAATAGATGGTAAGAAAAATATAAGATTAAGAAAGCAGAGGCAAAACATAAGGGGAAAAAGATGAAAAGTGAGCATGTAAGTAAATCTGTTTTATATAGTATTTTTCATACGGTCACTTTATATAGTACTGTACCTGTCAAAACAAGTGAGCAACGTAGTCACAGAACATGGGAGATCAATGAAAAAAAGCTTAATGCTTAACACAAATAAAATACAATGAATGAGGCACAAAACATGAGGGTTTTAAGTATATAAAAAGATGATTTTTTTAAGTGTTAAAATGCTCTGCTGTGTTTTTATCACACAAGGGGATTCTGCTCCAAAGCTCCAGTGCTGCAACCTTGGCAAACACACAGTCCCCAGATGGCCACAAGCCCTTGCTCTAAGGGCCTACGTGACCTCATATTTTTGTGGTAAGGCCAAAAATTCCCAAATATATATATCCATTTATGACCTTAAATACTTATGTGATGGAGGTTAGCATCCTTTCCATAAGGTATTTGAAGCTCCGGCTCATTTGGGACAAACTGTTTTATTGGAAATCCCACTATGCTGACACTAACACAACTTGTCATAACAACTCATTACAATTTAACGACAGATGTCCTGACTAACAGTGTGTTCTGCTGGACAGCCGGCTGGCTGTCAAGTTAGCTGCAATCAATTCATACTTGGCTGACTTTATTGGCATGTAGCTCAAGTAAAGAGCTATCATTGATCATTGTATTTAGTCAGTTTGTTCCTGGATCTTAGAAGCCAGCAGGATTGACAACAGGCCTACCCTTGATAGACAATGGGCTGACAGTGGACATATGGATGTTCAGCACTGACACATGTGAGGGGCACTGGGTTAGGGGTGTGTCAAACATGCCAACAATCCCCATGTCCACTATGAGGCCTCCTCCTCCTCCTCCTCCTCCAACTCTTCCCTTGCCCCCTGACCAGTCCTTTTTCTGACATGGCTGTGATTAATGCCTCTAGCCAAGATGATGATAATAACGATCATAATTAATCAAGGGTTCTTCCTGCACCTCTAGGAACCCATATGACCTGGAAAATACACCAGGACCTCTTTTCCTCTGCTCTTCCCTTCCTCCCTCTCTCCCTCTCTCTCTCTCTCTCTCTCTCTCTCTCTCTCTCTCTCTCTCNTCTCTCTCTCTCTCTCTCCTCCTCCTCCTCCCCCTCCCCTCTTCCTTGTCTCACTGACAGGTCTGAACCTCGGCCCAGCAGAAAGAGCCATGAATTATCCTGCCATCACCACTTCTATTTATATCACACCGTCCATCACTATCACTTACTCTCCTCCACCAGCCTTTCCTCCACCCGCCTCTCCTAAGTGGAGTTTTCTTAAAGCTGCCCCATATTTCCTGGTGGAATATCTTTGCTTATGCAAATGGCTAGGAGTCAAAAAAGCAGGAGTGGTGAGAATGAGAAACTAACGTCATATTCGAGACATCCACTGAAACAACGTTCAAAACAAAAGCCACTTTCTCTTGCTGTCTGAGGCCTGGTAGAGGTCTTCTCTCTCTCTCTCTCTCTCTCTCCCTCTCTCTCTCTCTCTGTCTCCCCCCTCAGTAATGAATCTGACTGTGTGCATGCATGTGTGTGTGAGAGAGAGAGAGAGAGAGAGAGAGAGCGCATGAGAGCATGACAGCATCTGTGTGAACAAAATGGGTGTCTCTCACAGAGATCTAGAATATATGCAGCGGCAGAATGATATTTTAAATTCCTTGGCGCCTGCCAGGTAACAGTAGCCTGGGGCAATGGAAAAGTTTTTTTGTCTCACCTTCTCTTTATTTCCCCTGGTGAGGAAGATACAAAGCTCTTTTACTCGGCTGAGTCGTACGTGCCAGGCATGTGTTCAAAATGCCGCCTTCCTCCCCAAGCCTCTCAAATGCCCATTACATACAGCCTATCTTATTTTTATTATTTCACTGTCTCTTATTACACTGTGTCCACAGATTTGAGGATGTAAATGCTGAGAGGACTTGTATGTCACACAACCTGTCAACCCTGCACTCAAGAGCCTAAGGTACTGTCACCTAATGAAGGTACAAAAACATAGTTAACACAACCATAGTTTCTATTCAGCAATACAGGTGTATAGGTGTATTCTGCTGGTGTGGCAACATTTTAAGACTGAATGATTTGCAGGCTCTCTCTCTCTCTCTCTCTCTCTCTCTCTCTCTCTCTACAGGTATATATATATATTATGATTTGTAATTTTTTTTTCTGACCAGTAATTTTACTGTACTGTCTGTAAATGGTCTTTTTGGAGCCCAAATACTGCCTCACACATGAGAGTCTGTTTGGTTACCAACATTTCTAACCTGCTTCCGACTTGTCAAACACATCTAGATGACGTTCACATATTTGTGATTATTGCACTGAATACCACCTCATAAAAGTTGTTAAGATGACACTTAAATAATGGAGGCTACAATTAAAATTCTAGGCCTTAAGATTTGAAAATTACATTCTTTCAAGTAACAATTTATATACTAAAATGATTCTCTTTTTCTACAGCATACCACTATTTTGTCTGTAAATGCCTGCTTCTATTTGTCCACTTGGCATTCTCACACTTTACTCCTCTCAGTATGTATTTAGGGCTTTGATCCCACTGTAATCAAACTAACCAAATCCCCCATACCACTGTGCCAGGCCCAGCTGCCCACTGTGGATCCTACTATAGAAACAAGTGCTTATGACATCATCACAGCTTGACGACCCACACACAACAGGAACAAAGGGAGACCTACATTTACCCTATACCCAACAGGTGGCCTACATTTCCAAACTGCATAAGATACAGGAGCTTTTCTTGTTCTTTCCTCAGGCAGAGCATCTTGTGCATTACAAAATGTCTCAACAGGTGCTTCTGCCAAATTGAGTTCTTAAAACAAACAGATGAATACATGGTACATTGCCTATTATTATCATTATCATCATTGCTGATGCTCTACCCAACCACTAACCACATATGCACTAAAAATGCACAATAGATCTAACTACATCTGAGCAAGAAGTGCACTCAGTCGATTTACAGCTCTCTTCCTGTCTGAATAAGTACCATAATGCTTTATGATCTGGATTCCAATTCTATGTTGACACCATGAAATTAAATTTTTACATCTCACCAATGGTAAAACACAAACTAGGTTTGCTTCATAACCCAAAACTCATTGTGCCTTGTGGCTTGCTACCATATGCAGGTTGCCTGATATCAGTGTCTACCCCATAGGAAATCCAAACAGTGGACTCACTCGGGATCAAAGCTTAGAAAAATCCAAAATAGTACTGATTGTGACAAGCACAGCAATAGAGCAGACACACTGACTGTTGAAAGCCAGTATCCATCCATCTATCCTTGCGCCCATCCATCATCTTATCTAGCCATCCACTCCCTAACCTTTATCTTGTGCAGAATCATGGCAGGGTGGACCTTATTCAAACAGGTCTCCAATCTATCATAGGACTCACAGACAGACAACACCTTGATCACTACTAATATGAAAATAAAGCACAAATAAGTAAGCTCATTCATATACATGTTGTTACAGATGTGCTAGTCAGATTGATTGCTTGGCAGTGATTGATTTGTCAGTGCTCTTGAACTGAAACATGTCAGCGCACAGGTCTGTTTTTCAATAGTCACAAAGTGTTGTGTGCTCACTGTAGTTTGCACTGCTTTGAATGTGGTTGGGTAAAAAATTGAGAGATCAGCACTCCCAGAAAATGTTATCCCCTTCTGAAACAGAGACCTTGGTTATACTGTATAATAAAAAAATTATGAAAGGAACGATAGACAGAAGAAAGTCAGGAAGATGGGGGAAGTGTGGGAGAAATAGGTAGGGGGAGAGGGGAGAGAGTCTCTTGAGCAATGGGAACAGGTAAGGTAGTCGATGCTGGCAGTAGAGCAGTCATCTTCACTCACTGGGGCCACAGTGAAGAGCCTAGAGGCACTGACTGCAGATCTTCTCTGCCAAAACTGCATCTAAGAAGCTCTAAAAGAAAGGCATCTTATTACAAAATATATGGTACATCTCCAGTAAATACAACGATGCTGTTGATAACCTTGGACTTGTGCTGAGCCTCATCTCTCCCCAGGAAGCTGAAGGCGTTGAGGAAATATTGACAGAAATGTTTTCAGACTATATTCTCATGCCTAAATCGATACACAGATGGGCCATGTCTTCAGAGTAGAGTTAGGATGGAGTCATTCTGAAGGTCAAGCAGTTAGCCCATTAAAGAAGTAGAAAGGCATGCTATTTGGCAGTGCATCTCTACCTCCTCCTGCATGGCACAGGGGTAGCAACCTTGAAGAGTTGATTAGTGGTAGAGACGGCTCCCACGACATAGGAGACCTCCGCCTCATAAAATTCTGAGCTTGGGAGCAGAACTAGGGAGCCTGGGAGAGGGGAACTGGAGGGAATTCAAGGCAGAGGAACTTCTTGCCTGCCTCATCTTTTACAGGACAAATTAAAACCACAGCGGAACAAGTCATAAAACAGGAAATAATGAATTCAATTATACTTTTTAGTGTTTAGGGGCTGCTGGAGAGATGTGCTGAGTGGGCAACGTGGAGCGCGTACACAGCAGCAGGCACAGACTGATGACTATGTTGGTGGCGCTGAGCATTGCTGAGGGCTGCATGTGTGCTGACTGCATGTCTGCATGCCCCTAGGAGCAGTTTAGACCTCGACAGGACCTTCATTAGCAAATGAATGACTCTTAATTGGCCTGGCAAATACACAGGGTGCTTGTTGATTATAGGGGACTTTTTTTTTTGTTAGCCAGTGCCTGTACTTCAACGCAGACGCACAAAAACACAAGTCTACCCACAACAAGATACAACTAAACAAGCACACAGGCATGCTTTTGTGCAGACAACACTGACATTAACTGTCATGTCATCAAAATGACAGACAATTCAAGGCTTTGCTGTGTCAGGTTCAAAAGCAGGGCTGCAGCTGTCAACAAAGGATTCTGACAAAGGATTCTGGGATGTATTATCTTTCTTCAGCCTATCTATACTTCTCTCTATCTCACTCTACCTCACATCACCTATTTTTCCCTCTTTTTCAATCTGTTCTAGTCTGTCCCCTGGCATTACTACCACCTCAGCGGGAGAGAGAACACAGACAGGAGTCCTGGTGCCCTAGATTCAGCAACACTGGCAGGAGCACGGCATGGCCTGTCCTACTAGCTGCCACACACACCGACCAAACAACACAGCTCAATCACGGCTCACACATACACACACACACATACACGCACATATCTGAAGATGAGGAGAATGAGAGATGTTATGATGATGATTATTCTGTGTTGTGATATCAGTACTGCCGTTAGCCACTCCTGTTATCTGTGAGAATACAGATACATACAAAGATATGAAATGAACACACACATAAAATTATCTGGATCTATGAGCAAATGTGAAGTAGAAATTAAGAAGGAAAAAAAAAAGTGAACAAGGACTGGAAAAAGTAGCTTGAATAAGTATCTCAAGAAAGTCAGTGTCCCCTCTACGCCCCAAACCCTGGTACCACTCACCCACTGCCAGCCTGCCAATTAAAGCCCTGATTAAAACTGACAAAGTGTCTCCAAATGAAGAAAGAGCTGTTGGAGGTCTTAACTCCTGAAACCTGTCAATTACAATGCCAGAGGAAGGTGGTGAGGGAAGAGGCAGAGGGTAAAGCAATGACACGCAGAGCAGGAGGCACAGATGAATGTACAATCTCTTATTCTATGCTCTATGAATCTCTACGTTTCAGAAAAGTAGATCATATGTAAGATGTACGAAGAAAAAATTCCATCCAAGTTGAGTTGTTTTAGCTTAGCATTTTATGAAGAGCTCTTTAACACAGACTCCTGTCTTTTCTGTTGCCTTATTTGAGAATGTTGTCATGTTATAGCATAATGTGGACATATTGTAAACCAACAACAGTGTCCCCTTTGCAACCTCTTGTTGCATGTTTTTGCTGTAAGTCACAGGAGCGTTACACTGAAGGGCTCAACAGCAAAGCCCTCAATCCCAGATAAACCACCCACAGTGTACATCAGCTGCTAAAATATGATGGTATTTGTGAGGCCATAAATCTTGTTTTAGTGGGCCGAGAAGAGAGAAGAAGCCCTACTCTCCCCTGCATCGTTACAGCTGCATCCCTGCGGCCCATTCCACCTCCATTTAAGCTAAATGTCAACTTTTCAGCTGCTTTTTTTTTTTTTTTTTTNTTTTTTTTTTTTTTTTCTTTTTTGCTTCCTGCAGTTGCCATTTGTTTTAACACAAGGGGAGCAAAGTAAGAAAATAAGTCAACAGGAAGAAAACTACAAAGAGTCTGTTGTCAGCGGCTTTCAGGGCTGCGTGGATGGCCGCATGTTCTGTAGTTTAAGAAAAAGAGAATCCAGTGGAGAATAAACTGGGAGATAAAAGGGATTCCCAATCTGTCTGAATCTCTAACTCGCGAGCTACTGATATGAGTAATGAGGGTTGCTGTTTGTTTTAACGATGTCCTGTACCTGAACTGAAAGAATAATTTCACATCCAACTAGAACTCTAATATCCTCATACTTCATAAATGTTGTTATTATTTCTTCATTAATCATCATTAAGAACCCTAATGATATTCTTTCTTTTTAATTAGATTGGAATTGTTTTTTCTGTAGTCTGTGGTGCCAAGTGAACGCAGTGCAAGGCGCTTTGGAAAGTGTTCAATCATCTACGTCCAGATGGCTGTGGATTAAGAAATAACTGGTGTGTAAATGCATGTGGGCTGGGAGGAGACAGGGAAGCACCTTGGCTATATAATTTTTACTGTCAGGCTTCCCAAACATTGTTCAGTATCTTGTAAAGGGTAGTGAAATACAAAAAACTTTCTGTATGCGTTTGACTAATATTATGGCTGTGAAAGCGATGTGATAAGTAAAAGTGAGGAAACGGACATCCACATATTAGTGCTCAATTCCTAAAGCTGTCTGAGAGAAATATAGAATAAATAAACAAACTGTACTAATACTAAACCCAGTACCCAACAATAAAAAGCAGATAACGGAGCATCTGTTTTGTTTATTCATGCTTTCTGTTATTTTTGTTATAGTCACCTTTTAAGGGTGGCCTGCTGTTCTGCTGTGGGAGGGAAAGTTTGTGATGGTGGTGGGTGAAAAACAGTGAACAGATGAGAAAACGCCTGCATGCCTCATAAAACAGAGATTGCCATAGAACAACCATTTCCTCTCTGCAGATTGTGAAAACACAGCTAGAGGACAGACAACAAGCGGAGGCAGAGGAGCCAACACACTGGCCATCTCATAACATATAGCCCACTGAATCCCACCACTCATGCTGCTGCACCCCCCCCCCCCCCCNACACACACACACACACACAGGTAGGTAGGTAAATGGAAAGAAAGAAAGAAAGAAAGAAAAAAAAGGTAAGCGCTGCAGAAAGGCCCTTTTTTCAGACCAACTTGAGGCCCTAAGGGGCATGCATTAAACATTGTATGAGGCAGACCTCACCCTTTACTACTCTATTGGCTTATTCAGAGGGGAGGCAGCCAAACCACAATTAATATTTCATAGGCCAACCAACAGTATAAGGAGGTGTAAGCTCACGGAAGACTCCTGTGCCCCTTTGCTTTCTCCCAGCTGTGGCAGTCAGGCTGCAAATGTGTCCAGTTGCATGAGCATTGTATTTGTCATTAGACCCATGTGCAGTATGCATATCATGTGTGCATGTGTATCTATTTGTGAAAATTCCTTCTCTGGTAAAAATAGAGCAAGTTAAGACAGCAGAGTAAGGCGAACTTGTCAGCACACATCCTCATTCAGTAGATTAGTAATGGGAACCTCAATCCTCCATGACATAATGAGGTGTAGTGTAGCGAAGAGAACCTGGCCAGCAATGTCAGAAATGTAATCTACATTTCCTCTAACCTCATACAGCTTCCCTAATATTTTCAATTTAAAAACCCTGAAGTTACAGGCCCAACTTTGTCATATCATCTTGAGAAACTCTTTTGACTGCTGTGCCAAAACCAGACAACAGATTTCTTCTTTAAAACCAATCAGGAGCCTTTAATGGGCAATAGTAAGATGCTGTGTCAGACATCCATAAATGGGTACCACCCCTCACTGGCAGCTCTCAAATATTTGCTTCAGCTAAACATAAAAAAGAAGAAAAGCAAAAGCAGGGCAGAGCTGCTAAGAGCACAAAAGACACAATGAATCCGGTGCTCTGGCTGTAAGAGGCACTTTGCTGACTGCGTCCCCTGTGTGCCAGAGCAGAAGGACAGTCCTTTGTGTTGCAGAAGTCTTGGGCCACTGAATTCCCTGTTTCAGCGATTCTTTACTGGGGACAGATCCCGAGGGGTGCTGCTTCTCCCTGGACTCCCCCACTGTGACTGACATCCACCTTCTGTTCTCATACGGAGGGGCAAAAATGGGCTACTATCTGACCCATTTCAATGATTCACTACACTACTTAAACATAACTGTCCTTACATCCTGGAGTGATATGAGAGGTCATCTATATCCACTTTCCTGGAAAGTGGGGACATACCTAAAAATGAAAAGAAGATGGCCATATAAAGAGTCGGCGTAGAATTGGTTTGTAGAAGAAAAATAATATTGCTAAACATTAAAAATGCCACAAGTATTGTTTCAATAACTCTTGTATAGAAGGGTCAGCCCTGGGATCAGTCAGGAACACACAAAAATTTGCAGAACAAGAAAGGGATGAAGTGTTTCAATTGGTTTACAGGCTGGCCTCAGGCAGAACCTGGTAATAGTGGAATTTACAGGTCTGTCCCTCTGAAACCGCTACAGCCTGTCTGGAAGGAAATGTTTTCATAAGCCCATCAAATTCATCAAGGGACTGTTTTATGAGGTGATAAAATATGGGGTGATAAATACAATGCCTCAGGTCAAAGAGTTGCTAGGTTCTGATACCCATGGAGGGACCAGGCTAGGCAAGCTTATGCTATGACAGTAACAGCTCCCCAGAGAGTGATGTCAGGCCCTGTATGGCAAAGGTTAGAGCATAATACTAAAAATAAAGGCTGTCACTAGAGGAAGCACCCTAACATTGTAATCTGCACCTCAAAAACCAACAAATATTGTTAAAAATTCATAGGTAAGAACATTCAAAACAGCAAAATCACCTCTTTGATCTAGTATGTATGGACATACAGATGTCCATACATACTGCAGTTAAACTGGTATTCATTGAACTTCAAAGTCTTTTTGTTGATTTTGAAGTGATGTTGTTGGATTTTGACAACCGTGTAAATCACAACGTCCTTCTTGGATGTCCATCTGATGGATGAGACGGATGGGATAATGTTTAGAAAAAGGTGCAGCAGGTGTCAGATGGAGAGAGGTAGAGAGAGAGGGAGGGAAGGGAGAGAGAGATGAGAGATGGAAAGAGAGTAGAAAATGAATGCAGGGGATGCAGAACACCTTGACAGGGAAGATATCTTGCTATGCACGAGATCCACCTCAGGGGACGTCTGGCTAATTTCCTGTGAAAACAGCAGACTACAGAGGCATGAGGCAGTGGGTGGAGGTGTAACAGAGGTGGAGGTAGACAGTATTTGTTCATCGTAAAGTCAGAGAGACAGAGTACTGTCGGTACTGTACTGATGTGGGACAGGTGGACGGCAGGGTAGGTGGGGATAGGAGGGTGGAAAAGGTGATGTGGGCTTGTGTCTGGGCTGGAACAGCTGTGATGGAGACCCCTCGCTGTCTATGCGAGAAAAGTGATGGTACATGATTATGCTGCAGAGCTCCTCATCTGCATCTCATTTGGGACAGCCTGCATCCGTCTTACCCAGTCTGTCTGCAACCCCAGATTGTAGCAACAAATACTCTCAAGCACACACATTTCTGATGTTTCTTTCTCACACACACACACACACACACACACACACACACACACACACACACACACACACACACAGTTTTCATGCCATATGGCACCAGGGAGAGATACATGTTGACTGGCAAGTGTCAAATTCTGTTCCATGTTTTCTATAAGCAAAATATGGCTTTCCATTCTCATGACCTATTTGAATATCGAGTCAGTGCAAATTCGCTACAACGCTGCAACTGTAGAATGACTTGATATACCATAGAACTGATATTCCAGTCATCTGCATGATATAACTGCAAACAGAACAATGACAAAGTCATCTGCGTCGACTTGATTAGTTGAAGTACACAAGCAGGAGAATATAATTTTGTGTCTCCAGTGGAAGAATACTTGTTTCCTAGCAAAGACAGGTATCTAATAGAGGCGGTTTCCAGTAAATTTGTACAAATATTCAGACAGAAACAGGATGGCTGCCTCATCAGCGGGATGTGTTGATGAATGATGACGGCCTCCATTAGCAGATACTGATGCAAACACATGGCTCTCAGGCCATGTGTTTGCATCACCAAACACAGAGAAGTGACGGGGAGTTAAAAAGGGGGTGCAAGAGAGGGAATGACAAAGAAAGAAAGAAAGAAAGAAAGAAAGAAAGAAAGAAAGAAAGAAAGAAAGAAAGAGTGAAAACTGGAATTGTTCTCAGAAANAAAGAAAGAAAGAAAGAAAGAAAGAAAGAAAGAAAGAAAGAGTGAAAACTGGAATTGTTCTCAGAAAGGTCAGGCTGATTGTCTCTGCCCAAATATGCTGGCCTTTTCAAAATTAACTTGGCAAAGGCGATATTTTCCACAAAGCCGGCATCATGAATCAAAGAAGCATGTATAGTTCACCACTGAAAGCAAAGCAACTTCCCTCCCTATAGCTGTTCCTCCACTCTCTGCACTGACACCCTCCCACATAGAGCTGACATCTTCAGTAATTATGTAATTAACACCATGGCAGGCCTAATTTCAGAGATAGTACGTTATAATTGCATTTACACGTTCATTAGTCAGGGCCAAACATTCGATACACTCTGCGCAGGTGCGGCAGGAGGCCAAAGGCTACTTGTTTTTTTTTCTGCAATTGTGGTGTCGATGACTTGATTGGTTTGCGCTTGATATCGCTGACAGGACAGATTTTTGTAATTCACCAATAATTACCCTGGCTCTCTGATACAATAAAAAAGTCACTGGTCTCTGCTAAGAGAAACCAATCATGGTTCATTCCTTATTCTCCCTGTCTAGTGGTCTGCGTGTCTGGTGTGAACACAATAATGTCTAACAGGCTGTACCAGACTGAATTAAAGATTGTAAAGAGAGAGAGAGAGAGAGAGAGAGAGAGAGAGAGAAAAAACTATCATGTTGCAAAATAATGGGACATTTTTTTCCTTCCTGGTGTAATATGAAACAATGCTAAAAACAATAAGTACCTGAATGACAAGACATATTACAAAAGGCTGCAATACATGCATTGTTCGGCATAATGTGAGTATGTCTCTGTGAGCTGTTTTTAATGGATTAGTAACACAGTGGGAGCTATAATCTCCAAAAGGTAAGGCAAACCTGAAGCAAAACAAAATAGAATATTTTAACTATGGTGGATTTTGACTTTCAGTGGGTGATACAGCAATGGCGACAGGAAAAAAAGAAATTATTCATGCACTGTCCTTTAACCTATGAGTGGATTGAAGCAATTCACACTGGCACAACACAATTAAAAGTAATTTTGTATTGGGCTTGTATCCTGTAATGACACATTTTTTCTTGTGATTAGTGGATGGATAGTATCACAGTATTATGATGTTACAGTCTGGTTAGGCAGACAGACAATTTCGTCCCTGTAATACCAGATCTGTCCTGGTCCCTGTGATGATTTCTTCAATTAAGTCTTCCTGGCAGAGGAGGCCAAATGCTTAACTAGGCAGAATTGGAGCTGCCACTAGCTAGCAGTAGCAATGGGCTCCACTTCAACAGCTCATTCATCAGCCCCGGCGCTACCACTGGGCCACCTGTTCTGACACTATGCGGGGATGGAGTCATTTGCATTCTGCTCCGACCGTCCTCTTTCCCTCTCCTCACTTTCTCCCCTCCTTCTCTTTCTCCCTTTCTCTGCCTACACAACTTGAAAGTTCCTCAGTGGCAGCTCTGGCAGATAATTGAATACTGGGTTTGATTTAGTTTGAAATCAATTTGGGAAGGGGCTTTTCATTTATTATG
Organism: Lucifuga dentata; assembly: GCA_014773175.1. Lineage (NCBI taxonomy): Eukaryota > Metazoa > Chordata > Actinopteri > Ophidiiformes > Bythitidae > Lucifuga > Lucifuga dentata. The sequence goes on from VXCM01000778.1 coordinate 124,620, forward strand.
CTCCTTGGCTTTGGTACTGTGTCTAAAATCCCTCAAACTTTGGCAGGGTCTTGAACATCATCAATTCAAAGTGAAATTAAGCAATCCAGAGTTGGATTGACAGAGTAGAAGAACATGATGGGACAGGGAGGGGCTGATATCTCTCCTCTCCTCTCCTCTCCTCTCCTCTCCTCTCCTGGGGAGTCTTTCTCCTCTTTGCTCTTTGTCACCACCAGGTGCTGCTGTGAAATAAGAAGAGAGGCGTCAACAGGAGGCAGCCATGCACATAGCTTGACATTTTAGCCAGCTCCCTGCAGACACATATGGCAAATGTGTGGGTGGACGTGTGCATACCCTTATGTGTTACAATTTTGCTTTGTGTGTGTGTGTGTGTGTGTGTGTGTGTGTGTGTGTGTATTACTAATGTCTGCATTTTTGTGTTAATCTAAATTTGCTATTGCCTTTGCTTTATCTTTTTTCATTGCATTTGTTTCATCTGCATCTTTGTGACAACGTCCACTCAGAAAGTAAGACGGACACATTGACCACAGTCGGTACCAGAGCAAAGTAATAAAATGCAGAATACAATATGTTACACTGCATAATGGAACATAATACACTATGTGTATTTGAAAACAACTGCCTCTATTGTGAAAAAATATGGATGTGTTTCAGCGCAGCACATTCAGTAAGCACTTTACTGGGTGTAAGAGGTTTTTGTAAGCACTTACTAACACAGAGTGTGTGTGTGTGTGTGTGTGGGGGGGGNGAATACCAGCCCTCAATAAAGAAAAAGGATAACATTGTTAAATGAATAAGTGCTAGAGCGCCTTAACTGAGAGGGAAGCACAAATGGACACTTGGCATCACAACTACGACTGGGGACATCAGCGACAGAGATCACTGCAGGTTTTCTCCACTTTAAAAGCAATTTCTTCCTTTCGAGCCAACTCCCCCCCACCCCCCACCTCCATCCTCCAACTCCCTTATCTTCTTGTGTGCCCCACTCAATTGTCATCAGACTGACTTGAGGCTGTGTTAGATTGTTAAAGCCCCTGGATATGGTAATCTGTGGGCTGTTCTGACCTTGGGAGACTATGTTTGCAGGGTGTCAGACCCCCTAATTCATCAGAGACAGGCCATTAGCTAGCTATTCAGCCACACAAACACAATGGAACAGGAAGGAAAGTTCTCAGGGAAACAGCAGCAGCCCCCATTCTTGAGATATCATTAGTTACTGCCTTTCAAAACTGCTGAATTGGGACACTTACCTGACTTGCCCCATTTTTTGCACCACAGAGCCAAGATGTTGATGAATGGTTGCAAGAAACTGTCACTACCAGAAAATGGAGAGAATAGGGTTAAGGACATATCCTGGCCAAACTTCGACATTAAAGACTAATGTAGGAACACGGATGATAGCAAAACTAACTTCTCTGAAAAGGTTTGCATTGTTCAGATTCATTTTGATAAGCGAATAACAACCACACTAATTTCAAACCACTGCACATACATAATCTCACCTCAGATCTCAGATGTATCTATGCAGTTACATTTTGATTTCCTCCAAGGAAAGGATTAGTGAATGAGGGACAGCATATGTAAATTGAGCATTTTCAAACAATTTCAAAGATGGGAGTGGGTTGACACGTGAGGTCAGTGGTTGTGAGCAGTCTCATATATCTAGATGCCAAGTGAGATGGAATAGTAATTACTCCTGTGAATCTCTGTGCAGAGACACAGCCTCTATCTTATAAGTGGCAATGATTGACAGCCTCAATAAGAGACGTGCACCGCACTCCCTGCCCTCCGTCTACATGCCCCCACAACGACTGGTCAAACGCATCGTCTAGTGCCCCCCAGGCAGTGCACGGGTGACACCCCCCTCTGATAATACTGCCCATCACATCCATCATGCCACCCTGATTACCCCATGAGAGGGCAAAACCAAGAGAATCTAATCAGGCTGTCTAATTGAGGAGTGGGGCTCGCCAAGACCAGAGCTGAGAGGCTGGCTCTGCCTGGGCAGGATCAGGGGACGTCAATAACACTCAACGGGTGTCGATTCATCAGGCCTCCTTAATGTCATTAGCCCAGAGAGGCTTGCTTTACCCCTCTCTCCACCTTCCATCTATCTATCTCATTCTCTCATGCCTCAAAGTTTTCTCGCTCGCTTCTTCTGTTTACTGTCTCCAAATCTATCCATCTCCTGTTCTCATTACCTCCTTACTCACCAATCTTCCCATAGGCAATAATATGTTCACCTTGCATAACAAGTTCAGGACTTGCTCAGAGAATGTTACATCTGTGTGAGTGTGTTGGAAAATTACCACATTTACACTCTCACCGCCTCCATTCCAGGTAACGCCACCCCATCCCTGCTAGTCCTCCTTCCTTCCTCAACTCCGGCTCTGTTCCAATATGTTCTTCCTCTTGCTCTCCAACAACATGTGGCACATATTCCAGCTGTTTATTAAACAACGCCAGAGCTTCCTAGGAGCAGGTGATGCAGTCAATTACTCCACAATTACCTGGGTAATTATGCAAAGGAGAAGAGAGGGGAGCAGTAGCAGAGGGATGAAAAGGACCTTGGCAAAGGTGGATCAGCTGTTTTGGCAGTGGTCGGGACCCGGAATGGCAAGCGATTGAGACCTTGAAGTGACAGTGCCAGAGTGTGTGCAGCTATAAAGGACAATGTGCCCTCTTACCTGCCAAAAACATACCACCCACACTGTGTACACGAATGCATATACACACAAACAACCTCTAACACACAGCTTCGCTGCACCCCAGTACACTGGTATCCTGATGCTTGCGCATACGTGTACTGATGTGCTATCATTGTTTCTGTTTTTCACTCTGAATGTTCCTCCACTCCCATTACAATTAGATGTCTTAGACCTGAGAGGCAACCCAAAAAGGAGAGCTGATAGGAGAGAAGAAACACAAATGGAGAAAATGTGAGATTAGAAGAGACAACAAATCTGCAGAGAGTTGCATGTAGTCCAAATAATCTTCCTACTAATGCTGATTAACTATGTTGGCCTGTCTGTTTATTTAAACATGCTTTTTATATGAATAACAGACACTATTTGGCTACATGCACAATTTCTTCCTCTGTAACCCGACTCAGTATCACTAGCAACCAGTTCTGCTCTGCAATCATCCACGTGGACTGTTTTACACATTGACAAGCAAGCTCATGTCAAGTTGGCCTGACAAGCATGTCTTGGGGTAAATTGAACCACACAGTGGCTATTCTGAAACAAAAAGTGTCAGATGGAAGAAGAGGGCTTGGTGTATTGCCTGCCGTGGGAGCTTTATGCACTCAGATTGAAAATATTTTCAGTGTGAGGGCGAACAGTAAATTGCTTAGTGTCAACTCATCACTTAAAAGAGTTGGTGGTGGAGATGATACTTTGCAGCACATGGCTTCTACAAATATTCTCAGACAAGGCAACCCCTCTTAGCTCTCCCCAGCCTCCTGACATGACGTCCTGTCTGTGGACACAAAGCTTTCAGTTATGAAGCTCTAACCTCACCACTTTGGCTTATCTGTTTCTGTGTTGCAGACTGTAAATCCACCACTGAGAGAGATGTAGACTAACCAGCTGAAATAAACATTTTAGACCTCTGGTTAAAAGGAATGACCACATCTTACTAAGGCACCGTTTAAAGATAAGCATGCTAGAAAGCAACATATTTTACAAGTAATGAGATGAGAGTATTCTGTGATCAAGAGAACTACTGAAACCATGGCCTTGAAAACATATTTGTCCTTGGTAAGAATAATGTCCTTTTTGTTGTCTGTCTGTCCAATTGTCTGTCTACGTTTAGCAAGGGGCAGAATTAGGTGGCCCCATGACCATTCTGTGTTAGTGAAGATGGGCATGAGGGAATTACCTCACAGCTCTGTATCTTAAATCTGTGGGATTAAGCTCCATTAAACATGGAGCGCTGCTGAGCTTTATCTCAGGATTTCACTCTGAGACAGAGCGGAGCGCATGAGGAGGGAGAAAAATAGCGATGAAATGTCCTTCACCTTTATCGACCAAATTATATAAAAAAAAGGAGGGATGAGAAAAATTGCTTGCCTGTTCCACGGTACAATGGTGGAGGGGAGAGCTCAGCCATCCTACACTCGTGTGCAGCATGCTTAAAGATCCACACAGCCATCTCAATATTGACAACTAATGCTACACAACTCATGGCACACACATATTCCTGTAAAATCAGCCCCTCCCCTTAGGCTTGGTGGTCATTTAATGAGAAATTAACACTGCAGAGGCTTTCCACCCCCCGCTGCACCAAGATGACAACACACATTTATGCACAATTATTTTGAGTCATGTTTCTACATAATAGTATGCTTGTGCAAAACTTCATTTAAGTTTTTATGAACAAAATTAACCAGTACTTCTCATCACAACAACATGCTATATCCTTAAAAAGGACTAAAAACAATATGAGTAAGCTGGGAGTCAAGGTGTTTCAGTGATAAACCACTTCTATGTCCTCCCTTCATCCTCCCTCTGTCTCTCTCTCCCTTCTCCCTCCTCTGGGCTGTTATTGATCTGATCTCCTCCTCTCTCAACTGGAGCCATGATTCATGTTGTTCTGACTGGTCCTCACTCACCACACACAGACACAGCTCAGTCATGCCCTCCTCTATCTATCTGTCCATCTGTCTCTGCTTGCTCTCTCTCTCTGCCCTCAGGCGAGTCAACCTGCTGTCCAGATAGGGGCTACTGTGGCCCTGTTTGCCACTGTGTCTGTGTGTGTGTTTGCGTGTGTGTGTATGTTTATTTATTGTCCCCACAAAGTCTCTTCCCTTATTTTATCAGGAGATGAACTTGCCTGATATCAGCCAGTGCATAGGAGACAATTATGAAGTTGGTGACATCTGCTTCATCCTCCTCTGCCTCAGTTCGTCCTCTTCTGCTTATCCAATTCAACTTCTATTAATCCTTCCATTTCTACTGTTTACAAACATCTCTTGTCATTTCAAACCTGCCGCTAGTTGTCATGAGAGTGCTTTCTGCCTACTGTCAGCTAACATCCGACATTCCTCCCTACCTATTCTTTATCAGCCAATTAGACTTCCCTCACTACACAGTCCCTGGTATTCCTCACTTCCTTGTCAGGCTGTCTATGTTGCTTCCTTGTCATAGCTTTCCTCACCTGTGTTCTTACCCTCCTGCCTATAGAGGTTCAGATTCCTGCTGCTGCTTTACTTTACATGCAACTTTTGCAACTGAAAGCAAGTAAACACCTTAACTGTCATTAACTTCAATGTGAAGTTTAAAAATATAGCACACTTCCGCTTGCTCTGTCACTTTGAGATGCATTGCTGCTTGTGGTTGAGAAACAGAACAGTTCCTTATTTTTTCGACTGACTAGCACTAGTTAAACGAGGTTAAACTTTGGAATAATTTATCCCTCCACATTAAGACTGCACCGACATTGCTGACTTTTAAATTGCAGCTAAAAACATATTTATTCTCCTGGGCCTTTTAAAGTTGTTGTTTTTAAATGTGCTTATAAATAAACTGACTTGACTTGACTAGCCAATCACAAGCCCAGCCTGAAACAAAATGGCCTACCGTTTTTGAAACTCATTGTTAAAGTTGTGGATGGTTGATGCTTTGGCGTGTGGCATGTGATATGTTTGGCATGTAATGTTGGCATGCAAAGTGAGTCTAACTGTCTGCTTTCATAGCCCCTGTCAGATTTATGTCTGTTCAATCTGGGTGCTTTCGAAATGGCAGTTTAGTCCAAATCTGGATTGATGATTGATAAGTATTTGGTAACATAAATGCTCTTGCTGAGCCGCAAGAAGCTGTACCATCTGTGTAATGTGGGCTGAGATTGTTTACAATTGATCTGGTATGGTTTATAAGCAGTCAGAAAATAATTCATAGCCCCTTAAGAAAATGAGCAGTAGATGATTGCTGTCGGAAAAGGGAAAAGATAAAATGCTTTGTTAATGTATGGGCAAAACATGACATGCAAACCTTATGCACTCTGTCAAATGCAGAGTACACAGGCTTATTTCCTGGCACCAGAGGTAAGCAGTTGCACTTTGATAAAAATATTTTACAAATCAACCATGGATCAGAACAAAATCAAATCCACTGTAAAAAATGGCCTCTGACAGATTACCTGTTAACTGTTTGAATCTAAGGTAAAACCAGATTTATCTTTACCTATCTGCCTCATCAATCTGCTCTGTCCAAGTTCCATTATGACTTGTTGCTGCAGAAGTTTGCATATTAAGTTTGTCAGTCAACTGATATTAACTTCCATCAGAATTAATATCTGCTAGGTGGGTTCTCTCCAAACCAAAACACACAATAATAAGGGTGAAATGTTTTGGGTTTTTTTTTTCATTAGGATTCTTTCTGCTAATGTTCTTATGACAGTTTCCACGTTTAAAGTTAATGTGTTATTATGCTCATTTATTCAGCTTTAAACCTAAGGGTGAAATCAGTGAGGTATACTTTCGTGAATTTAACTGATTATGTAACAACAGTTTTATGTAACAAGAACACATGTAAATGCACACAAACGTGGCTGCCTGTATTGACAAGGTTAAAAGGCATTTCTTGTCTTGGTAAAGAATTGCTGTATAACAGTTTTCATCATTTGTTTTCTTTTGAAGACAATGTGTTAGAGAGAGAGAGAGGGAGAGAGAGAGAGAGAGAGAGAGAGAAGGCCTTGCAGCAGCAAGAGCACATAAAAGCCCAGCATCAGCCAAGACCCGTGCTCCAATGTGTAGAAATTAATTGAGTGAAAAAAATCTGCTGTTTAAGGTTGAAGTGGGTTATGGGAGGCAGTGTAACAATTGTTTTCTGTTTGCCAGGGGCTATATATCGTTCATTTGGGCTCTCTCTCTCTCTCTCTCTCTCTCTCTCTCTCTCTCCTCTCCGCTCAGCACTCCTCCCTCCCTCCCTTCTCCCTTACCATCCATCCACCTTCTAAGCCCCTCTCACTCTTTCCTCTCCTTTTCATCAGTCTTTTATTTTTCACAGCCTACAGTCCTTTTGATGCAGTTTTATTTATCTCACATTGGATATTTTTCTGGTATCTTTAAACATAATTTTCTAGCAATAACAGCCTCCGTTTATGAAATGAGGTTTTACTATACCTGCTTATGTGTTTGTTCAGTGTGGAAACTGACTCAGATATGTGATGTACATACAATAACGAGATGATTTTTTTCCCCCTGACATGTTTTCAGTGAAAATATACAAACATAGATGCAATAATTTGTCTGCATGAGTATGTGTGTGTGGCAGTGCATCTGTCTACATGCATGCATCATTATTTTGTGACAGTGACATTAACTGGGGACCGGTGTCGACACACATTGCAGAACAAGCTTAGCACCCCCTTGGGCTTAAACAAATGACTCATTCTCTCTTCACATTTAAATGTGCAATAGAAATCCATCAACAAAAGTCTGTTGCTGGCTTTCATTTCAACAATATCAACACAAAGAAATCCCAAAAGCACTGAAAATCAAGGGCAGAAAAAGAAGGGACAAAGGTGCAAGTGACATAATACGGTACACAGAAGGAAACATCCATTCAGATGTTGAAAAGAACAAGGTTAGTACTGATGTATCAGCTGTAAATGGAATAAGAAAGACAAACAGTGCTATACAAACGCAAGGAGAGATGTCAGGTAAAAGAGAAACAAACGGCTAGAAGAGACAAAATTATAACTAACAAAAGACTGTAAGTGGTGAGACATATCTTTTATCAAGCGTTTCCTCTTTTGACCTGTTAAACTCCTCTTTACCACCTTTCATGTAAAATATCAAACCGTTCAATACCATTCAGAGGAAAGCACAGTTCCTCACCCTTTATAATTTTATACAAACACTTAACTATTCTCTTTGAACTCTGCAGCTCCACTTAATAATCCTGCTTTGAAGACTGGATGTTGGAACACTGGTAAATTTTGATTTTGCACTTATTAAATGTAACACAGCAGCAAATTACTTCTAAACTTCTGCCTTGATGGCTAAAAATACATATACCATGCAGAGTATCCAACAGAATAAATAATCAAGAAAAAAGAGAAATTAAAGATAGCTGGTAAGCAAGAAAGTAGATATACTGTACATACAAATTCATCTCACTGCAAATGTCAATACACAAACATTTTTGCAGATGATGCAGAGAAAAGCTCCTTTGGAATTTGGGGCTGGACGCATTGCCTTTCCGAGTAAAAATCAAATGTCAGTGGACAATTCCACTTTTAGGCCCCTATTCCTACCTTGTACTATTCAAACATGGGCGCTGTGTTCCCTTTCTGAATGATATGAAGACAACCAAGTGTTCCAGAGCCAGCAGGGGAAAGAAAAGGTGGTTCTGCCAAGGCCTGCAGCACCTGGAGAAACTGCTTCTCTGAACATGGAGGTCTGTCTTTTCAACAGGAAATATCTTATAGAAACAGACACTCTTAGAACTTAGAACTTGTGGCTTTTTCAGAAGGAAAAAGCAGATGGAGAACAGACGAGACGTGGCAAGATAAAGATAGACGGGGAGAAAAATGGATACAGGGAGATGTATAGATTCAGTAAAAGCTTTATCCCAAACATGAGTCCAAAGCATTTTACACAATCTATATAATGTATTGTACAGGTTTTCAGGAACAGAAAACCACTCTTTGATTCTGCTCAACACCCAGACCTTAGCTGACCCTTTGGTCTTGGCCCATGGACAAGAAGCCCCATCTCTAGGCCTCAGAAATGAGTGAACCAGCCAAAAGCTGGTTATAGATCATTAAACAGATTTTGCAGAGGACTTGCACTCTGACAGAGGTGAGAATAAGAGTGAGGATAGAAATACATGTTTTCCACTTTGAACTCTCACTTACAAATCTATGTTGTGCAGAACGTGTCTAGCATTAGAACAGGTATTTAGAGCTCTAAGCCACTGTTAGACGGCGAATCAGTCTTTCAGTACATAATCACTTTCAGTATCAAAAAGAGCCTCAAATGGTAGTGGTGTTTTGAAATAGGTCCGAATTTTTGAAAAGAACCCTGGCTTATACTGTCGTCTTGGGGGCTTGGAGCCTACCCCAGCATTCATTAGGCAAGAACCAGGGCATAACCTGAACAGGTTCAACAGAGAAGGAGCCACACAGACAAAATCTTACAGAAAAGCTTCCTACCAGGAACCTTGTTGCTATGTGGCAACAGTGTTAACTACTACGCTACTGTGTCACCCCTTGGTGAAGACTTCTCATTAACATAAATCCAAGGGCCTGTGCTACTCTGAGCACCCTGATTGGTTGTCTCCAAGGAGAGAACAACCGTCCTTTGGCCTCCCAATTTTACAAATCAACTCCACCTCCTCATTTTCCCCTGCCCCAGGATTCATTTGCATTGGTTTGAACACAAAATCAGTGAACGAGGCATGTGTAACTGCTGGACGGTTCTCTCCATCATGTTATTCCAGTCCTAACATGCTTCGTACACAAATCAGACTTAACATCCTGGCTTATGTTTACCTTTTTCAAATGGACCCAAGAGAGAAACGTCAAGTGTAGGCAGGAGCCACTTTGAAACTCTACAAATGCAAACAAATGTCTTAAATTTGAGCGACATATTAAATAATTCTTGCGCCCTTTTCTTTAGGACACCTCCTCATTCCCCTCACAATAAAGTAGGGGGGACCCCTGTGGAGATGTCTCAGCATGACAACGTAGCAATATTAAGCAACAAGTAGTAAATTAAATTACAGGAACTGTCAATAATGCACAGCTTTTTGACAGGCACTCTTATACATTTGCTCCCTACAGCAACCTTTCCAAAATTAGCTCTTCAAATCATGCCGCTGGATTGGAGTGGTGATAGCGGGATCGACATAAAAGGCAGACTGAGGACTTAACTGCTGCTGAGTGATTCAGCAATTGTTAGAAATAAGAGAGGGAAACTAATTATTCAGAGCTTAAAGGAAAACTACTGGTAAAGTGGACGCTCCGAATGTGAAGGTAAGGCATTCATATGGGAACGCTTTGGTTCAGCCACTGATAACAATATAAGAACTCCCATTAAGCCATTATGATGGCGAGTGGATCACTGCTTTAATCTAGTATGCTGGATGAAAATCACACAACTCAAAAATAAATATCCTGGCTCCATCACCTTACCATCCAGGTTAACGTCGAAAACTAAATGTGTCAGTTTCTTATCTTCTCCTTTGTATCAGGTGTGGTTTTGTTCATTATTATACAATGAAGATCTTTATATCCTCTTTATGACAGCGCCTTATTTCACACTATACAGTACTTCTTGTACTTTTTTGACCACTCACTGACTTATGACTCTCTGTGCGTGGAAGGTTACAAGCTGCTGTATAACCATAGTAACCATTTTTAAAATATCACACAAAGATTTGCATTAACACCTCCACATTCAGGTAATTTAAAAATGAAGAAAGTGTGAGCTCCAAAGCAAAGAAAGAAAATAGTGAATAACAAAGTAGGGTCCAAAAGAAGAGAGAAGACAATGGAAACAGTATCTGATTTACTGTCTAGACAGAAAAGGCAATTGACTGTTGTTTAAAAGATGCCAACTTTTTTGTTTTAAGCATTTCCTCTATCAGGAATCAGATCTTAATTTCACAGTTTACTTACAGCAGGAGCAGTGTCAACTCCTTTCTGAGATGGGGGTTTGTTTAGTGCCCTCTTACATCTGGTCTCACAATCTGGAGATGTCAGGACTGCATCTGAAAATCACTGTTATCATTGCTGCTAAAAACACATACAGGCACATGACACTACTCTTTTCCACAAATAAAAAAAAAAAATATATATATATATATATATTTAAACCCTTTAATGTTTAGATTTGCTGCCAAAGAAAGATAGGGTGAAACTACTGATAAACAGGACTTAACTGTTGAAGGTCATGTGATATTGAAAGCCAATGCTGTGTAGCATCCAGCACGCATCCACTAGCATCCACTCCATTACAACATTAGCAACCAACGTTTTGACATTTGTCTTCATTATTATCAATGAACAGAGGCGATTGAGCCACCAGCATGCTCCATTACCTTCCTTCATTGCACAGTTGCACAGTTGAAATCACACATTAGGATGGATCCAACATGAGATGACAAGTTACGGGGGCTAAGGACGCACCGCCTGATTATTTAGGTGCCAAAGACTGAGCGGGTGGGGTAAAGGCAGCTGGGGTTGAGCTGAGGCAGGAATGGAAGTTAGGGAATTGGTAGGGAACTGTACTGGCATTAAAGTCTGGGGAGTGAGGGGAGCGCAGAGCAGCACAGCACAGCACACCTTAAGAAGGGAAGCTCATTTCAATCGGTATAATTAGCCTGTGGTAATGAAATAAGTCAGAGGCACTGCCACCTTCACTTAAGAGAAATCGATTTGTGTTTGAGGGAGTTTATTAAAGCTTAGGAATAATGGGGAGATAGGATAGGAGGGGGTGAAGGAGATGGGGGGGTTGAGCCCACATTAACAGNATAATGGGGAGATAGGATAGGAGGGGGTGAAGGAGATGGGGGGGTTGAGCCCACATTAACAGCTAATCAGTTAGAAGAGATGCTGGGATGGGGAGTAGAAGCTTGACTAGAAGCAGAGGTGAGATCAGTTGGAGTCTGTCAAAGCATATGTGTTAGAGGTCTCTCTGCTATTTCACAGCAGGAAGCCAGGGGATGCTAGAGCTATGCACACTGTAAGACCCACAGTCTGAATCAAGGTGACATCACTCCATAGGAGAATGAAGCCAATCAAAAGCTGCTGCATCTGGCACCTGATTAATGGCCACTGGACATCCTCATTAGGGTGTTTGCAATGATCCCCATGGAGGTTTGGACATAGCCAGAAGTCAGTGAACAACTTGAGCTCAGTAAGAGTGGGGTGTGGTGAGATAATCAGTGATGGACATCTCTCCTCAGGTGCCCCAAATGCATGCTGGTTGCTGGGGGTGCTGCTTGCTCATTTATCCAGCCGTCTGGCTAGCTCACCTGGAGTGATGGGGGAGACGTCAGGAAGGCAGGCTGCTATTTCACGGCCTGTTAAGCGCTAATGCTGCAACACGCCCTGCGCTCCAATTTTAGGGAACAGGGAGCATTACCGTCCAGCTCAAGGTTCTGTCTGTCTGGACTGTGGGCTTGGAGGGCAGCAGAGAGAGGAGGGGGAGGAGAGAAAGGGCAGGAAGGAGAAAGAGAGGTGGGAATACAGACGGACAGTGAAAAATCCACTAAAAGAATTAAAAAGAGAAATGAAAGGCAGACAGTGGGGGCGGGGGGGGAAGAGAGGAAAAGAGAGAATGAGACACAGAGAAGAACCTTGGTTTACACGGACTGCTGAGCCAGCACTGCAGAGCAGACAGGACAGCAGAAGCACACGCTGACATCTACTCCTGCCATGCTAGGCTGCCTCTCACAGGCCCCTGAAGGCCCCTCTCTCCCAGCCTCGCTGCCTCTCCCTTGCTGGAGCCGCTGAACATCAGTAGCCTGAACCACCCACAACACTTGTCCTCTCTGTGCACTAAACCTGGCCCATGTAATAGCCAACGAACCTTTAATAAACAGTAGATAGTAGGAGAGTGGCTAAAGTCTAGTGTGGGTAATGCAAAGAATCTCCTGTAAAACTACACTTAAGTTATATAAATTCTCTGTTTTTTTTGCCATAGAAAGATATAGCATGAATTATTCAAAAAATGGATGGTGTCCTACTGTTGTTTCACTAAGGGCAAAGATTAAGTCAAATACAGGTTGTTGTGGCAGGGACGTTTGATGGGTATGATCCAGATCTTCCAAGATTTTCAGATGAAGATACAAACAATAAAATACACACAAGTACACAGAATTTAAAAAAAGAATGAAAAAAAAAAAGACTTAGCAACAGCCTAAAGCAGTGCGGGTACTGTTGTACCGTATCTGTATGTTTGTGAAATAGTGGTTATGGCCCAATCTCCCATGTGGCTTTGTAGTCCTGAGTTTCTACCTTGGCTGCTTTTCTCTCCACTAAGCTCACCTTCACACATTACACTGGTTCTGCTGCTCGCACAGCAATTAGCCTCTGGTGAATTAGAGTGGTTACAACACAGAGAAACTCACACAGCAAAGTCACAGTGTGGAGTGTCACTCTCTCTCTCTTAAGTTAATGTTGCAGACAGATTGGTGAACAATGTGACATTACTCTTTGCGCTTGAGAGAATTTCACTTTAAAGCAGCCTTTATTTTATGTTGTTCCATAAAGTACAGATGAATGCTTTAAGTGTGGCGTTTCTGAGGAACAGATTGCTTATTGACACTGTAATAGTCACCAGCACATTCGTCAGTGTTCATGTCAACTGTCTGTATAAAAAATTTAAATTCCAAACATGCAAGAAAGTGTTATTATACCTCTGTGTTTATTAAGCTTTGCTAGGTTAAATTACAGCAATTCTAGCTAGATCAATGACAACAAGCTGGCTAAATTCTCAGTTAGACAGGCTGACTATCATATTGGTATCAAAATGTTTTGGGAGGGATGTTTTGGAGCCATCTTTGTTAGTTACTAGAGGTGGGAAATCCAAATATGAACAATGGTGTTGGAATCTGAGTAGAGTCAAGCAAGTGACAACCATCATGGCTTACAGGACCATACTGGCCATTTTGCATGTTTGAGCCTAATATATCAATTTTCATACATGTAACATCACTGACAATCATTTCCCAAAGCATACTACTGGAATGGTGAATCAAAAAAATGTTTTTCCTACCTTCCAGACTGCCATTGGTTTCAGTTCATTCTGGTAAGCTATTAAAATCAACNTGGTACACTATTAAAATCAACTTGTTGATACTTGAAATATTCTTGGGATAGGTAATCCATCATTGCGAACAAGACGTATATTCAGGGTTTTTTTTTTAACTTACATAATTTTAGTGTTTAAGTGCAATAAAAAGCACGGAGTGATCTGAAAATGCTTCCTAGAGATGCATTCAAGAGCTGTAGTGAAGAACTGACAACAGAAAGTATTTTCAGATGTACAATGTAACTTTGTGTAAAGGCAGGTTAGACGCTAGAAAGAAATATGTAAGAGTCCAAAAGGACTCAGGATACATGCAGTCCCAACAGGTTATCAGACTGCTGCAGAGGCAGAGATGACATTGAGCTGGCTAAGCGAAGAAAGGGGCCATTTTCTTGAAATGACAAATATCTGGAGGAGTACAAACAGAGAGCAGGGCCCCTGTTGGGAGAATGCCTGAGCTTTGTCTTTGTCATGCTGTGTGACACAGACTCACAGCCCCACTCCCTGCAGTGTGTGCTTGTGTGTATGTATGTATGTAGGTGTGTGTATATATATCTATTGTTGTGTGCTACGTGCACACAGAAATAAGCGACACACCATCATACCCTACCTCAGCTCCTGTGTTTCTGGCAATGGTGCTTATACCTATAAGCCTGTGGAAGACACCATGACCCAAACTTCACCAAAATGCGTGCAGGTCTCGAGGCCTGAGAACAGTTTCATGTGTGGGCCTGCTGATAAATCAACTGAGGTACCAACACTGCATTGCCACCACCTCAGGTCGAGCAAGATTGAGCCTGGGTGAGCCAAGGACAGGTACAACTGGGCCTTTTATGGCAGCGGCTGGTATGAGCAGTGACTAGGAGCGAGACGAGGGAATGCTAGCTCCACAGTACAGCTTTGAGCCAGCAAGATTAATGTAGGCTCTCTGGAGCAAAGGCAACATCCAGAGCCTTAATAAGGTACAAACAATCGGTTCCACTCCACTGCCTTCCCAGGGAAAACTATTGTTGTGCCACATTGTTTCTTGGTGCGACTCCTTTGAGACAGGTGCTGACTGCAACATGTGACCATCTCCATTACAACCAGGGGAGAACTCACTGTAGACCTGTGTTTGTCTGTGTCAGGGTGAAGGTTGGGTTTTCATCACCCTCTCCACCCTCTCACCCCACCTCCTTCCGCATTCACTCCCTCCAAATCCAAACACTTCCGCCCCACTCACCTCAACTCCCTGCACTTTCAACTTCATGTGATCCTCCCGCGTGGTCTTTCCGTCTTTCCTCTTCTTCCAGCAGTAGCCATCCTTTCTGTACTTTACCTTCTTCCTATTGTACAATATCATTGACCCATTCTGCGGCCTGGATCCATGGAGACAAAACAGAGAGAGGGAAAGCAAGAGACAGAGTTGAGATGAGAAGAATTTTTAGGGAAAACTACAGCACAGACAAGGGACCCATTTTAGAGACATACAAAGAGACCCAACAAGATTCTGTGCAGGCAGAAAATGCACCAGTGACTTAGATGACAAGACTTCTTTATGGTGTTTTTCAGCTTGGTATGCACGGTTTGACAATGAGCAAAGTATCCTTCAGCATACATTTCTCCCAATGAGCAGTGAGCTGCGAGCAGCTGAAGTGACACTCCTTCTCACTGAGTAAATTACATGAAGGCCAGTGTGTAAGCCATGGGGGGTGGGCGTGGGCTTCCTTCTTAATCTCTCGTTCATCCAACTTAAATGAGTTGTGGTGGTGGAAGTCCCTAGAGGGAAGAGAAGATTTTCCCTTACACTCTATTCATAATTCATTCTCTCTCCACCAGACCACAGCCTGTAGACTCATAATGATATAATGTAACTATTTGATGGTAATCTGACTTTCCACTTGGATTTGTAACCAAGACATTTGGCGCACAGTGTTAAACATTAACAGAAAGTGTTTCATAAAACATTTATGACTTATTCAACAATTAGTGAGAAGTTTAACATGGCTTTTGTGCATGCGTGGGTGTGTTCAAGTGCATTTGTGAATTTGTGTGTATTGTGGGGTGGCTATGTATAAATTCATAGATATGCCACACTGTACATCATTTTCCCACGCACTAATGCGCCACTTCAACACATAGAGAGACACACACAAGCACACACACACACTTAACACACACAGCTGCTATGATTTGGAGCTCTCCCAAATGAGAACAGGTTTGCCTCGGTGTTTGTTGCACCATAGTGAATGAGTGGGAAAACCGCCTGCTCAAGCTGCTGAGGAGGCAGTGTAACTGTTGAGGGGGGCTTAGCCATCCAGGCAGCTGGTGAGCCTTGTTAGCTGGGTGCTCACTGCTCACACACACACACACACACACACACACACACACACACACACACACACACAGTACACACAAAAATACACACACCCACACACACAAACATACCCACAAAACTAGAAACACAAAAACAAAGAAAAACTCTCAACAAAGCAAAGAACAAAATCTGCATTCCTTTCTGTCTTCTGTAACAATATCCAAAATATGAAAACCCAACAGTTGTTTTACATTGTTTTGTTGTTTATTGTTACATTTTGTTCACAAGGTTTATTTATAACGGAGCATGCATCATTTTTGCAGTGCTGCCTTTGGGGGCCAGGGTGTCTGTTTATCTGTGGTCTGTGGTATCACTCATCAATCATTTCCACGGCCAGATCTCAGGGGCCATTGAAGAGGGAGGGGAAGGAGGAGGCGGAATCCCTGTAGTCCTCCTTCTGTGGCCCCTGACAACACCTTCTAATGAGAGACGCCACTCATACACCGACGTGTTCACTCCTTGCTAGTTTCCCTTCTTCCCTTTCCCCCTCCCTTCTTCTCTCTACGCCCCCCTCTTCTTTCCGTCAGTCAACTCAAGCTGGGCACCAGGGAATCTTTTTGTCTCCTCCTTCTCTTCAACTCCTCTCTGGCATTCTCTCTCTCTCTCTCTCTCTCTCTCTCTGGTTTCAGCTGTCTTAAGATCCCTCACGTCCACTCTCCCACACCTCCTTCTCTCAAACTGTTTTATCAACTCAAAATACTTTGCAAGAAACTATTAAACAGACAAATTTAATGGTCAGTTTGAGAAGTATGACTGCGCAATGAGTGCATGGGATGCAGACTATAAATTGTGTTTAGTTTACAGCATCTGTAATGCCTACAATCATGGTGCTGCGATCATAAATGGCTCTCATCAACAAAGAACTTTGCAGATCGCTACAATCTCATGATGCACATTTACAGATTTGCATACTTAACGTTACTTGAAGGACTCTGATCTCAAATGCCTACATCAGCAACTGGAATCAATCAAACATCAGAATGGCTTTCTAAACAATGTGATCCTGTTATTTGTTTTGATATCATTCTGGGTTTTGTCCTTCAAAAGATACAAGGAGTGTGTGCTTCTTAAAATGTAGCCCTGCGTGAGACAAAAAAGATGGGCGCGGATGAGATAAGACAGAAAATCAAATGACACAGGGCTATCTGATCTCCTCCAGAGCACTGGAAATTGGGGTGAGGCTTCGGTGTCAGAGGCTCCATGCCGTATTTATCGTCTCGCCGCAAAAACGTATTCGCTCAGCTATTTTTGAGGGACTGTTAGGTAGATGCTATTTTCAATTCAAGGCACTTTGGACCCAGAGGAAACAGCCTAGGCATCCACTCTGAAGTATGGCTGAGGCAGAGGCCAGTCTAAAATGCACCCACTCTCTTCCTCTCTCTCCCCCACTTCATTTACCACTGTATACTTAGTCATTTCAATTAATTTTATCAGAATTATACATATTTATACATGAAGGGAAATTGCTAACTACTCTGTTATCAAAGAAGAATGACAGGAGGCCCTCTGCCTCTGATGCCTAAATGTGGCAGATTAATATGGAAAAATATAGGCCTCTGACAATGTGCACACAAGCTTCACAGCCACCTCTCTCCTCTTTATAGTTTTCAGTGATAACAAGCTTTACCTCAGGGTGGTGTTAGGCCTTGGCCAGTCCTTAAGGAATCATTCATTTACCCAGGTAATGCATTCGCTCAATCAGATTTGTTCATTTGAAAATATAAGGGGGGTNGTGTTATGAGGCTGGTGACGTGTTCAGCATCAGCAACAAAGAAAAAGCAAATGAACATTCTCCTCCAGACAAACTAAACACAGCTCACAGGTTCAGCTCCAATGTCTAAGCCCTACAACATGAGTGATTCTCCTCTTCCGAAGGCTTTGTTCAACCAAGTATTTTGAGTTGAAAAGAATGACATTATGTGAGCCAGAAACTAAAATGTAACTGCATACACATCTTTTGCTTTCTAATATTGTAGGTATAATAAATTCTCAAATGAAAGCCAGTGGTCAAATACAGAACGAGGTACACGGGCAGGCCATGGACAGAAAATATATTTCTCTAAAGTAAATTCTGTAACATGCTACCTGAATCTATACAAACTGTAAACTAAATTCCTGCATAAAACTAACATACACCACTTTAATTGGCATTTCTGTATATAAAGTAAAGAAGTCAATGCTGCTGGACATATTCATTTCACTGGGGTTGCAAAGAATGAAATACTGTATTTCTGTCTTCGTGAACTGGTAATAGCTCACCCCCCACCTCTCAACTCTGCTTTATTCCCCATGATGCATTGCATTTGATTAATACCATAGATGCTGTTTTTCATCTCCCGGAAACCCACAAGGAAAGGAGAGGAGAGGAGAGGAGAGGAGAGGAGAGGAGACGTATTGAGGCTAAAGCTTTGGAGTAGTGGGGCTGAAGTGTCTTTGAAGAACGGAGGGTGAGCTGGTTAGAGCCCGAAGTAGCTCAGGAGGGAGGTGACACCTGCTGTTCTCAATTACCCATCAGAGCCTTTAGCCATCACAGCCTTCACCCCACTGTGTCAACAGCCACACTCATACCTACTACTTATCCACACACAAACACTCACAATAAATATGACACACAAATATGCCCCTGAGCATTCACACACATGCACAAACACAGTACACACTTCTCACAACACACTCACAACACCACAGATGTGTTACCCTCAAACTATGATAGCTGTAACTTTTTAGTAACCCTGTTGCTCCATCCAAGGAAAACGATAATAGCAACAAGAAAGACAGGACATCAATAACACACTGATGCTGCTCATTACTGCGTGTGTCAATCACAAATAACACGCAAGTCACGTGTCTTAAAAACACACTTGAGTGCACACAGATACCCATGCGCACACATCTGGAGCTGTCGAAACTGTCCAGAGGTGTTTCTATCTGTAATGTAATTACACTTTAAGTGAAGATGCTCTATTAGATCTCACCTCATCTTTTGCTGTCTGGGTGTGTGAGCAGAAAGGTGGTGGTGCCATTATGGTGCTACTACTGGGACGCATCACGTGCAACAGATGACTCACAGATAAGCCGTTCCCTTCAGCCCTGCCACAGAATACATCAGGAAGTGGGGTGTTCGCTAAAACTACTTTAAATGTAAATCTCCCATGGCCTCGAGATTGAGATTCATCGTATGCTCTACTCCAAGCCGCCCATTCTCTGCAAGTGTTCCCATGCCAAGACGCAGCTCGCAGGCTCACCTGCAAGAGGTGCATTCCTGTTTGACTGTCAATGAAGCCTCAGCACCACATCAGTGTGATCCCCAAAATGACATGACTGGAGCATCGGAGTGGCCACAGCCTTGAACCATGTTAACTATGTATAAGAGAGTCACTTTATTATTATGGAATAAGGGGCATTCTGGTGGCTTAAGCAGCTGGAACACATAATGTGACATTCTTCCTTAAATCACATCACACCCATCTGTTGTTCTTTTCACTCTCCCCTCTTTACTATCAAAGCAGAAATGCTGCAATCATCTAAAAAAGATACATATTAAAACAATAAATAGAGAACACCCATTACAACAAATGATGTGAGTTAGATTGACTTGAGTCATGAGGGCAGGTTTACCAAACATGATATCACGTACGGATCGCCCAGGCTGTACAGATGGAACATAATGTTTGTTTACCCATTTTGTTCATCCAAATATAACAGTAATGATGAGAGGGTAGTTGGGCCCCTGGCATTGTAATTCAGGATAGGGTGACAGATCGTGTGCTTCCTTTCTTTCTCTCTATCTATACTGCCAGTGATTGCCACGCAACTCAGGCCCCAGTCTACTGCCTTTAAGCACAAAACAGATGTTCCACCCACACTTATCTCAATGGAAAAATCACAAACAATTTACAAAGAATATAAATTACAGTTGTAGCTACACATCAGTGTCTCTGTCCCTGTAAGACCTTGTCCAGAGGATAAGGGTGGGTTGGCGCAGGAGGGTGGCTGGAGTGTTAGGGGACAACATAAGGAGGATTGGGGTGGTAGAGGAGGATGGTTGTGCATGTCTGTTCCTCTTATCAGGTCCACAGCAGCCCTGCGGAGTAAGAGGGAGGATGGTGAATGGTGACTGGCGGTGATGCTGTGCTGATAATGTTAAACCTGTTTCATGCACATTTCAGGGAAGCTACCATTACTGTTCAGACTTAAATATCTCAGTTCCTGCCAGTGGACAAGGCTAAGAGTTATTTACAAATGCCATGTCTTACACCAGCGTGTCAATGTACTATACACATGTTGTAATGCATAATATGCTGCTTTCATGAGAAGTTTAGGTGATGTGGAATTGAAATTTCAAGGTTTTGGCTTTGAAGGCATTTTAAATTCACATATTACTTAAATTAGTTGAAAAGCTGATGTCTTTTCTCAAAATGCTGCCACATATACATGTGGTAAATGCTGCTTTCAGTCTTTAGTCTCTATTCATATGCCTACTTGGAAATAAGAGAGACAGTGATTTATACCACAAATTCCCTCAGCTAATCTTCACAAATGATCAGTGGTATATTTTAAATAAAGGTGCCATAAGGACAAAGCTTTTCTGTAGTTCACGCTGTGCGCATTGTGTGTTTGTAGATTTAAGTCCTATGGCACTGCATTATGACATTCTGTAAAGGGGATGCTTTTGCAATTTCAATAATGCATGGGCAGCAGGGAATTGCATACAGCCTTATTTTATGTCATGGGGTACAGACGCTGTTTTAGCAGCTTACACACTCCTGTGGTAAGAAAAATACTAATGCAATTAAATATAAGTCAAAATAGACAGACTGCACTAAGAAAAGGTCAGGATTTTATTATTAGCAACAACAGCAAGATCCTTCCAGTGCCCAAAACACAGCAGAACAAAGATTCTCATTTCTCTCTACTGGTTTCCTATTTAGGCTACATTAAACAAGTAATATGGACTCTTAAAAAAATTGGAAAAGTAAGTATGAAAATAGAAATAGAAGGTTAAAAGAAGATCAAAAAAGTAGATAATAATGTTACACTGAACATTGCGAAATTGTCTGCCTGAAAAGAGGGAAAATCTAAATAGACACGATGTTTTTTTTTTTTTTTCTCTTTATTCAATCTGTACTGGCATCAGGTTTATATCAATACTCAATTTGTTATTTTTACACCAACTACTGTATAATTTATTTATTGCACTCAGATAAGAAAATAGGACAGGTACCATTTTAGGTAACTTTGGAGTCCACCTGAAGTGATGCCAGTTGTCAGTCTTTTCAGAAAGCAGGACAGACACCAGGCCAGACACAGGATGGACCAAGGGCAAGTTCTCCTTCCAACAGCCTTATGCCAGGCCAAGCTTATGGATCACCTGGGCATGGCCCTCCCTGTTTCGCCTCAAGAGCACTCAGTATCACCACAGTGCTTCTGACCTTCCCCTATTGATCATACTATGACTGAACACAGCTAAGACTAGCGATCGAACCATTTATGATTAATTCACAAATCCTGTCTTGCCTGCAAAAAATGGAAAGGAACAAAAGCGCAAGCCATAGGAAAAGCTTGAAGAGTGAAAGAATGAAGAGACTAGGACCCAGCAAGGTCAGAATACTCCAAATTTTTAAAGTGAGACATAACTACAGACCAAGCTAAAAAAAAAAACAAAAAAAAACAAAAAACACACGTCTTAGAGTCCTTCTGTCACAAAAAACAAAATCTTAAGCACAGAAATGAAGAGAAGGGGAGGGGTGGAAAGAGCAAGTGATAATAAAAAAAAGTGAGAGTGAAAATAAAANGAAGAGAAGGGGAGGGGTGGAAAGAGCAAGTGATAATAAAAAAAAGTGAGAGTGAAAATAAAAGAAAAAGCTATTCTTCCTTTCCCCTCTCTTTTTCCTTGGTCCTATTTTAGTCATGAGAATAGACCAGGGAGGGCGAGGGGTTGAAATTGAGCTGTAACTCTATCTGTGTGCTGGAGCGAATCAGAAAGTCTATCCCACCTTTCACCTGGGGAATCACAGCTCTCTCTGTGCCCTGTCTGGTCACCATACCAACCACAGCTAGGCATCATGGGATTAATTGGAGCCCAGGGCTCAGACATGAGGTATAGGCACAGATAAAGAGTGAGGGGGAGAAGGACAGACATCAGTCTTCGTCAAGTGATGGTGACCATGCAGATCAAATTGAATTTCAAGCCTTGGTTGTGTTGCAGAGTTGATATGGTCTTGAAGTAAAACTAATATATTGGAGACCACACCACCTCTGTAGTAATGCTTAGATTGGATCCCAAGATGAAATCCACAGTCACACTTTCTTGTATGATCTGTGTGTGGTGTGGCAATTTTGCACAACCACTGACAGACTGATTTTCCTGTGGGAGACAGATGGATAAAAAGAGTGGACAGAGGGGAGCCTACTGTATCACTGATGTAGGACAGACAGAAAATATAAATGGATGCTCCTAATTTGCAAAAGCTTCTGATGTCCACAAATCAACAAAGTAGAGTAAGACAAACATAAGACAAACATAAAAATGGCGAAGAAATAACATGCAAAATATGTGAAGAGCATGTTTCAAGTTTAGTTCTCTTCCTGGGGCAGCATACTTACTCTGTCAAGCTCCCTTTGATGTGTATATTTGTAATTAATCACAAGGAAATTAACATTGTTTAGAATAAAAGTTAAGTGTAAAATGGGCAATTACACAGAACAAGACAAGTCATGCGAGTTTTCATCCAACAATGAATGTAGCCTGTCTGTACCATAGTTCGTCAGTAGTTCTTGTTTTCCTGTACAGTAAATCTATATCAATGTAAACATTACTGTCTGTCAGTTTGGCATTGTTTACATTGCTAAATTAAATTATAAAAATATAAGGGTTAGTCATGTTCACTTGTTGACTATTAAAAGTAAACCACATTGTTATATCTGCTCTGGATAATCTCTAATCAGTTCATTTATTGGTCATCAAAAGATAGCCTAAAGTAATGAAACAGAGTTTAAAAAATTATAAAAATAAGTTGCCAATTCCTCATTTCTTGACCATTAATAGCAAAAAATACAATTTGAACAGATGCCATAACAGTCAATTTATTGTCCATGAAACTACAGATTTCCTGTAGTTACATTAGCAACAGAATTAGTTATTTGCTAGCTAGGCTATGCCAGGAATATTGTCAATCTTGACACAAAAATAATGTGATTACATAATGACATTCTTTTTACACAAAATGGATAGTAATATTTTTTTCAGTCAGCAAAAAAAAATCACTGTTATGTTTGGTAGGAGGAAGATTAATGAATTCCAAAAACGTTTGTGGGTCCACCATTACCGGTAAAGCAACTTAGCAAAATGCTAAAACAAAGTAGTGGGTATCTACAAAAATATCACATAATGTAGTGCAAATAATCGATAACTGATCGTAGGACGGAAATAAACTGGAGAAAAAAGAAGAGGAACTGAGAGGAGGGATTGAGATTGAAAGTGTAGCATGATGTTATGGGTCAGAGTGTTAGTCAAATGGTCCTACAGGCCCCTAGCTACTAGCTACGCAATTTCTCTGGGTATGTTTGTATATGATGACCCTTGACATTGGCTCCTGGCATGTCTGAGATCATTCAACTCCCTCTGGGATGCATCCACCATGGCCAGGGCCTCACACACATTCACACACATAAACCCACACAACATGACTAAGGTGAAGCAGAGGATAAGTCAACACTTCTATTCCTAGTAACACACACCAACACTGATAGGCTATGCCCAGACACTGAAGATGATAGACTGTGACCTATTATGTTTATCTATCTTCATCCAGCTACAGTAGCCCATGACGATTAACATATGCACGCTTACTCACACTCATCTGAATACACCCATAAAAGTAGCCAGTAAAGCACACCTCTAATCATGGCCACCACCGTCTTCTCATTTTCTAAGTTCAGTGGCCCATGGAGCTTCTGCTGATTAAATCATATCCACGCATAATCATTCTTTCCTTTTTCTTTCTTTCTTTCTTTCTTTCTTTCTTTCTGTAAATAACAACAACACCACCAACACACACACACACACACACACTTACCAGAGACATATTCATGCATGACTGGCATGATGACAGGCATAGCATAATAAATCCCACATAGCTTGGGGTGGACTAAACACAGATGCAATGCAATGAGCATCTAGCCATGCCTTCCAGAGAGGAAGAGGTAACCCATTCCACAACCATAAAATGTTTATCCTCAGTCTGGCACAGAGCATGAGTTTTACACACTTCCTGCAGCAGCATTTCCAAAATACAGCAGCAGGCAGGTCTGTCATCGGCCTAGCTGATTGACTATTTCCCCATATTTGACACACCAGTGAGTTTGCTCATCAGTCACCTCAGCAAGTAGGCAGTGAGAACTAGGAGAAAGTCAAAGCAACAGTCACAGCATGGCAAAGAGCTGGCTTCCATCTACCACTTAAAGGACCTGGCAAAGGGAGAGACACTCTCAAGTGAAATCCATCTTTTATCAATCAATATGGTACATACAGTTAGTACAATATAGACAACTTTACAATCCATCAGTCCCTCATACTCCTTTCAAACTTCATATTCAGCTGAATTTGCTTTGAACAAATGAGAAATATGCGGGGAAGTGCTGCTGTCTTACTGTCACCATGAGAACAAGCTGGATGTGTCAGGAACATTATACAAAAGCAAACATGGCACGAATCCATGGCACAAGTCTCTGAGTATATAGTCCCGTGTTTGTAAGCACTGACTAAAGGCGGCTTGGATACAACCAGAGCTCAACTCAACTGGAGCCCTTGACTTACAGACACTGAAAAGAAATACTGTATCTTTCTACATTATTGAAGGCATTTAAATCTACACATTACTGTGTGCTTTCTTCTCTGTGAGTTTAGACTGTGTTTCTGAGCAAAGTGGGTCAGTCTTGCTGAAACATAGTGTTCAGACACACAGGCAGGACCTCCCACCCGACACACACACACACACACACACACACACACAGTAGCTGCTCCATTCTTGGAGGACAACGAGACACTGATCTGGCCAGCGTTGGCACTCTGATGGACTACTTCTGGATGCAATCATGTGAATTTACATCATTCCTTGACGTTTAGCCTCTCACTATCAGTGTGGGGTGTCTGTGTAGGGTTTTTGAATGCTGTGTATGCATCTGTCTATCTACATGAGCGTGTGTATGTGAGCAGTGGAATTAAATATCTTTCCCTGACATTTAGCCTTGCAGTCCACATGGCTCCCAGAAAGAGGCAACGTGGGAATGCCAATCTTGAAACCCACAACATATTATTTCATGGTGTGTGTGTTTGTGTGTGTGTATCTATGTGTGTCTGTTTTTGTGCAACCGTGGCGGAATTGGAATATACAGTTATTAAGGGGGGAGGGCTGCCACTCATGTGTCTCTAGAGGGTGAGAAGACCAGACACGATATAGGAGAGACAAAGAAGGAAAAAGAAGGCTGGGGGAGAAACTGAGTGAAGCACAACTAATGAAGGAGAAGAAGGGAGTGGTGAAAGTGTCAAGGCGCCCATTGTTTTGCTGGGCAGGAGCAGTAAAGGCAAGCTAGTGGCCTCTGCAACTTTAAGATTGCCATTAAACTCTCGACTTACTCATGTTTATGGTTGGCTTTGTGTGTCAGAGGAGAAGGGGATCGTAAAGTGGGGCTTTGTCTGTCTGCCATCGATTTATTTCCTTCGTTAGGGTGATGACACTGCCTGCTTATGATGTCCTCGCACAGACTGTAATTACAGAGCACTTCTGTCTTTATTGATGTCACTTTGTTAGTTTAATTATGCTATATTGGGTTTTAGAGTCGCAGCAAGAGCAAAGCTATGATGTAGGTCAAAAATCATCAATGGAACATCCTCCTTTGAAGATGTCGGGGCAAAGAGTTGGAAGATAATTATTTCATAGACAGTCATGTAGAATAGACCCTGTGCATTTCAACATCTACAAACGCAAAGAGAAATTTAATAACTATTCTGTTTGTGTTGTGACCAAAGTCAGAGGGAGAAGGCTGGGAATGTGATGAGGGCCTTAATGGAAATGAAACACCTGGGTTCAACCTTGAGAATGACTGTTTACGCACCAGTCCCCAGGTGCCGGGGTTGACTGAGAGTTGCACAGTATGAGAACCATTAGTGTGTCTTTGTATGTATGTGTGTGTGTGTGCACGTGTGTGTGTGTTTGTGAGCAAGTGTGTTTGCACACATAGTATACTGTATATGATGGGATGGGACCCAGGGGGAAGCAGTGCCATGTGAAGGTGACCCGTCAGGGGGAAGAGGAGGGGGGAGAGGCCACCTGCTTCCTGGTGGTGTCGAAATGAGGGTGACAGCCATCCACCTGTCTGAGAACGCACTCATTCCAGACCCCATCTGCCCACCCCCTTTGGGACATTTCCTCCCCAAGGACCCTGTGACCCTTCCTGTCGTCCATTCAGCCAGGCCTCCTGTCCACCACACCTACAGCCAGCTGAAACTGCCACTATTCACCTCTGACCAGAGGCCATTCTGGGACATTGTACTACATTACAATACATAGGTGTCTCTGCAGCAGATGTGGACGGTTTTGCTCAGTTTCTCCTTTTCTTGTTTCAAAGTGATACAGGCCCTATGAATCTGCTGTGCTGAAAGTCTCCTGGCATGGCTAAGGCGTCACAGGCGGCCAACAGTGAAGGCCTTTATTTGCTACTTTTTTCCAATCCTCTGATGACTGTCTGAAAACTCATCATGGTGTCCTGTAGCACAGATAATCACCAGCAAACCAAAGAGCAAATTGGGAACTCAAACAATAGTCACATATAGTACAGTGTCTATTTGTCACTTCCTTCTCTTTCACTCTCCCTCTGTGCATGCACCTGCCTGTGCTTTTTTTTTTTTTTTTTTTTTNTTTTTTTTTTTTTTTTTTTGCCATTGTTGAGTGGAACACACAGAACTGTATTATATTCTCTTGCCAGACAATTGGCCCTGTAGATAGATTTCTTTATTCAGGGCTGTTTTTCTGTGGCCAGACCTTTACCATCTCCCATGGCTGTGGACCTGTGGCCTGGACCTGAGGCTATGTTTGCTCTCTCTGTGGGCTTCAACCACTTCAACTGAGTGGGGTCTGTGTGGAAAAGACCCACCAGACTTCTGACTTGTCTTTTGATCTTCCACAGTCCTCCAGGGCTGTCAGGCCTACTGTAGTCTACCTCTGTGAAATTCTACTCAGCTCGAGCAGGCTTGCAAGACAAACTGAGAGAGAGACAAGAGATAGAGACAAGATAGAGAAGACAGAGAGGGAGACAGACAAAGACGAATAGAGAGAATGAGAAGGAGAAGAAAGAGAAATGAAAGAGAAGGAATAAGAAGAGGAAAGATAGAGAATAACAGAAACAACAAGTCTTTGTTCTATCAAAAGATAAAAAAAAGAAAAGTGTCTTGTAATAAAATACCAACTTGCTAAAAACTAGTTTGCCCGCAGTAATAAGGCAATTCTAATTTAGAGAAACTTGCAAAGGTTTGTAATTAAGGCAACTTGGGGCTTGGAGTAGCATCTGGGTGCTGGGTGGATATCTCTCCTCCCAGGCTATCAGAGCTCTCTGTATGTTCTGCATGATTGCCTGTTGATCCGCAGCGTATTGCTGTTACTCTGGCTGCCTCCCTGGAAAAAGACATGATGATATCTCTACCTATTCTTGGTGGATGTCACAGGGAGAAGCTGATTAACTGCTCTGATGCCCCTCTATAGAGGTGGGAGGTGTTGTGGAATTATTCAGAGCTTACATTATGTTGTGGAAATTTTTTAGTCAAAGAAACAAGAATTACAAGAAATAAACAACAGCTGTCAGAGTAACATGCACACAGAGAGATTAAAAGGTGAATCAAGGAGATGAAAAACACAGGATGAGATGTTCCAGAGAACAAAGGGTTAAAGCTGAAAACTGTAGCATTAAAATATTGGAATTTTATGTTATCTGTATGGTAGAGGGCTGTAAAACATTCAGATGGGGAGATGGTCACACTTTGCCTGCTGATATTCAGTCTCATTTCTCAGCTTCCATCCTTCTGACAATGCCAATAAAATCTGTTCAAACTAGAGCTAGTGCACAGAAGGTGATGTATCATCTATGGGGTTTTTTTCATTAACTGAAATCAAACACACACACATGAAACTATATGGGACAAGAGTGGATTTTCAACATTTGCAATGGATTCAAATAATTGGGAGGCTTTTACAAAACACGAGTGTCTAATCCACACAAGTGTCTAAGTGAGAGCAAAAGAAATTCCCCAAATTAACACCAGGTTGAATGTTGGTTTCTTGCAGTCTTAAAAAATAGAAACAAGATAAGAGATTAAAAGATGATGCAGCTTCTTTTGGACAGGTACTGAACAAAGTCATAATTGCTGCTGTAGAAGGCCACAATGTAGGAAACTAATGGACTTCAGCTTTAACTAAAGAACACAGGATGGAAACACGAGGAGAAACAGATATCGAGAGTCCATCAAAACTGTTCTTTCAAAGCTCTTCTCAAGGAAAGGAAAACTTAAAGCTGTAGGTGTGGCATACCACTTTAAGGGGACTCCTGAAATGCAGCCAAGATGCTAAGATGAGCAAGAGAAAGTGTAGGTGCCAGAACATCAAGGCATTGAATCGTTTACACAGTTTCACATATAATTTGCTTGGAGTGGTCTCTACTCAGCAGTTATATATGGTAAGGCAATTCAGCAGAGAAACAAAAAGAGGAACACAAAGTGGCCAGAGCATAAGAAGAAATAAGTGATATAAAAAATGAAAACAAGAAGAGGTGAGATGCACCATAAGAGAAAATAGGAAAGAAAGTTTGAAAGAGAGTTGAATAGATCGAATTGGATTTTAAACTATCCTCTGATGGGGCTTCAAAAGGTGGCCCATCATTGGACCTAGTGAGAAGGTGCTGACGCGAGGCAGAGGGAGGAAGGTGATAGTGAATGAGAAATTTTGGGTGGGTATAGCAAGCAGTAGAAACAAAATAATAAAACAACAATGCCCCAGCCCTCCATACCAGCTACTCTTTGAGGCTCTGCTTTAAAGCCTAAACAGTAAATCACACAGATGCCAGATCAGCAGCTTTATAGGGCTGGTGCGGTGATCGAATACATCTGCTGAGAACCGGCCTGTGGAAACACGTTCGCAAATGCGTTCAGGCACCAGCACTATGTCAGTGGAAAAACACTAACAGTATGTCTACAACTCAGAAGATGACTGCAAGATCTGCTCTGTGTGGCAGCAACTATTTATGCTGCCACACACATTTTTGGGGGGATTCGTCCAGGTGGCATTGTTATCTGGTCTGTGCTTCTCTGTGAGACTAGTATGGAAACCAGCCTGGTCTTTGTCATTCTACATACTTGGCCAAAATACTCCTTTTTTTAAAAATCTTAGATTATCTTTTATTATCTTACTTTGACTTAATTAGGGAAACTAAAGCAGGCAGCTCAAAGGGGGAGGGGGAGCGGAGGAGTTGAACTCAAACAGGCAGCTCAAAGGGAATCTGCAGATACCAGTACTATGTTGCGAATTCAGTTTATTTATTAGCATACACCTCCAGATCAACACTCATGATTAACTACAAAGCAATTAATGATGATATGTTTTATTAAAAAACAGCTCAGATATTTCTCATGACAATAACAGCAGTGCATGCTTTGGCCAAAGGCTAGATACTCTAACAGAGTAAAGGGAGCTAAGGGGAGCTGCAAAGGAAAGGCGTGCAATCAGACAGAAAAAAGGAGAATGTGTAAACAAAATACAGCGGTAGATGACGAGTTAGAGGATAAAAATGGAGACAGAACAAAAAAAGAGAGAGTTGGCATGGTGAGAGGGTGAGAAGAAGAGGAGGACAATGAGGAGAGGGATGGTTAGTCTCATTACTATTAGACCTTCTCTCTCCCTCAAGGCTCAGATGACCCCAGCTCACAAGCCCTCTGCCTTGCCCACCACTAATCATTTGGTTTTAATCACCAGGATATTCTCCTCTTTTGCTCCTCCCCTTCCTCCCTGCCTCTCCTTCTCAACTCTCCTTCCCTCTCTTCATGCCCTACTGTGCGCCCCAGCCTTTGCCAAGGTCCTGCTAATTTTACTCTAATTGGCCGCAGCTTGGGCTGCAAATGATCTACCTCATTGTCCTCATCCAACCGTCTATTCTGTCTCTGTGTTCCATTCGTTGTCCTTTCTGTTCTTTCATATCTGTCTTTCTCTCTCCTGCTTTCTCTCTCTCTCTCTCTGTCTTCATAACTTCATGAATGTGATTGTCTCTTCTTCAATTCTCCGCTGCTTCCTGTTTCCACCTCATCTCTCTTCCTCCTTTAATTTTTTCACAGTATGTCTTGGCTCCCTCTGTCTTGTTTTTCATGGTGTTCACTGACATCGCAGTGGTGCAAATGTTTTCCAATTTCTGTTCTCCCTCTCCTGTTGACCTCACATTCCACCAGACAAAACAAATAGCCTTGATGTTGTCTACCAACAAAGAGCTCCGTGTGGTTGCCTTGATCCGCACACAATGGCATGAAAGAGAAATGTGAAGCTGTTCAATTAGGTAAACCTGATGGCTGAAGTCTGGCTTTTCTTCTCTCCTTTTTAGGCAGAAGCAAGAAAAACACAGCTTGTGCATCAAATGACATCGGAAAAATTAGTGTGCTGAATGAAGAACAAAGGGTGATAAGATGGCCAAAAAGTACAGAGAATCAGAACAAAAGAGACAGGCTACAGAACAAGCTGTCCTTCAAATAGGTTTATGTAGGGACACTGGATGTTGTTAAATTACAGCATAGAAAAAATGAATCTTGCTTAAATTATATGACTACATATATACATATATTTATATGTAAAGTGCAGAGTACTATGTGAATGTCTCCGAAGAACGGATGATGGCTGACGTCTGCTAAGTTAACTTCTGAATTCTACATTTTTCAAAAAAAAAAAAAAAAAANAAAAAAAAAAAAAAAAAAAGGAGTCTTCTGAATTGGCATGTTGACAGTTTTGACATCAGGCCTAATCTCGCTGTGCTGGTCATCACGGCTAAGTTTACCTGTCAGGGCAAGCAGAAAAAGGGAGAGGCAGATGGAAATCCTGCATTACAATCACACGCTACAAATCCTCTACTTTTCTTTTCTCCTTCGGATCAACAGCTCCAATAAATTTTCATTACACCTGTGTGAAGCGCTTCAAATAGAGCCACAGAAGCAGAAACTAATTACTTTCTAATTTATTGACTAATGGCCACAGCCCTGGGAGACAGCTGCAATTGTTCTAACAGTCCTGCTGCTCCAACTGCACTCAGGTCCACTTTACATTCATAACCAAAATAATTTATCATTACAAGCACATTAAATTGAACCGTATAGACCATAACGGTGGTAATTTATATCATTTTGTTGTTAGGAATGCTTTTCCTTTCACTGTCTTAAAAGCATGCAATCGCTACGATGGGAGTCTTCTCCAGCCACTTGTCGTACATGGCAGGTTCACTTTGTTCTTTAAAGGACACTTTGTTTTGTGCCTCATTTAACATGTATTGGTTATGTAATCTAAAATACTGAATGCAATTTAACATGAACTTAAGCTTGAGCACAAGTTTCAGTGTCACACATCAAAAGACCTGAAAATACGTCTGTCATTGCCAACATGTTATGCAGAGCATGATGTGAATATGACAAGATCAGTTAGCTCTGTACTGATGTGAGGTCCATTTTCTGACATGATTTACCTTCAAGCATCCCTTTGACAGTTCGGGAAACTCAATACTGTGAATATAATGATTTGGAGCAATTGCTTTTTACCCCATAATGCATTTCTTCCTTGATGGGAACAGTGCCTTCCAGGATGTCAATGCCCCAATCAACAAGACACAAATGGTCACCCAGTGGTTTGATAACAGCATGATAACAACATTAGCCATATGTCAAGGCTTTCTTAATCACTACTGATGATGCTATTTATGCATTTATGGAATGTTCTCAAACCAAGTATGGGATGGCATTTTCCAGTGCTGTTATTAAGATGGAAGGCCCATATGATCACAGAAATTCATTATGTAAGCAGCAATTAGACTGACCTTGCCCTTATGAGGTGAGTGATCTGAAACAATGCCAGCAAAAACATGCCATGTCTACATAGCCAGATAGAAGCAAACTGAATTTAATAGATTACAATGTATGAAATCAAATACTGGCAATAATTGCATTGACCAAGAAAATGCCCCTTTGGCTTCACTGTTTAAAGAAAGATGCAATTAATTTATAATGAATCACCACAACAAAGAGAGATAACAATAGAATTTCTAGCTTTTTTATACTGATATGTCTGTTTATGCTGCCATCTTTTCTGCAAAACATAAGAAATCTTGCCTCAAGGTTTAGGAGTTTGGCCAAATTTCAGCAGCAAGACCATCATATATTTATGGGAGGAATTTCACTGCAACAAAAGCCCATCCAACCATGTTGATAGTACCAACATTGTTCTGTTTTGTGTTACTAGGAGATTAGCTGACAGCGTTGCGGCCCTGAGGGAGGGTCTGAACAGTAGCAGTGTGTCCCTATGGGAGACAACCTCCGCTCACACATCCCTGCACAGGGATGCTCCAACTGCTCAAACACAAGGGCACTCACACACACACACACACACACACACACACACACACACGCACACACACACAAATTATACTGTAAAATGCAACTGCAGTTTGCTGGTGATAATGAGATTTTGACCTTCCACCATCAAGTTTATTTTAATGACTTCTTCTCATGCAGTATGTTAACCTAGCAAAACCTGAAAGTCAAATGTAGGGCTTATTAAATAGCTCTGTCGATGATTTGGTCACACAGTGGTCATCAATCAGAGCCACTGTAAACAAGGAACACACAGAGGCAGCTCACACGCTTATGTGTCTGTATGAACAATATAAAAATGTGAAATGGCAATGAGACTAATAAACACAACACCAGAAGTGGTGGGCTTGGAGCCAGATATGATTTATTCTATTCTTATTTTATCACCAATCATACATGCAAACACACAGACACATACACACACGGACTACTGCATTTGATAGACATGCACACATGTCTCTCTCTCTCTCTCTCTCTCTCTCTCTCTCTCTCTCTCTCTATTCAGGCTTTCAAAGGCTGATCAATAGAATCCAGCAGGCCACAAATACAAAGAGGAGAGCAGGCTGTGTGTGTGTGTGTGTGTGTGTGTGTGTGTGTGTGTCTGTGTGTGGTGGTGGTGGTGGGGGGGGCGTCCTCTGGGAGAGACAATAAGGACACTGAGAATAAAACAGACACGCGAACATATACACACAAGACGTCCTATATTCCCTAGCCAAGCAGTGACGTCAGCCTCCTGTTTAAGACACAGCCTACCTAATGGAGTGTACCCTGGCGTGATATGTGAGTGTGTGTTTGCAAGTAGATGCGTGTGTGTGTTTGTGTGAAATAATGTTGGCCTGAGAGTTTACCCGCTACAGCAGAGGCAAGGGAAGGACACTAGTGGAACATACACAAAGTCAGCCACAATAGCCTTTAAATCAAAAGCAATCCCTCTGCTTCTGGCAATTCATACACGGACAGATGCTCTCACAGACATATGTACCTGTACAGGCACATACATAATACTGACACAAAACCCCTCTCCAATACACTGCAATACTATTAGGCTACTTTAACGCTGTGGAACGAAATGTGGGAGGAAATGAATGACACTCCAACAGTACATCCTCTCCATACCCGAACAAAATGTGTCAGCAGTGGGAGTATAAAATCTCTGAATGAGAGTTTTTTTGGTATAGTAGATGTGGAAAGAAATCAATTTCAGGGCCAAGCATGGTGCCAAGGACATTCAGAAGGGCATAGCTCTGTTGATCTGTTCATATCAATTTGCTCCCTCCTGCAGATGGAGAATGCCACAGCGTGCAGCGCTGCATCTTTAAGGAATATAGCCCTGATAACAGTGCCATAAAACACATAATTTTACAGTCAAACCATCTCTGTCTCAAATGCACTTGGAGCGGAAGCCATTTTCAAGCAACATAAAGTTTAACATGGCGCTACATCTGCCGAGCCACTAGCTTCTACGCTACATGGGACTGGGCAATTTAATTAGAGAACACAGGACAGCATTGTGTGATACTGTACCAAGCTCCACCCACTCAAACCCAACCTAATCCCACCTGGACTTGACATTATTTCTGGGATAGCAGCGTAAATGAACACCCAGTTACAGCACAGTCAGTGTGAACTCTATTAATGTTTTATAAGCGTGTAACAACTGTATATTCAGTAAACACTGTCACAGCATGTGACACAAAGGTCTTGCATATATGTAATCATAGAGATAAGCACTTAGCCAGATGGAAAATAAAAAGTAATTTTATTTTCCATTTCATAATGCTACAAATTATTAGGTTTTATACAATTTTTCATGCATGATTGTGTGATGATGTTAAACATCATGAATATTTTAGATATAGATGTACTTATTACCCATAACAATGTTGTTATTATAGCAAAACATTGTTTCTGGATGCAAAATATGCTAGACTAATTGAGGGATCTGTGATTGGGCAAACTATATTGTCTATATGAAATAAAACAATTAATGTATTTTAAATATAGATTTTCTACATGAGTACATATCGAAAATGAACCCATTCAAGGGCTACACAAATTTTACAGAAAAGTATAGCAAAACAGTAATAAAGTAGAAAATTAGAAGAACTGCTCTGACAAGAATTATTTGACTGAGATGTGACTTTGCCACAGTTGAAATAACTTTTTGAACAATAATAGCTCCCTCCAAAAGTCATAAAGAAAATCTCTTTTAAAGTTTCTCTTGATTCGTAATGAAGCTTCCCTCCACTGAGCTTTTCATCCACCTGAGTGAGAAGCGACCAGATTCTTAATGCTCCCTAATTCAGAGAATATAGATTACAGATTGTCAAGGGCAAGACTTTGATTTCTACCTTGACCATTTGAAAGCAGGATCCCCAACATAAAATTAATGGATCGATGGTGATGGAGCACTGAAAATTGTGAGAGACCTTGCTACTTTCAGTTGGAAAATTACCACACACAACTGGAATCATTGTGCTCTCTAGACCCTTACTAAGAGCCCAATGATCTATTAACAGCCCTTAAAGCAAAAGTGCAAACTGTTCAGGCTAAACTAACCGCTGCTACAAAGCATTACTACAAACACACACATTCACAACCATGGACAATGGAATATTCTTAAATGTCAGAAACAGAATAAATGTCAATCATGGCCTTGTTGATATGTGGATTACAAATTACTGTACATACTGCTATGGCAATCCAGTCTGGGGGCTTAGCCAGACAGACAGAAAGCCAAAAGTTCAGTTGAGAATGTGCAGCCAATCAATGTGTTTGCCTTAATGACTTTGTTAATTTGTTAAAGTATTTACTTGTGTTACATTTTTCTGCTGTGAAAATGGAGCTACTTGGAGGAAGGGGTGGTTGCTTGGTGAGTGCCTTTTAAATGGCTCACCCTGTGTTCCTAAACAGAGTGCTCAGTATGCCTGCTTGCCCATCCCCACGTCTCTTTTGCAGGGTGTGACGGTAATGAGGCCCTCCTGTAGTGCTGCGCGCTGCTCCTCTGTTGGTGCAGAAAAGTGCACCCCCACCACGTCCTGACATTCTGACAGATAGGAGCCTCAGAAAGCATATGGCCAACATGGCAATGCTTGTGACGCCCTCCAAACTGTCGCAGGGCTCAGGCATAATGAGAGGTAGAGAGATGAGCCCATGTACCACGCACAGAAGACTTTAGTCATCACATTTTTCTCATCAGCCTCAAATAAGCTGCAAACCAGAAAAAGTCTTACTTCTGTAACAGTTAAGAGATTGCATGAATTTGTGAGTCTACAAAAGAAAGCATGTAATTTAGCATAGCAGGGTCAGACAGGACATTTTTGGGATTGTGCATATTTAGGATATTACTGTCAGACAGTGCTTGAGTTCTTGCTGATACATAAAACATTTAAATGTTGCTGGCTGACTGGCTCAGTAGTTGGGCTGGCATTCACCACAGAATTTGACATGCCATCCAACATGGAGTCAAGTGGCAGATAGTCAGAGTAGAAACAGAGAGTGACGTTGCTGACTGGGGTGGGGNAGTGATGGCGTGTTGGGCAAGTAAGTGGCCGCTCTCCCTGTCAACTGTCAATGCTGCTTGTGTCCAGAAACAGAAGGCCCCAATGACTCGCCTTGATTTTAGATAAGGTGCCCATCCAGCCTTGCCCTCGACATGGCCTTCCTCTTGCCCAGACTCCCCTGCCAATCTCCTTCCCTCTCTCTGTCTGGCATGTTATCCCTGACCGTCTAGACACCTCCCAGCATGCAATCCCTTACCCAGCCAACCCAGGCTGTTCTCAGCTCAGCTGTTTTCTCTCTGCTGACTGGCTGGCTCGAGAGCTGTGAGGGCTACTGGATAGGACAGAAAAAGGCAGACAGTTCTCTCTCACTCTTATACAAGTGGTTCACTAGAAGGCACAGGAAAAGCTGCTCAGCATTGTGTTTCAGTATTCCTGGAGTACAACATGAAATTATCACAATTCTTCGCTTAAACTTATCAGACACTCTTGAGGGTTGACTGTGTCTGAGGTGTGAGCAATTGTAATAAGACAGTCTGTGCCAGTCTTTCAGCGACGTAGACACACTTATGAAAACAAAACTAACAATTGAAAGCACTTCAGCCACTTTTTCTATGCGGAGAAGCAAATGAATGAGAACAATGAGCAAGCAGAGAGTCAATTATAGAGCGGATGGCATCAGAAACAGACAGCTCTGCTGGTGGTTCTGAAAGCACCTGAGTATCTGTGTTCTATGGCATTGACTGTCAGTAAAATTAAAAGTAAAAATAATTTTAGAAGAGCCTGGGTGGGAGCCAAGTACATGGTGTGAGTCTTAAAAGAAAGAAAAAAAAATCTTTACTCATTCCATCCTCTGTTCTCTTTTGTCCATCAGGTAGAATGTCGACACCATAACCATACAAAGTGGTGTCACTGGGGTTGGTGTCACCCTGTGAGGTATCTCCGTGACAGGTGGGTTCAGAGCTGGTGTCACCCGGTGCAGTCCACCCC